>JACSYO010002088.1:0-120000 GCA_016806645.1 Ophiodon elongatus
TATATGTATGTATGTATGTATGTATATATATATATATGTGTGTGTCTACTTTACTTTCAACGAGACCTTGTTAACGTCGCTTCTGCAGAAAGCACGGTTCATGCTGCGACTTGCTGTGTCAACTCGAAGAAAACAGAACATTTAAAATTAATGACTTTCCACTTTTGTTATGGGACAATTAAAATAAGTTTTCAGGCGACCCGGGAGCAGTGGTGGGGAAAGTTAGTCTTTAGGCTTCCGACAAAACACACCTGAACAAGGTCTGAACGAGGTCTGCCAATAGACTAATGAGTGTCAGCTAACGTTACTTCATAAAAACTAGTAAGAAGTGATATTTTTGATAGCCGAGTAAAGTTAACTAATTTAAAGTAAGTCTGGACAACTGTTACATTTTACAGTGTGTTTGCTAACTTCTCGCCACATATCAAGCATACAGGTAAGCCAGCATCGTTGGCAAATGAATACGCCCACGCAGAATTAAACTCTATTTTCCTCTGTGACTTTCCTTTTTTTGGATTGATCCGTTGATAGTTTACCGAAGGGGATGGGGGGGATCTGTGAATCATGTGTAAGGCTTACAAGTACTGAACCCAAAAGCACGACCAGGAGACCAGGATGTAAGGATAGTTCTTTACTTGTGTTCAGGCAGGGGTCAAAACCGAGAGATCCGTCATAGAGGCAAACAAATCCAAAAGGGGCAGGCAGTAATCCAGGGTCAAAAAAGGGGCAGGCAGGGTCAGAACAGGCAGACTAGATATAGCGACAGGACAACGCTGGCGAGCTTGGCAACAAATACACAAGACAATCTGGCAGAGGACAGGTGTGAGTACAGGGCTTAAATAGTGAGGGACCGATGATATGATGTGCTGCAGGTGAGGTGGAGAGGAGGACCAGTTGAGGGGAATGAAGACTGATGCTGTGGGAGGATCTGAAACGATAGGAGAGTTAGTGAACAGACAGGTGGGATTAAAACAATCTAAGGTGTGGTGGAATGTGTGACATCATGATTAGCCACCTGCGACGTAATAGGATGTAACGCGCATTTTAGTTAAAAACATATTTAATTCTTTTGTATTTTCAGTAACACAGTATCAGCTAAAATTCAAAGATAGGAGGTGTTGCCTTTGAAAGATTTTTTATTTCTTTTGTCAAAGCCTCGGGAAGCCGCAACTGAGGGGCTGAAGAACCGCATGCGGTTCCGGAGCCGCAGGTTGCCGACCCTTGGCCTAGAGGAAGCATATATAAGGTGAATAAAATTGGTCCAAGCACAGAACCTTGTGGAACTAACGTTGGTTGTCATCGAGGTTTCATCGTTTACCTATAGAAACTGGGATCGATCTGATGAATAGGATTTAAACCAGCTTATTGCGGTTTCTTTAATGCCAATCAAATGTTCTAGTCTCTGTAATAGGATTTGATGGTCAATGGTGTCAAATAAACCACTAAGGTCTAACAAGACAAGTACAGAGACAAGTCCTTTATCTGAAGCAATTAGAAGATCATTAGTAATTTTCACCTGTGCTGCCTCAAATAAACTATTGTTCTGTCGAAAATCACATAACTGATTTGCAACTACTTTCTCAAGGATCTTAGAGAGGAAGGGAAGGTTAGAGATCGGTCTATAGTTAGCCAACACCTCTGGATCAAGAGTGGGCTTCTTGAGAAGAGGCTTAATCACAGCTACTTTGAAAGACTGTGGTACATGGCCCGTTAGTAAAGACAGATTGACAAGATTCAACAGAGAGGTGCCAATCAAAAGTAAAGGTAAGCAGCCTCGTCGGGACAGGGTCTAAGATACAGGCAGAAGGTTTAGAAGAAGAAATTGTTGAAGACAATTGTTCAAGGTCGATGGGAGAGAAGCCATCCAAACATATATCAGGGTTTATAGCTGTTTCCGAGGATAGCTCGGTACTATGGCTCAATAGCGCCCCCTACCAACTTTCAACGATGCAGCCCTCGCAGTACATTTGACATAGATATACAAAATTTCGGGGGCACATGTATCACATGTAGACTTAAAAAAAGTCTCTTGGGACCATGCTCTAAACCGTACTGGAAGTCGGCCATTTTTATTTCTGTTGGATTTTTCCTTTCATTTTTGCCTATTTCTAGGCGCTATTCTTTAACAAACTCCTCCTAGGGAATTCATCAGATCCACTTCAAATTTAGTCAGTACAATCTAAAGACCTTAGTGATTCAAAGTTATCAAAAGCTTTTCATTTGACGGAATGGCGTCGCCGTAGCGGGCGACGATTTTACTTGTTTCGCCATTAAACAACAAGCTCATATAAATCCTCTGGACTTTCTCAAATCTGTCCCAAACTTGTCATGCCGACAAAGTCAGTCCGAGAGGACCTATTGTAATCGTATCGTTTATTATTTATTCTTATGGTAGGGCTTTGCATGGACAAAAGAGGTGCTTAGACTAAACCTAAATCATTTAAAATTTGCACACAAATTGGAATCGGTGAAAATTGCAAGCTTTTTGTGGTGTCGGGAAAAAGTCGGCCAAAATAGCTCAACGGCGCCCCCTTGAGTTAGAAAGCTAATACTTTTTTCCCCCAAAGCCCGATTGACTTGAAATTTGGCACACATGTCCGGGTGGATATACCTTACAAATAAGTCCATCAGACCCCTAAGGTCCACCTACTTAGATTTTCCGCCATTTTGAATTTTGTGAAAAACACTTTTTTCTCAAACTTCTCCTAAACGCTGGGTCCAATTCTTACAAAATGTTCTGTGGATCATTATTGGTTCAATGTCATTAAACCTTGTTGGTATCTCATTGTGTTGAGAACAAAAAGGACCAATCAACTTCTAAGGGGAGTGGCTTAGTTTTCAATCCACTTAACTTCCAAATCACTTGGCCTATCATCACCAAATGTATAGTATATGTCCACATCGCTTCCATTAACTGACCCTATGATTTTCATTATTTTCAAACACTAGGGGGCGATGCATTTATCCGCCCAATATTGGCTTTTTTAGCATTTTTCATCATCATCAACCCAATTGACTTCAAATTAGGCCAGTATGATCTTGAGACCTTTGCAGTGAAAAGTTGTGAAAAGATTTAAAAAATATCAAACTATGTGAGTAGGGAGCATTTTCAAAAAAACACCATTCGCCACGAGACAGGAAGTTGTTGTAATTCGGCCGTTCACTATCTTATCTGCTCCATATTACTCATATGTCATGACATCCTGACCCTGAAGATATCCATATGATAATATAGAATCAAAGTCATAGCGCCACCTAGTGGCAACAAAAATGAAATGTTTTATACTGGTAAGCCCTGTTCTTCACAGATTAATCAGATCCCTCTCAAAGTTTGTCAGAAAAGCCTTAAGACGTTGATAATGCAACACGGTGAAGATTGTAAGAATCCGATGAAGGGCGGCGACTCGGAGCATCGGCGAATATCGATCCTTCGCCGTGAGCGAATAAACCGATATAATATATATTAAAAGTTGTTAAAAGATTGTTGTTTCGTCAAAGCCTGTTGCCGTGGCGACGCACTCTTTGCCATAAATAAAAGATGTTTTTGAGGGGCTAAAAATGCTCAAAACAGACCCAAACATAGCAGACACATTTAATGAACTAAATGTAGTTATATGATATGATTTCAATGATTCAAAATGTCAAATCAGCTCGATAGCGCCCCCTACAAAAGTTCAACAAAATTCAACCAATTTTTGACAAAGCAGCCCTCGCACTAGGTTAGACATAGATATACAAAATTTGGTAGGCTTATGTAACACATCTAAGCTTAAATATAAGTCTCTTGGGACCATGTTCCAAACCGTACCAGATCCACTTCAAATTTGGTAGGCATATGTAACACATGTCAACTTAAAAATAAGTATCCAGGGACAATGCTCCAAACCGTACCAGAAGCTGGCCATCTTGAGTTTTGTGGGATTTTTCCTTATCTTTGTCTATTTCTCTGCACTGCATGTATCACACGTAGACTTAAAAAAAGGTCTCCTGGTACCATGCTCTAAACCGTATCGAAAGACGGCCATTTTGATTTCTGTGGGATTTTTGCCTATTTCTAGGCTTTTTATTTGAACGAACTCCTCCTAGGTAAATCATCAGACAGACTTCAAATTTGGTTAGTACAATGGAAAAACCTTAGTTATTAAAAGTTATCAAACTATTGTTGGTTCGTAGAAGTCTGTTGCCGTAGCAACTCCCTTCGACATGAAAAACAAATATGTTTTTGTGGGCTAAACATGCTCAAAACAGATTAAAACATAGCACACACATTTAATGACTTAAATGTAGTTATATGATATGTTTGT
Organism: Ophiodon elongatus; assembly: GCA_016806645.1. Taxonomy (NCBI): domain Eukaryota; kingdom Metazoa; phylum Chordata; class Actinopteri; order Perciformes; family Hexagrammidae; genus Ophiodon; species Ophiodon elongatus. The sequence goes on from JACSYO010002088.1 coordinate 4,305, forward strand.
AACGCTTCAAAATTAAGAATCGGCTCGATAGCGCCCCCTACGAAATGTCAACAAAATTCCGACAAAATTCGACAAAGCAGCCCTCGCAGTACGTTTGACAAAAATATACAAAGTTTGGTAGGCTTATGTAACACATGTAAACTTACAAATAAGTCTCTTGGGACCATGCTCCAAACCGTATCAGAAGCCAGCCATTTTGAGTTTTACATGAATTGCTCATGTTGTCGCGTTGTCCGATGGTCGCAGACATTCTCGGCCGCGTGAGCCAGCATCCCGCCAGCACCGCCGACGTGCGCAAAGGTGTGAGGACCCGTACATCGCTGCTTGCAGCTTTAATTATGATTGTTATTATTATTATTATTATATTACTATTATACAATAGTATATTGCTGATTAGTAATACATACATATACAGTATTGTATATAGTGATGGTGATAATGATAATATTTTTTATGTTTTCATATTAGCTATATTACTTCACCAATACAATAAAAAGGATACCATTATTATTTGTGCAACCCTGTTTTACAATGACATTAAAATAAGCTTGTAACCTTGTAAAAGGATAACATCATAGCAAAATGTAAAATGAGTAGAAGTTTTTTGTGGAATAGATTTTGTATTCCTCAAAGCCCTAGTCTAGCTATGTATGTTGGATAAGTCATGTTTATGATGGGAATGGAAGTTGTCACCCTCTGGTCATGATCTCTGACTATTACTAAACTGTGGTGATATCAATGCTCTTGTGATCACGGCATATTATTTTTTTCAACCCAGCCTGAGCCCTGCTGAACACCAAAATTAAACAAGGATGATGACAATCTGAACTGCAGTATATTTCAGTGCATAATGAATACCACTATACATGGCTGCAGAAGTTGCAACCTTGGTGAAAAAGACTGTGCTGCATTTGAATCCAAAACATTAATTACCATAAATATATCTAGAAATCTGAGACTTTATTACCCAAAAATTACAGCTGCATAAACAGTTGCTTAATTTATTGTCTGTTTCTTCAGAAAAGCCACAAGACTTCAACATACAGAGTGTGCAGCAGCAGAATATGAGGCATTCCTACTCCTGCTACCATGAGCCAGAGAAGGGGCTTGCCTGTTCCCCTGTGGTCAGGAAGCTAATGCTCCAGATATAGAAAATGATAATGCAGGAAGACCAATTGAATAAGAAACAGGAATGAGAAATGCCCCAGGGGAACATGACCTTGGGTCTTATCGCACGTTATTTATAATTCCCATGCGAAAGTTGTGATCACTGGCAACCACTACATCCTCATGGCTATGGACTACTTCATATAGTGGCCCGAGGCGTATACAGTGCCGGATCAGAAAGCTACCACGACAGCAGAGAAGCTGGTAATAAGTGATAATTGTGACCAGGGGCGAAACTTTGAGTCCCGGGTCTTAAGTGAGGTCTGCTGCTGGCTAGGGGTAACAAGACGAGAACCTCACCACTCCATCCCCATGGAATGGGGGAATTATGGAATGGTTTAACCTCACCAGAAAAAATCTGCGGAACTGGAATTGCTACCTGCCCCTGGTCCTAGTTACTGGCAGGTGCCCGGTGAGATCTTTGATAATGCTTATAGTTTGGGCTGGCTCAGGTTTGCCTTAGCCTGCCCCTAGATATGCTGCTGTAGGCCTAGACTGCCGGGGGACTTCCTAGGATACACTGAGCTCCTCTGTCCTCTTCTCTATCTCCTCCTGTATGAATTCATGTCCCATTAATGCACATTACTAACTTTACTTCTTCCCCGGAGTCTTTGTGCTTTCTCGCCTCACGGGTTTACATGGATTTTGGTTATATCTAGATCGTGGTCCTGCCTCCTGCCATGGCTGCCTCCTCCTGACACTCACTGCTACTATCATTATTAATATTAGTCACATTACTATTACTATTACCGATACCATTACTGCTTTTATTATCATTATTATTATTAGAAGTAGTAGTCTTAATGTTTCCATCATTATTCTGCTTACTACTCATTATATGAATTATTTATGTCATATGAATTGAATGTGTTGTAACTCTGTCATGTTGATCTTTCTGTAAACATGTCATATATTGCACTTCTGTCCATCCGGGGAGAGGATCCTCCTCTGTTGCTCTCCCTAAGGTTTCCTTCCTTTTTTTCTTCCCGTTAAAGTTTTTTTCGTGTTGTGCCTTCACCATGTGGTTGGAACAAAGGGATATTGGGCCTTCAACAGCCTGATTTGGGTTAAATCATTGCAAACCCCACCAGACGTTAAATCTCACCTAGGTGTGATTTTTGGTCCTAACTCAACACTGAGGTCTCATGTGACGACGACCATAGGCACCACGGGGGCTCCTTGTGGTACGGCCCTGAAGTCACTGATACTATAAAAATCAGCACTAGCTCCAGCTCTAAGCCATCCTACGCAATTCAGTTCACATGGAAGGGGGTGTACAACGTTAATGCTGTTAAAAAAACCTAGTAATAGTTCTACATTCACTGGTAGAACAATATACCGTTTTGGATCCGAAGGAGAAGCGGATAACTTGACCCGTACTCTGCCAACCTGCAGAAGGAAGAATCACATTCTTCAGAGGAAGAGACGGATAACTTCTGTACCCCGATCTCTTCCCATTCAAGTCAACATTTGTCAGTCGTAAAGAAGAAAATTCCCTTAACTTCTGAAGAATTCCCGCTGCTATACGGAGGATTTATTGCACAGTTTCACTGAACGAGTGAATCCGGATCCCAAATTGAATACATAAATTTGAAGAACCACATTGACCGCTACAAAGCCATCTCAAAGTAAGAGGCCTGTGTCTGGGCAGAGATTTTTTGTCTTTTACGTTTAGCTGTATTGTTAATGTGTTATTGTGTAGTTTTACGGACTGCCGAGTTCTGTTAGTGCTGTGTAAAATTTCCTTTTCTTTATTGTTTAAACTAATCCACACATGTACACATACTCATATATATGTATATGTTGTGCTGTTATGCTAATCTCAGACTCACGTGGTGTTTAAACACGGCCTCTATTGTGTGCCTTATTACGCCCTTAAATAATCGTGGCCTCGCCCCCAGCGTAATCGCATACTAGACTAAATCTGCCATTTTTGTAGTTTGCTTTCCACCATCTTGTAGTCTTTCGTGATCAATTACGAGACTACATCGGCCATTTTTGTTTTGTAATTTAGATTAACATAACATCACGTGCACACGGTTACACTTTGATCTCCGTTTCTCTCATATGGTAAGCAACATGGTAAGTAAAGAGATATGATGATTAACTAATTAAATACAGAACTGAATCAATAAACAATAACGAAACTTAATACCTGTCCGTGTTTTACTTTAACCAGAGATGTTAATAATATATGAACTGTAATTAAACAAAATACAAAACACAAACAAACCCGGGACAGTAAGTGTCTTTAGTTATAGCTCATGATGGAGATATGGCTAAACAAACAATTAACAAGCATTGTTAGATTAATCAAATTATGACAGTGAAATATGGGGACAAATGGTGTGTTCTCACCCACTTTATCACAGTTTTCCTTTTATTTCCTAAATATAACTCCTTTATTTGGGGATGTTATCTTTGAGTTTGCTCAATTGATTACTATCAAATTGAGCCCTAGACTCATGGATTTATAGAAATTTGAACAGGTTTTTGTAGGTAAATGGACCTGTACTTGTATAGCACTTTTCTAGTCTTCCGACCACTCAAAGCACTTTGACATTACATGACATCATTCACCCATTCATACACTGATGGGAGGGGCTAAGGTGCCACCTGCCCATCAGGAGTAGCTACCATTCACACACCGTAGGCACAGCTATGGGAGACATTTGGGGTTAAGTATCTTGCCCAAGGACACATCGACATGACTAGCAGAGCTGGGGAGCGAACCGCCAATTCTCTGATTGAAGGACGACCCGGCTCACCACTAAGCCACAATTGCAGAGGTAGAGGTTGAGGTTGGTACATTAATAACATCGGTTGATACATTAATAACATCAGTATTAATATGCGTGAATTCCACGTCAGGCTTCTAGCACTCATCTCTCTCCCGGCCCAATGCGAAAGAGGGAAGTAACTCCCAATGTAAATCTCTTGATATGGTTGATGTCGGAAAAGGCCCTGGGCATCGATGAATGTCCTCAGACAGTAATAGACAAAGACAAATAATAAGTCCAGCTGCATTAACTTGCATATTGGTTACAGGTGACGTTCATTTGATGGCTTTTGTGTTCCAAAGAGGATGTATGAATGAATGTTAGCAACAGGCTTAGTTTCCCTGGGCCAAAGTTCTGTAACTCCACATGTTTGCCAACCTGGTTATACACAAAGTTAATAAACTGCTCCGATGGATGCTGAAGAGAATTATATATTTTGCCAGTGGAAGATTTTAGATGATTGTGGCCAGAGATGTTTAAGATCAGAACAGATAAAAAAAACTCTATCAATCCACTGTTGCCATCTTGCAATGCTGTTTAGTTGTCATGAATATTATTATCCAGCCATGTCATTCCTATTTGGATCTTATTGTCATTGTACACTGTACTGTTCTTCCAGCAGTTACAAGAGACATTTAATCAAAGATTTCCCATTAAGTCTTGCCATCTGGTAGAGAGAGATTTTTAACACCCGCCCCCATGAAAGACTACAGGCTGTCTTAAAAAGAAAAGATAAGCTGCTTTTGAAGGTTTGATCACCAACCTAGTGGCCTGGAAACAATATTTTACTTAATTTCATATGATATACATATTTGTTTGATGTATATTTAGGTTTCATTTTGTGAGTTATGTTTATTTAATTGTATTCTTACTTTTTATTCATGATATATTATTTTATATTTTAATTATTATTAAATTTTATTTGTGTTTTTGTTGAATGTGCTGTGCACCGTTCTTGTGTTTTGTGCTATTCCTTGTTTAAACTTAAAGTAAAAGAAAGGTAATACAGTACCTCAGACAGGAGGGCACGGACCATGTCACGGAGTGTGGACTGGTAGCTGGAGAGGTGGCAGTTCATTCATATTTTTTCAAGTTGTAGGATAGACAAGTCGCCACACAAACCATACCTCATAATTACTAATTACATGAGTGTGACAGCTGTAATTAGATGACTGTGAAAGTAATACAGAAATATGGGCTGCGGTCGAATATTCGTAAGGGTTACCTCCTAACCTCTATTCCTAACCACTTTTCCTTGACCTCTGTGGAAAACGTCACGGTGTTAAGGAAAGATGGGAAGAATTCATGAGGAGTTAGGAAAAGAAAACCGTGGTGTTTAGAGAATCCGACTCCACTTTCACTAAGCTTTGTATGTTAATGACGTGGGTCTGCAGCGGTGAAACTACAATGTTACAAAGATGGACTTCAAAAAAGCGCATCTTAGATATTTTGTCCGTGTGTTCTTACAGTTTTGTGTCATGCAGATGACAAACGCAGACAACACGGTTAAAAGTATTACTTTATTAACAAGGTTTGAATTGAAATTAAAGAAGGAATATATAAGTGAATACAAGGGATTATCATATAGAGCAGCGATTTTCAACCACTGTGCCGTGAGAGATCGTCAGGTGTGCCGTGGGAAAATGTCCAATTTCACTTAATCGGTCCAAAAAAATATTTAGTTGCCGCAAATAATTTGCCATTGTTGAGCGTCTGAGCCTGCAATATAGTGGCTGGCCTAGTAATGAAATACTCTTACAGGCCAGTGGGTGGCAGTAGGTAGCGCAATAATTACCTTGTTAGTAGAATAGTAGAATTAAATGATGCGCGGGAGAGGTTGTGGTGAAGAACGGCAATGGAGAAATATTTCAAAAAGAAAAATGCAGACTCTGAACTACTGGGCAACCGTCTAACCAGAGGAAAAGCCCAGAACGAGTGGTGGTATGAAAAAAAAAGAAAACACTGTGAGCTCGAGGCAGTACGGTGAAAGTTATCTTTCGTTTGGATTCACTTTCACCGAGGATCCGACTGCACCGATTCCGTTATGCTTGGTGTGAGGGGAAAAGCTATCAAACAGCGCCATGGTCCCAAGCAAGCTGTGACGTCATCTCGAGACGAAACACCCGTCACTTAGCAACAAGAACAGGGACTATTGTGTTCACCTGCGCACATAAACTGAGAAACGGGTAATATTTATGAGAAAATCCACAAATGTGTCTGAGAAAGCTCTCAAAGCTATTTAGAAGCTGAACTGGTGACTGTCGTGTTTTTAAATACGCATAAGACGTGAGAACAACTGCTCTTCATTGTAACTCTTTATTCCACGTTCCGCATGCTGTCTCCCCGATACCGGCTCTGCCCCAGGCTGTCCTTCTCACCTGAATCCCCCCTGGGTCCTAAGTCCCAACATGTACTGTTTCTTACATTCATCAATTAAACATACATGAACATCAATGTATCAACATATATTTATAACAAATACCACAGTGGCCAAATCAAAAAGCCCACACACTGTGGCAGAAATATTAATACTACCTGCCTGCAAAGTCATTGTGAAAGACATGTATTTTGTAACTTTTTTGGTTGTTGGTGTGCTGCGGGATTTTTTTATTGTAAAAAATGTGCCGCAGCTCAAAAAAGGTTGAAAAACACTGATATAGAGTACAATGCTACAATACTGTCTCATTGTTCAGTTTCAAACATGCTGAATTAAATACGTTATCCCACTGACAATGTCTCATATCCTTTTTGTTGAAAAAACAGTCTTTGGTGTTATGGTTTATATGCAGATTATAATATAATCATAAGAATATGCATACAATAGTTTATGAAACACCACACAACTCATTACTTTTTAAGGCACCTTTCCTTAGTATTTAGAGAATTCGAGCTCTTATCATGGCGGCCACTTAGATACTTCTGGATCATTTCACTCAGTGAGGAACCTTCATAAGCAAAAAGGACTATTCAACCGCAGCCATGGACTGAGCACAATCACATAACTGACAAACACATTTCCCTCTCACTTCCATCTACAGTTCTCTCCTCACTTTCTTCTGAGCTATTTTCTTGGTCTTTTTCCTTCCAGTGTTGTGTTCCTTCTCCCTGCCTTGCTCCTTCTCTCCGTCTGCCTCTTTGCCTTCATCTTCCCTCCTGTTCCTTTGAAGGCTTATGTGTAACTGGAGCTGAGAGGTCCACAGCGTAAAATGTCCCCAGGAAAAATAGCCTCAAACTTCAGAAGAAAAAAAAGCAGATCAAAGAGTTTCATCTCAACCTCCCACACTCCCTTGCCTTCTCTTCACCATTTTGTGTGTATGAAATATCATTGGAGCAGGACTGTGAAATAGCTTTCAAATTTGCATGGCTAACAACTTCTCCACATTGAAAAACACAACATACAGAGCTGTCAATTCTCCCATGCAAGTAAAAACACAGCACAGGACCATCCGAAGGCAAGTTGACACATTACCAGCATCAAAAATATATGCAGGTGCTGAGTTTGGCTTCATTGCTGACCTCCTTCACTCAGTCCAGCAGCTCTTTTTATTATTTCTGTTTCTCTGCTCTTATGTTCTCGATTTAGCCGCTCTTTCTCGTCTCTTTGTCATTTATTTTCTCATCCCAAGAAATGTACCTTCTTTTGACATATTTTGAGGATACAAGTGTATCCTTTATAGTCTTCCCAAATTACACTGCACATCAATACCTTATGTGATAAGGAGTGCTACTCAGCCTGTGAAAACAGCTGTATATCTGCTAATGTTCAATGCTAAAGCAGGAAGTAGTTTTTCCTTAATGTAGCTAAGTAGAAAGTGAGGGTGTGTATTTTGGGTTGATTGATTGGCATGTAATATGTAAGACTTCTATGCAGGAGACTTAAGTTTGCATACAGTAACATATTTGCAATTAATGTTCATGTTTTACTGTAACCACAATCTTTCCCTTACCTTTAAAAACAATGAGTTTAATTTTCCACAAGAAGTCTTTGACAGTTTCTGTATCAGCAGACACTGCAGGCAAATACCCTGCCCTTTGCATTTATTTTCTTATTTTGCTGTGTTTGGAATGCTTCTGGTCGTCAACTTCTATAATTGGTAGAAACCAGGTGCCAGATCCTTAGCACTCATCCGAAAGGAAGCTATGAAAATGGTGGACATAGCACTGAAAAAAATGCAAATACAGCAAGGCAGAGTGCCAAGCGGCAAAGCTCCTTCAGAAACGACAGTGAATCTGGGGTTGGCTTTCATCTGCTGGAGAGCACTCTAATCCTTGTTGAGCTGGGGATAAAGGGTCAACTTTCCATGTTGTGTTTACAAACCGCAATCCACAAAGCCTACTCATTGTGTCTATACTGTACTTGCCATGTCCAGACATCGTAGAAAGCAAGCATTTTAAAAAGATTGTCATTGAACATAATCAAGGGTTTTATAGAAAGGTCCAATCTGCTCTTTGCAGTAGGCTGAAGCTCTGGACAAGCTTTGTCAACTTTGAGATGAAACCATGAAATCGACTCAGTCTGTACTGCAACATAGGCTTTCTTTTATAAATTTGTAGTCTGAGGTTGTGGAGTTAAAAAAAAAAAAAAAAAATCTCTCCGGCAGGACATCAGCATGGAACCAGAGGCCAGACTTTCATTAAAAACATCAAGTATGTCACCCGCAAATATGTCCCAGAAAGCTTTATAAAACTCAGCAGAGAGGCCATCGATACCGGGAGCACGCCGTCCCTGCATCCCCTGCAAGGCGGCAACCCCTCCATCATTGCTTCCTCCTCCCTGTACTCACTTGTATACAGGGAGGAGTAAAAGCCCACAGCTCGCCTTCTTATCTGGCTTGGTTCCACAACTGGCTGTCCTGTGTCTGCCAACAGTGAGTGGATTACCCTCCCCTGCCCATTCTTCTTCTCCAGGCCGAAGAAGAAGCTAGAGTGAGTATCCATCTCTGTGATGGTCTGGAATCGGGACCTGACCAGTGCACCCTGAACTTTAACATCCAACAGGTCGGCCAGAGACATTTTTTTTCTCTTGAGGACTTCAATTTGTCCTCGATCTCCTGTGGACTCGCTTAAACTTTCTAGGTCCACTATATCAGTCTCCAGGTCCTTCATAGATCTGGTGATGTCTCGGGTGACGTTGAAAGTGTGCTGCTGGCAAAGGAGCCTAATCTCGATCTTACCACGGTCCCACCACTGCCTAAGACTGCTAAAAATCGCTTTTCCTCAGCCTAAAAACACCCCAGAAATAAATAAGGACCTCTCTAAAATTCTTATCAAAGGTTAAGACTGAATTAAAATGCCAATACGCACTTCTGGGTAACATGTTTCTAATAAAAACATTACATAAAAGCAAAGAATGTGTTACAAAGTGTGGTGGCGGACCCAAACGCAGACCAGGGAGCAGAAGGAGGAAAATGCTTATTGCCAGGGAACAGCTAGGGAGGGACAGTCGGGCGGTGGCAGGGAAGTCCAGGCAGGGAACGGCAGACAGACTGGGGAACCGGGAGGATGGATGACTGCGAAAACAAAGACAGGGTCAGAGGCAAGGCAAAAACAATTGGGTTCAATCTCTGAAGTTTACTCGTCCACAGAGCAGCCAGGAGCAGTCACTACCGGGTAGTCGAGATAACGATCTGGCGACGAGTGGATGAGGAACCGGGGTAGATATATTGCAGGGTGATTAATGGATTGAAGGCAGCTTGGTTGCTTGAGCAGGTGAGGTGGGTAATCAGGAAGCCAGGAGGAGATCCGTCCGGGGCCACGCTCCTACCAAACCCACAGTACAGGCAAGAGGCACGGCCTGGCCGTGACAGAATGATCAGTAAAACCGGCAGGAACAATACTGCACATTTTAAAAATATTAAAATGGTGCTTAAAAACATAAATACGATCTAACCTGGCTGAGGAGATCCTACCCTATCCGAAGTGGGACCATGTATACTGTCGGCAGTCAGTGTGCATCCTTCTCCACACATCCACCAGGCCATGAGAATGGACCAGCCGCCTCAGAACATGCTGTGAAGCTGGATGTGGCTCTGTGTGATTACGGTCTTTAAGTTCATTTTCCGTACAGTTAAAATCCCCACCCAAGAATAAAAAATCCTCCGAGGCAAAGCCATTTAAAACATCTTTAACTTTTTGTAAAAACAGCTTCCTCTCTGCACCGGTTGCCGGAGCATACACATTGATAAAAACACCGTAAAAAGGTCGAACCGTGCCTTAATTAAAAACAACCTCCCCTCGATGATGTGTTCGACCTCCAGTGAAACCGGGGTAAAAGACCTGGAGAAGAGGAAGCCCACTCCTGCACTGAGGTTTGTGTTGTGACTCAGGAGGACTTCCCCTTCCCACTCCCTCCTCCAGTCGGCCTCGTTGGTGCTGTCGCTGTGCGTTTCCTGTAAGAAGAGAACATCTATACGTTTCATTTTGTTAAATTCATAGATAGATGTTCTCTTCTTTGCATCTCTGGCTCCATTCACATTCAATCTCCCCACTCTAAAAGTATTCATTGCGAGTAAGAGATTTAAAACAAAAATAAAAAACAATAAATTAATTAAAACACACATTGGAGCTTTCGACATCATCTTTGCTCATTGCTCGTTTCACTTTAGGCACAAGTTTCTTTAATCTATAACCCTCCTTCTCAGTGAGACCGGACTCCTCCCTCCGGCTCATGTGGTGTCTAGCTGAGGTGTGGAATAAAACCAAATCAGGAAAGAAGTCTCCGACTTCTACTCCCTTCCTGCCTTTTGTTCTTTGCGAGAAAGTTTTTATCTTTTCCGCAGTGTACATTTTTTGTTGCTGGCTGACACTTAAAAATACAGCCGGAGCATCGTGTTAGCGTGTACTGATTTGGATGCCTGGTGGAGCCTCCGGAAGAATTCAGCCAACAACTTCTCTCGTGCTGGTACCAGATTTATTTTGTGGTCACATGTAAAGTTACCAGCGCTGCGATTGCAAAAGCAGGGCGTCCCTCTGTCAACATGCAGGTTGAGAGGAAGGAATACCACGAAAAGACGGAAGTTCGGCCCTTTCATACACAGATTTCGTCACAGATTTGTATCGGACCATCCTGACCTCTGGTTGGCTCTGATCTGAAAAGGGGGAGAACAATCCCACCTCTCCTCACTGGACTGGCACGTGCAACGGCCTGTCTGCTTCTCTAATGTAAATATACTAAAAACATGCATGAGTGTTGTGATCCAAGGCGTGTCTCTATCCTTGAGAACAGGCAGTGTCTTTTGCCAGACACAACTCTAGACTCGAGTAACCTTAACCTCTTTAACAGACAGTAAGAATAAGAATATACACACAATATAAGGATTTATATTATCAATTGCTGCTGTCTGACACCTCCCCATCACTCTCACTGTCCTCAGACTGCCTCTGCTCGTCCTCCCCAACCTTGCTGGCCTTAACCTCACTGCCCGCGCTTTGGGCCTTTTTCTTCCTCTTAGGGGCAGCTTTTGGCTCCCCTGCTTCCTCCTCCTTCCACCTGCTCAGCCCACGCCCCCCCGCTTATACCTTCTTCTCCTGACTCCACTCCTCCACCAACCTGCTCTGCCACCTTTACGTCTACGGGCTTCTCACCATCACCGTCTCCACCCGTTTCCTTCCCTTCTCCTCCATCCTCACCATTTCCCACCTTAACCAAAGCCTCCCCCTTACTGCCCTAGTCACCATCACCATCACCCACACTACTCACACTCACACTCACACTCACCCTGTGCGGGTCAGGCACAGCAGCAACACCGCCATGACCGCGGAGATGCGACATCTGGGCAGCCCGTTCCGGCGCAGCGGCGCGGTGTGGCTGCTGTGCCTGACCCGCAACGGTGGCGATGGCCGCGGCGTCTGGGCGGCCCGTTCCGGCGCAGCGGCGCGGCGTTGCTGCTGCTGTGCCTGACCCACACAGGGTGAGTCTTTTTGATCGGGGACACAATCTTTCCGTGTCTGGAGAGCTCTCTGCTGAGGAACTCGTCGGTGACATTGGTCAGGACGACCTTGGTTTCCGGTTGCGTTAGCGGCCACACCTGCACAAACAATTCGTTCACCGTGAGGCCTGCCTCGACGACACGGTTCACCTTTTCCACCTGGTCCAGGAAAATGACCACGGCGCCGTTCATGCTGTGCCCGACCTTCTCCCCCACAGCCAGTCCGATGTCCTCCACGCTGCACGAGAAGCCGACGGCGATCTTGATGCCGTGCTTTCTCATGAGGTGGGACAATGTGTCTCCATTTACCATGGCATCTAGAGACGCCGACACCGGCAGGAGAAAAGAAACACCCCAAAGAAAACCCCAAACTCCCCCAAAAATAACCAACTACCAAACCCAAACTAAGGTGAACACCAACCAATAAACCACATTAAATTAATATACATAACTAAGGGAAAAAAATAAATCGAAAGAACCTCTCACTCAGCGAGTCACTTACACACGCTCACTCCCAGCATGCACCAGAGAGAGAGAGAGAGAGAGAGAGAGAGAGAGAGCGAGAGAGTGAGAGAGAGAGAGAGAGAGAGAGAGAGACAGGGAGAGAGAGGGGAGAGAGAGAGAGAGAGAGTGAGACAGAGAGAGATAAAAAAGGGGGAGAGGGGGAGAGAGAGAGAGAGAGAGACAGAGAGAGAGAGGGGAGAGAGAGAGAGAGAGAGAGAGAGAGAGAGAGAGAGAGAAAAAAGGGGGAGAGGGGGAGAGAGAGAGAGGGAGAGAGAGAGAGGAGAGAGAGTGCGAGAGAGAGCGGGAGAGAGAGCGGGAGAGAGACAGACACAGACAGGAGGTGTTACAATGCCATTGACTGAATATCTCCAAGTCATTTGTTTATGTCTGTGTGTCTGTGTCAAACTGTAATTAGCTCATCACAAACACCTGGGTGCTCCCACATCAAAGGTTTCCATGGTGATTACTTCAAAGAGACTCCAGTTCCATAGGGTTAACATGGAGTTAAAACCTGTCAAACTATCTCATTATCTCATATAACCGTAGCTCCTATTGCTTCGATATCCGAGATTGAGAGGAAGCATGACTTGATGAACAGATAGTGCGAAGGTTGGGTCTGTAGTGTACAAAATGTGACTTTTATGGCAGAATAGAAATCTGGTACGGTTGTCTGTGCGAGATCTTTTTGGAGTCAGAGTTAACATGGGTCTCTATGGAGCAGAGAGGTGGATTTCCTCTCACTCTCAGACATTTCTAGCCAAATGTGTGAATCTGTTGGATTCCGTAGTCATATGTGTACGACAAGCACAAGATTAGTTACATTTATATCTTTAAATGATGCCTGAAGAGTGAAAATTGTGGAATCGGGAGCAAAATACAAATATTTTTTTTGCAAGAAACTGAAGCTCCTCTTCGCTCTGGCGATGACATCACGCACTCGGGCAGCACAATACACACCCATTATAAAGTCAGTAAAGGTCTGAAAAAAGCATCATACTAAAACGCTGGCAGTTCAAAAAGTATAAAAGATATGAAAAAGCTGAATCATACAGTCATATTTGAAGATTTTGTCAACATTTAAAAGTTTAAATGGTGTCTGTAGCTGAAAGTATGCAGAACCTTTCAGCTTTTAAAGTTGAAGAAGTTTAAGATGATTTGAAGATTTTCTCCATAGGATCCCATTCAAAATAAAAGTCATAAAAAGCTTAATTATTCCAAAAGTTGAAAAGTTAGAAATACGAAAAGTCATAGCCCGCGTGTCCTGAAAGAGCTGAACATTTTGATAGCTGAACGGTTTCTGTAGCTGAAAGTATGAAGGAAGAGAAGAGGTTAACAGCATTCCAATTAATAAAGAAGTGAAGAACAATAGTTGGAATGCTTAACAGCATTCCAACTAAATATAACCTAAGAGTTGATTTAGCATTTGTGTGGTGTGATTTAATACCTATAAGGTAATATGTAAACTTAATTCTGTGTATTAACTCCTCTTGCAGATGATTGTGCATGGAGTGTGTTTAGGGTCAGGGGACTGTTATGGCTAGTGAAGTCAATTGTTTTGAGCTGCAGGAACGCTCTGCTCCTGTCTGTGCTGGTGGAGCAGCGGCCTTGCAGCTGAAATCCTTAACTTTGCTAAATACTCTTCGCTTTTATAAGAAAGATCCAAAGTAATCAAATTCCTCTTAGTATAACGAAGAGAGTGTATTCTATTGAATTCAACGGGGACAGGGGGGTAATATCTGTGTGTGTGTGTGTGTGTGTGTGTGTGTGTGTGTGTGTGTGTGTGTGTGTGTGTGTGTGTGTGTAAATCAAAACAACGAGACTGGGTGTGAGGATGCAAGGGAGGAGGGAACGGCACAACTGAAAAGGATAAAAAGAGATGAGTCAAGACATCGAGCAGGGATCTAACGTGGGACACCGTCCGGCACTCAGCTGAGGACACTAGAACATCGTCAGGGACTAACATCGGAAAACTTCGTCTCCGCTCATGGATCAGAGGACCCTGATCTTGGGCAGGAATTAACGGAGATTCTCATTCCCCCTGCCTAAAAGGAGTTAAGAGGCACATTGTTTTCCTGGTGACCTGGTACGGACCCAAGTGGATAGCAGACGGTGCTTCTTTTCCCTCGGCAGGTGTCAGCTGAGGACACCGGGACATCGTCCTGGACGAGCATCGGAGAACTTCGTCTCTGCTCACGGATCAGAGGACCCTGATCGTGGGCAGGAATTGGCTGACGGAGAGTCTCATCCCCCCCTGCCTTCATAGGGTCAAGGAGGACACTGTTTTCTGAGACTTTGTACGGAGTCAAGAGGATCGCAGCCGGACTTCTTTTCCCTTGGTAGGAGGAGGCAGGTGTCTATGCCGGGCCTGGCTAAGGCCTTTCCTCCTACCGCTCAAAGGATTCATTTTACAAAAAAGACTTTCACCCAGTCTCGGCTCAGTAACAAATGTATGTTGTGATCAATCGGTAATGTAATCAAATGAAATGAATAATTGAGCTGTTGCTGTGCCCCTGCTAATAATCCTGCAATAAATATATAATCTGCATTTAAAGCAAGTAGTCCTGAAAGTTTATCATTGAGAAGTAGTGAAGTGTACTCATGGTTGTAAAAAGTTAAGTCATACTGTGTGCATAACATCAATATGGTTCTGAACGGTTATTCTAGTCCCTAGTCCACTAACAGACCCTTAGAGTTTAAATCCTAGCTATTTAAACCTATCCTGGCACTTTACCAAGAGCCCAGGTCCATTAGAGGAAAGCTGCCATAACTGAGGCGACTGAGAGCTGCATTCGGCTATCAGGGCCTCCCGGTTGAGTGTAGTTGGGAGTGGAAGCAGGGTAGACGTCAGGAGGGAAGGCAGTGAGCGAGCCAGGCGAGTTTCCTCGACACCAGCTTAAACAGATCTCCAAACAGCCATGGAGATCCGGACCCTTTGAATGGAGAGCTGGTTAATTAGATAGTCCTGTGTGAGGGGCTTATGTCTCGGATCTAACAAGATGGATCGGCTTGCTGTTTTTTGCTGCTGCTACAAATATTTTCAGGAGGTATTTCTCATTTCCTGCTATTCCTTTTGGCAGATCACCCAAAAAAGATCTGCAGCCCAAACTCTGCTGCATGATTCTCCCACAAATTTCCAAAAACAGTTGTATCTTTGGGCAGATTATAAATAAGTAGTGGGGATTTGTCTCATCATTTGCGATACACTTTCTCCCAAATGTATGGTCTATAGATTTAAGATGTGTTTTTAATTTAGGACGAACAAGATTCTTCTGACAGAATTCCCGCATAGAACACAAAGTAGAAAAGATACATTCACACGTTTCCCCATTGTTGACTGGTTATCTTATTCGGGCCAGAGCACTGACATAGTCGGAGCGAAGGACCTATTGTTCTTCTAATGTTCATTAGGACCCGAGCACCAACAACGTCGGTTGAAAGCCTTAGGATTATTTTTCAGATTTTTATTTTTGTACATTGGGCGTATTTTTGGGGTGCTTACCATGCTTTAAAACTCACCAAATTTGGCACAATTGTCAGGCTTGGAGAAAATAGCCATGTGATATAAGTATCATATTTGTGTATTAAAAATGGCTCTCTAGCACCCCCTAGAAGTTTGACAGGCGATGCCCCTCAGCCAGTTTGTCTGATTTAGTTGAATTAGATAGACATGTCCATCTCCGCCTGTTCTACAAAAAAGCCTCTTGGACCCCTAAACTCCGCCTCTAAAAACGATATGCCATTTTTAATTTTGTGAAAAAAGATATTTTGCAAACTTCTCCTACACGCTTGGTCCGATTCACACCAAATTTGCTGTGGATTATTATTTGATCAATGTCATCTAAAGTTATAAAAAACATGTTGATATCTCATTGCATTTACAATATATGGACCAATGAACTTCTTAGGGGAGTGGCTTGTTCATCAATCCAGATAACGTCAAAACCATTTGGTCTAGCGTCACCAAATTTGCAGCATATGTGCACATCGCTGTAATATACCCCAAAATTGTTATGCCATTCAACCACTTGGGGGTGGTACAGTAATTTGGTAATTTCTGACTTTTTGATCAATTTTTTCCGTTTTCTGCATTTGTACTTTAACGAACTCCTCCTACAGAATTTATGCGATGGACTTCAAATTTGGTCTAGATGGTCTTTACACCTTTGTGACGAAAACTTCTTAAAATGGTGAGTTTTCGTTGAACGACCTTGACGTTGAGTTGTTGTAACTCCAAAGTATATTATCCAATCCGCCCATACTTTCTTATGGATGATGCTGGTCCAGGCCTGAGCACATTTCCGTGATAATGTTTTCACATAGTCATAGCACCACCTACTGGCAAAATTAAATGACACGTTTTATACTTTTAAGTACTTCTCCTAGCCAGTTGACCAGATCGAAAGCCTTAACACGTTGCTGATGCATCATCATGAATATTGGGAGTTTCCGTTGAACGCCTCACGAACAGTAGTAGTTAAGTGCAAAACAAGGTATTTAATGAATCAATGTACAGAAGAAACCGATACGAGAAATAGAATGATGAAAACAGACGAACGCACAAGGAGGTACAAGACAAACAGGGTTTAAATACACAGGGGAGGTGCAGGTGATCAGACACAGGAGGATTCAATTTAGACAATCAGGAAGACAGGAAGTGAAGTGACACGAGGAAACACGAGACAGGGAACCTTCAAAATAAAACAGGAAACCCACACTTAATGACACTGTGACACATTTTGACAACGATTTTGAGGACGTTTTGAATGATTTTCGATGCACGGTGAGTGTCTTTTCAATTCAATTCAATTTATTTTTGTATAGCCCAAAATCAGAAATTACAAATTTGCCTCAGAGGGCTTTACACTCTGTACACATATGACATCCTCTGTACCGGGACCTCACATCAGTTCAGGAAAAAATATTTTAACAGGGAGAAAAAGGGAAGAAACCTGAGGGAGAGCAACAGAGTAGGATCCCTCTCCCAGCATGGAGAGAAGTACAATAGATGTCATGTGTACAGAATGAACAGCATAACAGAGTTACAACACATTCAATGCATATGACAGATATGATTCATGTA
Organism: Ophiodon elongatus; assembly: GCA_016806645.1. NCBI lineage: Eukaryota > Metazoa > Chordata > Actinopteri > Perciformes > Hexagrammidae > Ophiodon > Ophiodon elongatus. Next base: position 21,764 of record JACSYO010002088.1, read on the forward strand.
ATGAGTGCATAGTAGAATAGTAATGATAATAGAAACATTAATGGTATTCACCATACGAATTGCAATGCAACTAGAAATAATGATAATAGTAGTAGGTGTCGGGCAGGACCACAGCAGGATGCAGGACCAGGGTCCAGATGCAACCATGATCCGTGAAAACCTGCGAGGCGAGAAAGTACAAAGACTCCGGTGAAGAAGTAGAGTCAGTAATGTGTATTGATGGGACATGAATTCATACAGAAGGAGAGAGAGAGAAGAGCTCAGTGTATCCTAAGATGTCTCACGGCAGTCTAGGCCTATATCAGTATATCTAGGGGCTGGACCAGGGCAAATGAGCCAGCCATAACTATAAGCGCTATCAAAGAGGAAAGTCTTAAGTCTACTGTTGTCTGCCCCCCGGACTGAAAGTGGAAGCTGGTTCCATAGAAGAGGAACTTGATAGCTAAAGGCTCTGACTCCCATCCTACTTTTTAAGACTCTAGGAACCACAAGTAGCCGCGCATTCAGTGAGCGCAGCTCTCTAGTGGGGTAATATGCTCCTTAAGATATGATGGTGCCTCACCAATTAAGGCTTTGTAGGTGAGGAGGAGGATTTAAAATTTGATTCTTGATTTTTAAGGGAGCGAGTGCAGAGAAGCTAATACAGGAATAATATGATCTTTTTTTTTAGTTTTTCTTAGTACACGAGCTGCAGCATTCTGTATCAACTGGAGATATTTAAGAGACTTATTAGAGCAGCCTGATAATAAGGAATTGCAGTAGTCTAGTCTAGAAGTAACAAATGTGTGAACTAATTTTTCTGCATCGCTTTGAGACATGATGTCTGATTTTGAAAAAAAGGCAGTCCTTGAGATTTGTTTTTCGTCAGTGTTAAAGGACAAGTTCTGATCAAAGATAACTAAGATATTCTTTACGATGGTGCTGGATGCCAGGGCAATAACATCAAGAGAAACTATATAATTAGATAGTTGATTTTGGAGGTGTTCTGGGCGTAGTAAAATAATTTCAGTGTTGCCTGAGTTTAACATCAGGAAGTGGTGGAATATATGGATAAAATAGTAAATATATGTATAATGAATGTCTAAAATCTAATTTTGTAATATTGTTTTTTTGAGTAGAAGTGATGTCTGTCACTCTACTTCCACCAACTGTTAGAGGGACTGAGATCCTTCCTTCCACAAAGTACTTTCAGCTCCATCCCTTTTTCATATGGAAGCCGGACAGTGATAACCTCATAGCTAGAATGAGGAACAACGACACTCTGCCGTGTATTGAAGGTTGTGCCCGGCCTCGAGTTGCATCTGCAGGTGTTGGTATGCCTTGTGGGATTGTTGGTGTCACTGGACAGTACTACCTGTTGTCATCCAGGCTGTGCTGCAAAGTGTGCAGGAAGAAGTGGTACGCTTACAACCCACTGTGGCTTGAAAAACTCCCAAAGAGGTACACAAACCTGTTGCTAGCAATCCTGACCTACAAAAAGGCCATATGTAAATCGGTCACGGACGAGCTCAGACGGAAAGGTAACTCACCTACCGACATGGTAAAGCAGATCATGGAGATGATGCACTTGAAATTTGAACGTGCTCACCTGGCCCACCTCCTCAGCTGCCAAAACGTCATGGATGGTGAGGCAGGAAAGTACCATCACTCTGTTCATAAGACAGGAAACCCAGCCGACTCCCTTCGGAGAGTACGGGGATTCAGATGGCTGGAACGGGATCTCTGTCTGCTCACTACCTGACTGCCTTCTGCACAAGTGCCAACACCAGGAGAGTGCCATCAATACACTTCTGCAGGGTACCTTTGGACAGGCTTTCCGCTCAGACCACACGTGTAACGTTGCGAGGATGGTCACCTTTTTATCCAGCATCATGTCCTCGTATGCGGTCATGAATGAGAACTGGATGATCCTTTCATGGGTGACAGTGCAGTCTGAGACAGAGAAATCCCTGATGCCCATGCACGAGGGCCTAGCATAGCGGTACAGCACTGCAGGCATAGAGGAATCGACAATATTAGTGGGTAGACAGGTAAATTATAATCAATATTTTTTACCATCATTGGTGACACAAATGGCTCATAATCACAATTTATATTGCTTTTCATATTTACAGTTTGATGAAAGAAACTCCCATAGCATTAATTTAGCTGTTAAGAATCATCTTATTGTCATGACCATATACACTGGACTACAGGTGGTGGTTGATATGACTGCTTTAACATTCATGGCTATTACTTTATCCATACGTTTTCTTGCTGGGATTGCCGTGCAGCATTTAAATTGGCAGAATCGTATGCAGGAGAGCATCTGAACTGGGATTCTTGGCTCCCAACTGATGCCATCGTTGCCGAGGCCACTTCTGGTAACCTGCTGAACACCTGTGTCAAATATATTTCATGGACTAATGTCTCATTAATAAGTGAATCATTATAGTGAACAGTAGAGAAATATTGAAGTAATTAAGTATTTGCAATTCAAATGTTCATAAGTATGAAAACTAATATAATGGTTTAATAGCCATAATTAAGTCAATTACTTGATGATCTGTCTGCACTACAATATAGTGACAATCAGTAAACAGCAAAGTGGGATACACTTTTCTTGATTCATAAATGGCTCCTTATCATTGTGTGGCTTTGCCCTAACTGAGACTCTAGAATAGAACAGGAGAATATTTGAGTCCAAGGTGCTGAAAACCGAATGGATTCTCAGCACCTTGGACAGCATTAATAATGCTGCAATTTCATTGGCTGTCAGTGAGTTCTACCAATACGTGACCGGCCTCCTTAAGCCAGTCTGGCAAAGAGCTCCTCAACTCTGGTCTTTTGCTCATCTCTGTGCATTCTATATGCAGAGGAGCATCTCCATATTAAGTACATGGGGCTCTCATCCATTCCTCATGTAGGCACACAAGAGAATAGGTTAGGTCTAATAATTCTTCATAAAATAAATTGTCTGCTGGGACCATGTTTGTTAAGTTTGTTTTGTCTAGGTTGGAGAGCAGGCAACGGGATGGACACAAAAGCAGACAAAAAAAGAGAAGGCAGCGGAAACAATGCAATGATTACCATTTTAAAAAGCTTACACTCAACATAACAGGCCGGAAACAGCAGACAAGAACAAAGACAAACTGGTACAGAACTCCCAACATAACTGAAGACAAACTGACCAAGAACAAAGGAACTGGGCTGGTATAAATAGAGACTTGGGAAGTGGAAAAAGGTAAGCAGGAGCACAAGTGCTCCTGGAAGTAAAACCAGAGAGGACACAAGGGGAGAGTGAAACAAAGTAAAGAAAAAACAAGATCACAACAATATATTTAAATGAAGATACAGACTAAATCACATTGCTCTGAAATGAAATAGTATATGAAAGTTTCAGGGGCTTTTCTTTTCAACTTTTTTTTTTTTTTTTTTTAAAACCAGGATTCAAAATCTATTTCAACTCAAGAAGGTGTGTTGTACAGTATCAAAAGACTATTGTAACTGACAAAGAGCCTGATACTGTGTAAGAGCAGACCAATAAATAATATCGTTAGCATACAAGTGTAAATTTGCTTTGGGCATATTTTGACCAACACTGTTTATAAATTATAGATACGCATGGTCCTATAGAACCCCCTAAGACCTGGCCATCTCCATATGTATGCATTCATGTCCCATTAATGCACATTACTAACTTCAATTCCATCCTGAGTCTTTGGGCTTTCTCACCTCACAGGTTTCCAGGGATTGTGGTTTTTCCTAGACCGTGGTCCTGCCTGACACCCACTGCTACTACTATTATTATCAGTCACATTTTTATTACAATAACAGTTATTATCGATTACCGAGCCCTATAGCCCTGAGGCCCTGACAATTCACACTTACATGTGTTTGTTTATTGCTTCTTCTGACCTAAATCCCTGATGACGCATAGTTACATATGTGTCTTTTTATTGCCTATTCATACAGCGTTCTCTAACTGGTGACCGGTACCTTAGTTCAGTGTTTTTCAACCTTTTTTGAGCCGTGGCACATTTTTTACAATAAAAAAATCCCGCGGCACACCAACAACCAAAAAGTTACAAAATGTCACATTGTAGCATAATACAGCATATATGCTGACAATTTCCCACTGATGCGTAACTTTTCCAAAACAACGCTTTCGATGTCTGCAGACACGTCACCAAGACGTCTGTTAGTCTGTTATCTGAGAGACTTTAGCTTGGGAACGCCTCGGGATCCCCCAGAACGAGCTGGAACGTGTTGCGGGTGAGAGGGAAGCCTGGGTCGGCCTGCTAGGCCTGCTGCCCCCGCGACCCGACCCCGGATAAGCGGAGGATAATGGATGGATGGACTTTAGCTACTTCGTTAACCGCGTCAGGGCCGAGCATCTCGTTCATAATGGCTCTGCAGCAGGTAGTATTAATGTCTCGGCCACAGTGTGTGGGCTTTTGGATTTGGCCACCAGTTCAGCTACTAAGTAGCTTTGAGAGCTTTCTCAGACACATTTGTGGATTTCCTCATAAAAGTTACCTGTTTCTCAGTTTGTGTGCGCAGGCGAACAAAATAGTCCCTGTTCTTGGGCATTTTCCCGATTTTTACATATTTTCTTAAATTCACCTTTAAAGGAACTTGCATATGAGACATACCAATGTGTTGTATATGATAATTTGCAGAAGAATCTTAGCTATCTATATAATGAGGCACCAATTGTCCTAAGATACAGAGTACAGGGATAATTTGGCCATAAAGCAAAAACAATTGAAGTCTGATTTTTTTAATTCTTCAAATCTCTTGTGAAAACATAACTTAACTCATGTGGACAAATTGTTTTGGTGCTTGAAATTGGTTTACCAAAGTCTTAGGTTCACAACAGTGGTGGAATATATGGATAAAATAGCAGATAAATGTCTGATAAATGTCAAGAACCAAATTTTGTAATATCGTTTTTTGAGTAGAAGTGATGTCTGTCACTCCACTTCCACCAGCTGTTAGAGGGACTGAGATCAAATGGGACTGAGTCATTACTTCATACTACAGATCAAGCTTCATGGGATGTGTGCAGATGAAAAATTAACATTACAACCGTTTATGTTTTCAAACAAAATATTAACTATATCGCTGAAAGTACGTCGCTAACTGTAAACTTTCTCTTCGTACTTCCTCTCTTGTCTCTGTCCTCTCGGGTGCAGACTGAATGTAAACACAGTGTTTCTGTAGCGTGAGGTGGTAGGTAGGTCCTTAGTGATTTACTGAGTGTCCATTGGTTAGTTTCTTACTAAATGTAGACGGACACATGAATCCACAAATGACGCTGAGAGGCGGAGCTCGACGTCCACGAATCACACGACACGTCCAAGCTGCTGGCGCGCTGTGTGAGTCACGTACAATCTCATGAGGACTAGGACACGGAGGTGCAGAGCATACGCTTCTGTAGACATCTTAACCAGATCTTTGTGCTTTATTATTGCGGAGCAATTAATTTAAACATCGAGTAAACACCGCGTGGACGCGCCGGCACGTCCGTCGACCCCAGAGATATATATTGCAGGCTCAGACGCTCAACAATGGCAAATTATTTGCGGCAACTAAATAATATTTTTTTGGACCGATTAAGTGAAATTGGACATTTTCCCACGGCACACCTGGCGATCTCTCATGCAACACTGGTTGAAAATCGCTGCCTTAGTTAACCGATTAACTAGCTTCATAGTCTATGATAAATTCACATATGTTTTCACGTATGTTTTCTTCAAAATGTCTTTAATTTGATGTGTACTGAAGTGTCAGGACCAGCTGTTTAGCATTAGCTTCAGTGCATAGCAGGGTACAAGCTAACGTCGCAGTGGAGCAAGCTAACATCGCAGTGCATGATGGGTACGCTGTGCATGATGGGTATGCTGGCTACCGCTCCATTTGACACTTTGCTACCGCTTGGCTTGTGTGATTTATGTGACTTTTTATTGATGTGACTTTTTATAGCTATTTTATTCAACCCCGTTTTAGTTTTTTTTTTTATGTATTGTGATTGCTCCCTGAGTTGAAATACGACAGACTTTTGCCTACCTCCTGTGTTGGAATACGGTCGGGATTAATTTGAGAGCCTACCTCCCGTGTTGGAATCCAATAGGAATACGGCGGACTTTGGACTGACCAATGAAACTGAGAGCCCACCTGCTCTATTGGAGTCGTTGCAAGTTGGCGTGGCTTGTTTTGTGTTCTGTTCTGACATCGGTGCTGGCAATGACGTCATACACCGCCCCACAGCTGTGGCGTTTGCGCTGCTTCATGGTTCCACCCGACAAGGGGTTCATAGCCCGCTGTCGGGAGTGTGGGATTCTGAGAAACGGACCCCACTACATCCATAGAGGTTCGCGCCACGGTTTCAACGTGGAATCAGGAAACAAAACAAACCTAGGAGTCATCGTTGGAAACATCGCGAGATTACCCAATACCAGGCACAATGGGAAACATGGAGTGGATCGCAGTGTATTACGGAGCTTGCAGAGACTTCCACTCCCAGCTCTGTGTCCTACCACCATGGAGCTGCTAAACACACAATCCCTCACTAATAAATCACTCCTCATATATGACCATATTCTGGACAAAGGGCTTGACTTCATGTGCTTAACAGAAACCTGGCATAAACCAGGGGACTACTCCATGCTTAATGAAGCATGCCCCCCTGGCTATAACTACATGGAGAAAGCCCGCAGCTCTGGTCGTGGTGGTGGACTAGCCATCATGCACCGGGCTGAACTAAATCTATCTCCTCTGCCAATGCCTGATCTTTCCTCTATGGAATGCCTGGCCTTCAAATGCAAATCTCCATACTCCATGACAGTGCTTCTCATATACCGTCCTCCAAAACCAAACCCATCTGAGATAAGTGATCTCCTCACCTCACTCTGCACTATGTCAACTAACATTGTCATTGTTGGTGATTTAAATATCCATGTGGACAACCCCTCCTGTCAGTTTGCAGCAGATTTCCTGAGTGTGCTTGAGTGTCTTGGCCTGCAGCAGCATGTTGAGGTTCCTACTCACACCAAGGGGCACACTCTGGATCTGGTTATCACTGACTCTGCTGCCATCAGTAACCTACAGGTTTATGATCTTGGTGTGTCCGACCACAAGGTGGTCTCAATGGCCTTGACTTTTATGCTGCCTACTATTAGACCTAAGCGTCAAATGTCTTTCTGGAACTGGAAAAGCATTGACTCAGCCACTATGACCATGGATCTCCAGCTCATCACCTGCCCAGCCTCTGCATCAATGGATGAATTAGTGGAACTCTATAATACATCCCTGAGCAGTGTTTTTGATCTCCATGCCCCTGTCAAGTCACGTGAGTTAAATTTCTCACGCTCCGCTCCCTGGTTCACACATGAGCTGCGGAAAATAAAAACAGCTGGGCGTGTCCTCGAACGACGCTGCAGACACTCTGGGCTCACTGTCCATAAACTGGCTTTCCGTGAGCATCAAAGGGCCTACTCCAACTCCCTTAAAGATGCTCGCTCACAGTTCTATTCCAGCTTAATCAATAAAAACCCAGGCAACTCTAAACAGCTTTTTCGACCATAAACCATCTCCTGAAGCCACAACCATCCTCTTCAACTGAAGCCAACTTCAGGCCTATCTCCAACCTTGCCTTCCTGTCCAAGGTGTTAGAGAAGGTAGTTGCTTCTCAACTTCAGGACCACCTAAAACACAACAACTTATTTGAAAAATTTCAGTCAGGATTTCGTTCAGCCCACAGCACTGAAACAGCTTTGCTCAGGGTGACCAATGACCTGCTGATGACAGCCGATGCAGGATCACCCTCACTCCTCATCCTCCTGGACCTGACTGCTGCATTTGACACAGTGGATCACACTATCCTCCTAGAGCGCCTCCGCACCACCATCGGACTATCAGACTCTGCACTCAAGTGGTTTCAGTCCTACCTTTCTGGCAGAACTGAATATGTCTCACTGGGAAGATGCAAGTCCGAACTACTTCCTGTCTCCTGTGGTGTTCCGCAAGGTTCGGTCCTCGGCCCCATCCTCTTCATTATTTATATGCTACCCCTCGGTCGTGTCATCAGCAGACACAGGATGCCCTTCCACTGTTATGCTGATGACACACAGCTCTACATAAAAACTGCCCCAAGCCCCTCTGCAGCCATGTCATGTCTCACCGCCTGTCTTGGGGAGATAAAGGCGTGGATGAGCAACAACTTTCTACAGTTAAACAGAAACAAAACCGAAGCCCTCCTTGTTGGCACTCCACACCAGGTTCAGTCATCCTCCATAACTCATCTCACCTTTGACAGTCAGGTCATACCCCTCTCCTCCACAGTTACCAATCTGGGAGTTAGGTTTGACCCTCACCTGACCTTTAATGACCACATAAAATACCTATGCAAAACCTCCTTTTATCATCTTAAAAACATCTCCAAACTTTATCTCCTCAAGACTGGACTACTGTAATTCACTTTTCACCGGGGTCACTGCCAAGAACATCAAAAAACTACAATACATTCAAAACAGCGCTGCCAGGATCCTGATGAGAGTCCGTAAACATGAGCACATAACACCCATCCTACACTCACTACACTGGCTCCCTGTCTCATTCCGGATTGACTACAAAGTCCTACTACTCACCCATAAATGCATAAACGGACATGCACCTCCCTACCTACAGGAACTCATCACTCCCCAAACCTCCACCCGCACCCTCAGGTCCACAAACAGATCGCTCCTTCGGGTCCCCAACACCAAGCTCCAAACCATGGGGGACCGGGCCTTTTGCTCGGCAGCACCGCGGCTTTGGAACAGTCTCCCTGAACACATAAGGGCAACACAGACACTGGACTCTTTTAAGACTGGCCTAAAAACCTTTTTATTCAGGAAGGCGTTTTTTACTCTGTGTTAAATCTGTCAGCTATTTCTTTCTTTATTATAGTCTGTTTTAACTATGTTTTTAACTATAGTCTGTTTTAACTATGTTTTTAAATATAATCTGTTTTTAACTATGTTTTTAACTATAGTCTGTTTTAACTATGTTTTTAAATATAGTCTGTTTTAACTATGTTTTAACTATGTACTATGTACTGGCTCTGTGCACTCTGAGATTCTTATGAATGAAGAGTGCGTTATAAATTAAATTTATTATTATTATTATTATTATTAAATTCTAGGCCTTCCAAAAGTAGTCATAATTATTCTATTGTTGTTCTGCTTTTAGTGCTGCTGCTACTACTGCTATTACTACTCTCATACGTATAATTTATATTATATGGATCGACTGTGTTGTATTTTTAATATGTTGTTCATTCTGTACGTATGACATGAATTACACTTTTGTCCATCCTGGAGAGGGATCCCATCTCTGTTGCTCTCAATATGGTTTCTTCCTTTTTCCCCACGTTAAAGGCTCTTTTTGTCTTGTTTGTCTCCTGCCTCCTTGTTGGTTCGTCTGCTCCTATCCCGGCGCCTATTGGTATGTTCCCTGCTCTGCCCTGATCCCGTTTTGTGTTCTGGTCGTTTCTGGATTTTCTTTGGTTTTCTTTTTGTATAAATGTTTGATTCCCCATTTTGTCTTGAAGTTTTGCTTTTCATTAAATTACTTTTATACCACTCCTTCGTCTCCCTCGGCATTTGGGTCCATCCCCGTTGCTCTTTTTTGCCCCTTATCCACAAGGCCTAACAACCTGATTGTTGAACGAAGGCCCAGCTAAATTATTTGTATTAATTGTATCATAGCTGTGGACACCAAAAGGTAACTCATATTTCCCTTGATACATAAAAGATCCTCCATAGACAAAAAAACTTTCGCCCTAATATGTAAGAGCAGAACCAGTTTAAAAATGCTGCCAGAGAGGCCAACCCAGTTCTCAAAGTGCTCAATTAGAATATTTAAATGAATTGTGTCAAAGGCTGCACTTACATCTAATAGAACAAGAACGGAGACCTTGCTGGCAATAGTTCTAATCCTGAGATCGCTAACAACTTTGGTGACGGCTGTGATTTGCCCTGAACCCTGACCAAATCGCTACTAAAATATTTTTCTTCAGGAAATTGGTAATTTGGTTAAACAACCTTTTCTGGTATCTTACTTAAAAACAGATTCCTAAAATTCCTAAATTACTGAATTTTGATAGTTCGACTAATGTTGTCAGCATCTATAACAATAGATGAATCTTATGGAGGTCAATTTGTCATGAAATCATTTTGCACATCCTCATCTATCTAACAGAAGATATTTAGTTATTCCTAACCCTGGTTTTTGGTAATCAACAGTGTTCCAGGATCATTATTACTCTCTGCCATCATCTTGGAAAAATGTGTTCTTCTTGCGGCATGTATGGCAGTTAAAAGATGTTTCTTGTAAATATTACGATGGGCTTCTGGACCAGTTTTCCTCTTTTTCTCCGCGTCTCTACAACATGTCTTTTGCTCACCAACAGAATATTGATGTAAGTAAAATGTTGACGTAACATAGAGTACTTGCTCTGGATGATCAGAAAGCTGACGCATGTATGGAAATTAAGTTGGACCCACCAGCCAATGTGGGTTCATTGCAGCGAGCACAATCGTTTGGTTCAAGAGATGAAATTGAATGGAGTCTGGTTTAAGGAGTAGGCTACTTTTGTGGTATTTATCCCACCTCTTCTCTACTGTTTGGACGGGATGAAAAGTGACAGACAAGGGCAGCCTTTTACCCAAAGTTAACGCTCTGTGACCAGAAGACGCTCAGTGTATCCTTGTGCTGCTGCTGTTTGTAGCATAGTATCAATATGCAGCACCCCCATTGCAAAGAATTCAAAACACACGCTGACCTCAAGTGAAAAAAAGCTTTGACCATACTCTACAGGTGAGTCATGATATTTATAGAACTCATTGGCTACCTGTGGGCAATCAGGTGCTTGTGGACAGTGTTGGCTAGCCTGGGTAAGATGTTCTGACAATCGGACCATACAAGGGAGTCCCACTTTTCATCAAGAAAAGCCTTAAGTGACGTTCTTTGCTCTTTTCAATGGAGAAATACCATCGATACCCGATACAACTGATGCTATTGCAGCATCTACACTAACCTCTTCAGGAACTGCCATTGTTGTGTTTAACAGTCGCCTCTCCATGTCATGCCACGCATACCTGCTAGTACCTCCCGAAAATATGCTGATTCTGACACAAACTCATTACTTGAACCCTGATGAGATGGATTTTTGTTTGATCTCATATCCTGAGTCAAACTGCTGTCCATGGTAATGTATTTTGTCCATTTGTATGTGTTTTATAGTTGCAATGCACCAAGCAGGCCTGGAATTTCACCATTTCAGGGGTAAGTCACTTGGCCTTGGATACAGCCAATTTTTGGAGGGCACCAAGGCCAAATGCCAGGTCAGCAAGCTCCTCAAATAAAACAATTCATTTTAACTCCAAGGAAATTAATTTAACTTGAGGGCTGGGGATTTTAGTTTGAATAAATAATATAACTATCAGTGAAATAAATGTTTTTAGAGCAGCTTCTGTGTCACTTCTAGATGCGAACACACTGATGCCCATCAAGTGCAGCCCTGCTGCAGCATGCTCAGAGTATTTTTACACTATTATCCCTACTTTTATTAAAGTAAAAGGTCTGAGTTCTTCTTCCACCTCTGCATTAGCATTAAAATCATGTGGGTACACGGAGTACTGATTTCTCACTTGAAGAGCCAATCTATGCTATGGTTATGGTTTGCTAGGCAATATATTTTGTTGCCATTGTCTTTTACAATAACTGGACTATGGGTCGTAATAATTCTTGACCTCAACAACTAGTCCCTCCTTATCCATTCATCGACACACACAAGAGACAGCAACAGCAAGAGGTTAGTAGAGGAAGTTGAGCTGCCTCGGGAGCAGAGAAGAAGACCTGCTACAGAGACGGGAAGTACAAGCAGGGAGTGAGACGAAAATAGAATGTGTTTTGAAGCATGTTGTCTAGCGATGGTGTGTTTTGGTCTTCTGAAAAGAGCTGTGTTTGAGTCTGGTGGATCCACAAGAAAATTTCTAAAAATAATACAAGGTCAAACTGATGGAGGCGTGAAGATTCCTGCCCTAGCAGTGAGCTTTCAAAGCCACACAAACACCTATGCAGAGACACGTGGTAAAAATCAACCTTTGTTCACAGTTGGATAGACACACACAGAGATGCACATATCTAATCCAAACACTGCCTGTAGATTTATGTACAAACACACTTGTTAGGGCTCCTCATTTACTTCTACTTGTGTATTTATATGCGCGTGTGCATGTACAGTCAGACTGAATAGAGAGCTCTTCTCAAGGCTGTGTGTGCCCGCCCGCCCGGTTTTGTTGGCTCGTCTCTGCTGGCTACATAGTCTTTGTGTTAAAGAGAAATGGTTGGGTGCCCATTTTAATGCTTTGCCATTTGATGTTTGTTTGTCGTCCTTTTATTTTCATTGTGCAGCCCATTACTGAGATTACGTGTGTGTTTGGCGGTGGGGGTGGAGGTATCTTGTGGAGTAGACAGAAGCCCACCAAAATAAAACATAATGAGAAGTATATCACAGATGTTGGAGTCAAGGGTAAATACTGATGTGGAAGAAGAGATTACCACAGTAAACATTTTTTACTGTAATGTTTGATTCCTTGTCAATATACAGAAAAGATGGGTAAAAGGAGGCAATCATCAAGTGGCACAAGTTTTGCCCAAATGTTGTATGCATGTATACATGTTGAGGTGCTAAATTGTGAATGGTCTTGTATGTTAAACCAACATTTGCCTTGAACAGATTTTTTTAAATGTCAACAGATTATGCTTTTTTCAATAATAATGGGGGGAAAAAAACATACTAACTGTTTTGGACAATTTAACACAAACGCACTGCTTTCCAAAGTCAAATCCATAATTGGTTTTCTGTACCGTAACAAAGTCTCCTTTACACAGTCTGCAAAGCAAACCCTGGTTAAAATGACAGTCCTTCCTATTTTAGATTATGTTCTCTACAGGTCCGCCTCCAAAAATCTTCTCAATAAACTAGATGTCATCTACCATCCACTTCGTCACCGGTGCTCCTTTCAAAACTCATCACTGCAGCCTGTACTCTTTAGTCAACTGGCCATCACTCCATGCCCGCAGATTAATCCACTGGTAATCCACAGTTAATCTATAAAACTCCCACTTATCTTCACTCACTACTCCATCTCCAACAGTAGCCACAATGTATGCTCCAGCCATTTCATTAACATGGTCATTCCAAAAGTCTGCACCTCTTTCGGCCATTTCTCATTCCAGTCTGCTGCTCCAAGCGACTGGAATGAGCTGCAAAAGAAACTACAAATCCATACCCACATTCTGTTACTCTCCTTTAATTGGACTGTGGCTCAGTGGTGAGCAGGGTCGTCTTTCAATCAGAGGATCTGCGGTTTGATCCCTAACTCTGCTGTCCCATGTCGATGTGTCCTTGGGCAACCCCAAATTGCTCCCGTAGCTGTGTCTACGGTGTATGAATGTGTGTATGAATGTTAGTTACTCCTGATGGGCAGGTGTCACCTTAGCCCCTGCAATCAATGTGTGAATGATGACAAGTAGTGTTAAAGCGCTTGGAGCGGTCGGAAGACTAGAAAAGCGCTATACAAGTACAGGTCCATTTAATAACTCATTACAAACAATACTGCACCTGCTTCTGAAAGTAGTTCTCTGGGAACACTGTTCTATATAATTGTGATTAAGATGCATTTACTTGTTTAAGATGTATCTATGTTTTATTTTGTCTTGTAAGGACTTGCCTGCTGTTGTTGCATTTTTGGCCAGGTTGTCATTGTAAATGAGAACTGGGTCTCAATTGACTTATCTGGTTGAATAAAGGTAAATAATAAACGTAAAGCACAAATAAGTCATCCCATCTGCTATTTTCTCTTTAGCAGCTGTGAGTAAAGTTCCAGCTTGCTGTTTATAATTAGCATGTCAATAAATTCCCATTTGAATATTAAGTTTTGGACAAATATATGGGATGTCATTAAGATACTGTACTGTATATAATTAATAGGGGGCCTAAAATGTAACCTTGTGGGACACTGATGGGACATTTTTTTAAAAGTTGGGGTTTAACCTGAATTCATGTACATTTTAATTCATGTTGTATAGTCCAAAATCACAAATTAGCCTCAGAGGGCTTTACAGTCTATACACATACGACATCCTCTGCCCAAAAATGAACGGAAAAATCACACAAAAATCAAAATGGCCGACTACCGGTACGGTTTAGAGCATGGCCTTCATGAGACTTATTTTTAAGTTTACATGTGTTACATATATGCCTACCAAATTTCTTACATGTAAGTCAAACGCAGTGCTGGGCTGCTTCAATGAATATTTGTAGGGGGCGCTATCGAGTCCCCTTGCCAATCTCAAGCACCACAACCACATCGGTTAACTACCTTTTTTACTTAAAATATGTGTGCCAAGTTTGGTTATGTTTCGACTATTTTTAATCCCTCAAAAACACCTTCACTGTTAATGGCGAGGAATGCATCGCCATGGCATCAGCGTTCCACAGAATGTCAAAAGCTTTGTGGGCTGGCATTATGAACTTCTTACATTTGTGTGGAACTAATTTGACGTTGATGTGATTTACCTACTAAGAGAATCCAGCCAAAGTATATAGACAAAATTCCTGTTACCAGTAGGTGGCGCTATGACTATGATTTTAAAATTGGCCTGTCTGTCTTCAGGCCTGGAGTCTCAAACATGTGACATTTGGAAAAGATCTGATCATGTTGAGTCGAGTTACATCAGTTTATTCCTTCACGGCGAAGGATCAAAATTCGCAGATCCACCACATCACCTCCCTTTGACGAATTCTTACAATCTTCACAAGTAAGCATTATCAAGGTCTTAAGGCTTTTCTGACAAAATTTGAGAGGGATCTGGTGAAATAGCTAGGAGTACAAAGTATAAAGTGTATGTGTCATTTTCTTTTGCCAGTAGGTGGCGCTCTGACGTTATGAAACGTTTTGCATGGGAATGCGCTCAGGCATGGGAATGCGCTCAGCCTAAGCTACCATCATGCATGAGACATTTGGGGCAGATTGGATAATGTACCTTGGAGTTACAACAACATCCACTTTCGTGGCGAACGGCACAAAATGTGCTCGAAATGGGCGACATGCCACTTGTCAATGACAACTCACCATTTTGTTAACTTTTCATCCCAGTGGTCTTCAGATCATTCTGACCAAATTTTTAGTCGATCGCATGAATTCTGTAGGAGAAGTTAGCTAAAGTACAACGCCTGAAAATTATGAAAAATTGCTAAAACTGCAGAAGTTGGGTGATTAACTGCAGCGCCCCCTAGTGTTTTAATAGATTGAAAAGGTAAGTTAAAGGATGTGATGTGAATATATGCTACAAATTTAGTGTTGATAGTCCAAGTTTTGAAAGTTATGTGTATTGATGTACTAAGCCACACCCCTTAGAAGTTCATGGTCTATATCTCCTAAACACAATGAGATAAACAAGCTTTTGATCATTTTTGATGACATTGATCCACAGATAATTTTGTAAGAATCGGACCCAGTGTTTAGGAGGAATTTGCAGAAATGTATTATTCACAAAATTCAAAATGGCGGAAAATCTAAGGAGGTGGAGCTTAATGCTCTGATTTACTTTTTTAAGAGCAGACGGAACAGGATATGTGTGTTGAATTTCAAGTCAATCAGTCAGAAGATGGGTGTGGCCTTTCAAACTTAAAAACAACTCTCGTGGGCGCTATAAAGCAATTTTCTTTCTACACAAATGCGAGACCCCTAAAATATCAAAATATTTTACCAGTCCTGATCTGCAGGTCAACTTTGAGTTTTTGGGCATGATGAAGCCCTCAAAAAGGCAATTAATCTTAGAAAAAAGAATAATTCCTAGAAATACAATAGGTCCCGCTCCGACGTTGTCTGTGCGAGGGCCCTGATAAAAGCAGTAATGGTATTGGCAATACTAATAGCAATGCAACTGATACTAATAATGATAGTAGCAGTAGGTGTCGGGCAGGACCAGGGTCCAGATAAAATCACGATCCATGTAAACCTATGAGGCGAGAAAGCACAAAGACTCCGGAGAAGGAGTTCTCTGTTGATGATGCCAACCAATCAATAGTATTTGGAGTTGACCATTTAGATACCAGCACACTGTGATTGACTGTGTCAAATATCTAAATACTGTAACAAGTCCCTAGTTACCGACGTGGGTTTCCCGAACACAATGAAGGCAACAGGCTGTGTTGAGGGTTCGAAGCGCTTTTATTCTCTATTGCTCTTGGCTCAAGCGGTTTGTGCGTGCGCTCTCCTGCCGCGCCTCCGAGCGCACCAGCCAACTGTATTTCGACTGTTTCGACGTCTCCCTCTGGTCTGCCAGAACCTGGCAGGTTCAGGTCATTGCTCGCTCTTTCTCCCGTCTCTGGCAGCTACTGTGGTTTATATTGGGGAGATGTGTCATCAAGGAACTGTTACACCTGATGTTAATTACACCTCTTTCCGGCACCGTTCCCTGAACCACTCCCCCACCCATTCTGTCCCTCCTCCGCAGCTGAGCCCAACCACGCCCACCTCCACAAGTACATTTTTTCTTGCTGCATTTATCCAAAATGCCATTCCAACTGTTCAACAATATAGCAAAGATCTGTTTCTGAAACTAGAAGTGATCCGAAACCAAATTGTATTGGATTCAGAGAATTGTGACCTTAATTCAAATAGTGAAGCTGCTCAGACACACACTTTTTTCAATTACCTTGGATATTAATAGAAGACTGCTAACTGGTCGGTAGTTTGCCAACTCAGACTGATCTCCTCCATTCAAAATAGAAGCAATCACTGCAGCTTTCTAAACTATCAGGGAAAACTACTTCCCTAATAGATAGTATATGTATCAACTGTGTAGGACACAGTTGTGGCATACACAGTTCAGTTCAGGTTTTATGTGTTTGAGTTATTCAGTCCATTTATCATCTGAGAAAAAAGGCCAGTGATGTCTTTATCCTATCAGACAAATTCACATTAAAATCCCTGATGAATGCAGTCAATAAATGTGAACCAATATAATGACCTTTTGAAGTAAAAAGAGTTATAGTGAGTGCCAAATGCATTTCTGTCTCCAGCTCAGTGGTTGGGTTAGGCTTTCTTTTGTCTTTCTTTCGTGTTTTTTGTCATTTTGACAGAGGGGGTTGTAAAAATTCCATCATAATCTATTATTTTATAAAGGCGTATTTGAGGGTAAAATTCAGTGAGCATCGCTTGATGGACCGCTAGCAGTCTGTTCTATGTGAGTAATGATAAAATATCCGGTGTTCATACACAGAATGTTTCATTTAAAAATGTTGGAATTGATTTATCTTTCTTTTACTTTAATTTGCATTTTGACTGACAGAAGCGGTGGTGGTAGTGTTTGCAGTACTGTACGTGTGTGTTTGTTTTTTAAATCATTAATATACAGAACAAGCTTATAGATTGTGTATTTATTTTTCATGTCAACACACACAAAGCAGATGAATGATTTATTTTCCTCGAACAGACAACTTCATTTGACAGTTTTAATTTTGTTCTAAAGGCTAAACAGACTTGTTCTGAAAGCACTCTGCTGCCACAATGGAGACTGAACTTACCAGACTCAAAAGCTGCACTACGATGAATATTAAAACAACTACACGAAACATTAAGAAATAGTTTATCTGATTCTGCTTTTGCCTATTGCATCCGCTGTCTCCAGGTGATATGAGAGAAGCTTGGTTTCCTGGTTAGTAAGAGTTGTAACAGCCGTCTTTGTGTATCCTAGATAATTCTATAAGTTCCAACTACCACAAAGCACGTAACAAATCAAATCTTGCAGTAAATGTTATTAGAAGCCTCTTAAATGTTCACAAATCCCCAGTTCCCACCAACCAATGTGGTGACTGGACAGGCAGAGAACGACTATTTTAAAATCCTTACATTGGTTGTCTGTTTTCATATTCGATTAAAAGTTATTAGGGTCCGAGCACCGACGAAGTCGGTCCGTGAGGACCCTATTGAAACTGGCATGTTTATTATTATTATTATTATTATTATTATTGTTAGGGTCCGAGCACCGACGAAGTCGGTCCGAGAGGACCCTATTGAAACTGGTATGTTTATTATTATTATTAGGGTCCGAGCACCGACGAAGTCGGTCCGAGAGGACCCTATTGAAACTGGAATGTTTATTATTAGGGCCCGAACGGCCGACGGAGTCGGTCCGTGAGGACCTATTGAAATCGCTATGTTTATTATTATTAGGGCCCGAGCGACCGACGAAGTCGGTCCGAGAGGACCTATTGATAATATAAATCCTTATATTGTGTGTATATTCTTATTCTTACTGTCTGTGAAAGAGGTTGAAGGTTACTCGAGTCCAGAGTTGTGTCTGGCGAAAGACGCTCTGTCTTTCTCTCAAGGATAGATACACGCCTTGGATCACAACACTCATGCATGTTATCAGTATATTTACAGTAGAGAAGCAGACAGGCCGTTGCACGTGCCAGTCTGGTAAGGAAAGGTGGGATTGTTCTCCCCCTTTTCAGCTCAGAGCCAACCAGAGGTCAGGATGGTCCGATACAAACCTGTGACGAAGTCGGTGTATGAAAGGGCCGAACTTCCGCCTCTTCGTGGTATTCCTTCCTCTCAACCTGCGTGTTGACAGAGGGACTCCCTGCTTTTGCAATTGCAGCTCTGGTAAACTTTGCACGTGACCAAAGAATAAATCTTGGTACCAGCACAAGAGAAGTTGTTGGCTGAATTATTCTTGAGGCTCCACCAGGCATCCAATCAGAGCACGCTTGAAATCGTAATGTTTATTCTTCTTCTTATTATTATTATTATAGGCCTTTGCATGGACAAAAGAGGTGCTTGGGATAAACCCAAATTCTTTAAAATTTTCACACGAATTGGAATCGGTGAAAAGTTTTTTGTGGTGTCGGGAAAAAGTCGGACAAAATAGCTCGACGGCGCCCCCTTGAGTTAGAAAGCTAATACTTTTTTCCTCCGAAGGCCGATTGACTTGAAATTTCTCACACATGTTCGGTTATGTATACCTTAAATATAAGTCCATCAGAACCCTAAGGTCCGCCTACTTAGATTTTCCGCCATTTTGAATTTTGTGAAAAACACTTTTTTCTCAAAATCCTCCTAAATGCTGGGTCCGATTCTTACAAAATGTTCTGTGGATCATTATTGGTTCAATGTCCTTAAACGTTATGAAAATCTTGTTGATATCTCATTGTGTTAAGAACAAAAAGGACCAATCAACTTCTAAGGGACGTGGCTTAGTTTTCAATCCACGTAACATCCAAATGACTTGGCCTATCATCACCAAATTTATAACATATGTCCACATCGCTTCCTTTAACTTACTCTGTCATTTTCATTACATTGAAACACTAGGGGGCGATGCAGTAAATTGCCCAATTTCTGCATTTAAACCCATTTGTCTTAAGTTGTAAGTTAACGAACTCCTCCTACAGAATTCATGCAATCAACTTCAAATTTGGTCAGAATGATCTGAAGACGTTGATGATGAAAAGTTATCAAAATGGCGAGTTGTCTTTGAACGGCCTTGACGTTGCGGGGCTCCAAGTATACGCCCATTTCTTGCGGTTCGCCACAAAAGTGGATGTTGCTGTAACTCCAAGGTACATTATCCAATTTGCCCAAAAGTTCTTGTGCATGATGGTAGTAAAGGCCTGAGCGCATTCCAATGCAAAAAGTTTCACAATATCAGAGCGCCACCTATTGGCAAAAGAAAATGACAAGTTTTATACTCTAATCTATTCCTCCTAGCAAATTCACCAGATCCCTCTCAAAGTTTGTCAGAAAAGCCTTGAACAAATAAACCGATGTAACTCAACTCCACATGATCAGATCCTTTCCAAATTTAACATGTTTGATGAGACTTAAGGCTTGGAGAAAAGTGCAGTCCAATTTTTAATCAAAGTCATAGCGCCACCTACTGGTAACAGGAAGTTAAAGCCTCTATACTTTGGCCTTTTTCTCTTACTAGGTAAATCAGATCGATATCAAATTACTACCACAGATATGTAAGAAATTCCTAATGCCACCTCACAAAGGTTTTGAGCTTTCGTGTAATGCCGTTGCCGTGGCGACCCATGCTTCGCCGTCAACAACGAAGGTACTTTTGAGGGACTAAACATGCTTGAAACGTAACTAACCTTGGCACACGCATTTAAAGTCATAAATTTAGTTTCCTGACATGATTTTAATGCTTCAGAGTGGAAAGGTTGCTCGATAGCGCCCCCTACAAAGTTTTGACAAAGCAGCCCTCGCAGTACGTTTGACATAGATATAAAAAATTTCGTAGGCACATGTATCACACGTAGACTTAAAAAAAAGTCTCCTGGTACCATGCTCTAAACCGTATCGGAAGTCGGCCATTTTGATTTCTGTGGGATTTTTCCTTTAATTTTTGCCTATTTCTTGGCTCTTTATTTCAACGAACTCCTCCTAGGTAACTCATCAGATAGATTTGGATCAGATTTGGTCAGTACAATGTAAAAACCTTAGTGATTAAAAGTTATCAAAATGTTGTTGTTTCGTCGAAGGCTGTTGCCGTAGCAACTCACTCTTCGACATGAAAAACAAATATGTTTTTGAGGGGCTAAACATGCTCAAAACAGATTAAAACATAGCACACACATTTAATGATCTAAATGTAGTTATATGATATGTTTGTAACGCTTCAAAATTAAGAATCGGCTCGATAGCGCCCCCTACAAAATGTCAAAAAAACTCCGAAACAATTCGATAAAGCAGTCCTCGCAGTACGTTTGACGAAAATATACAAAATTTGGTATACTTATGTAAACACAAACTTACAAATAAGTCTCTTGGGACCATGCTCCAAACCGTATCAGAAGCCGGCCATTTTGGGTTTTACATGAATTGTTCATGTTGTCGCGTTGTCCGATGGTCGCAGACATTCTCGGCCGCGTGAGCCGGCACCCCCGACGTGCGCAAAGGTGCGAGGACCCGCACATCGCTGCTTGCAGCTTTAATTTATTATTACAATACTGAAATACATACTCATGATAATGTCTATGCGTCACAATAGTTAATACATTCAGATTTATACGTGAATTTGAATGCAAAATAGGTGTGCGCTGACCAGGAGACAGGGGAAGGTGGCGGTGTTCAGCAGGCAGGCTCAGGAGCGAGTTTGTGCTGCTACTGGCAGGCAGCCGGGGACCGTGCGTGGGAGGCACAAGAGGGGGCCGAGCGGGATGAGGGACCAGCGATGGAAAGGCCGGAGCTGGTGGCTAAAGTAGCCCCGAGGGACACTGGTCTTCTGCGGCTGGGGCGGGAGCCGCCAGACAGGTTAGAGGAAGTGGCTGCCGGTCCAACTCCGGCCCGCTGCTGCTCACGGTCTTTTCTGGCCAGAGCTTGGGCCTCCCTCCTCGCAGCACGGTTCTCCGCACCCTCGATGACGTCGGACATCTCCTGGGCTGTCAGCAACCTGGCCTTGGTGGTGTTCCTCCTGACCTTACCGGTGTGCCGGTTATAATTTATTTCGGCCAGAAGGTTGGCCAGGTCGACTGTTATCCGGCCTGATGTTACCAGGGGATGGGTGATGTAAATTCAATTCAATTCAATTCAATTTATTTTTGTATAGCCCAAAATCACAAATTACAAATTTGCCTCAGAGGGCTTTACAATCTGTACACACTGACATCCTCTGTCCCAGAACCTCTCATCGACTCAGGAAAAACTCCCCCAACAAACCCTATCAACAGGGAGAAAAATGGAAGAAACCTTCAGGAGAGCAGCAGAGGAGGATCCCTCTCCCAGGATGGACAGAGTACGAAAATAGATGTCATGTGTACAGAATGAACAGCATAACAGAGTTACAACACAGTTCCACGGAAGGAACCAGGAGGCAGGACCAGGGTCCAGATGCAACCACGATTCGTGGAAACCTGCGAGGCGAGAAAGCACAAAGACTCCGAGGGAAGAAGTAGAGTTAGTAATGTGCATTTATAGAACATGAATTCATACAGAAGGAGAGAGAGAAAAGGATAGAGGAGCTCAGTGTATCCTAAGTTGTCCCCCAGCAGTCTAGGCCTATAGCAGCATATCAAGGGGCTGGAAAGAATGGACCAGGGCAAACCTGAGCCAGCCCTAACTATAAGCGCTATCAAAGAGGAAAGTCTTAAGTCTACTCTTAAATGTGGTCACTGTGTCTGCCCCCCGGACTGAAAGTGGAAGCTGGTTCCATAGAAGAGGAGCTTAATAACTGAAGGCTCTGGCTCCCATCCTACTTTTTAAGACTCTAGGAACCACAAGCAGCCCCGCATTCAGTGAGCGCAGCTCTCTAGTGGGGAAATATGGTACTATGAGATCCTTAAGATATGATGGTGCCTCACCAATTAAGGCTTTGTAGGTGAGGAGAAGGATTTTAAATTTGACTCTGGATTTTACAGGGAGCCAGTGAAGAGAAGCTAATACAGGAGTAATATGATCTCTTCTCTTAGTTTTTGTTAGTACACGAGCTGCAGCATTCTGGATCAACTGGAGAGATTTAAGAGACTTATTAGAGCAGCCTGATAATAAGGAGTTACAGTAGTCCAGTCTAGAAGTAACAAATGCGTGAACTAATTTTTCTGCATCGCTTTGAGACAGGATGTGTCTAATTTTTGAAATGTTACGTAGGTGAAAAAAGGCAGTCCTTGAGATTTGTTTTACGTGAGAGTTAAAGGACAAGTCCTGACCAAAGACAACTCCGAGATTCTTTACGGTGGCGCTGGATGCCAGGGCAATGCCATCAAGAGAAACCATATCATTAGATAGTTGATTTCGGAGGTGTTCTGGGCCTAGTAAAATAACTTCAGTTTTGTCTGAATTTAACATCAGGAAGTTGCAGGTCATCCATGTTTTTATATCTTTAAGACGTGCTTGTAATTTACCAAGCTGGTTGGTTTCGTCTGGCTTGATTGATAGATATAATTGAGTATCATCAGCATAACAATGGAAGTCTATTGAGTGTTTTCTGATAATATTGCCCAAAGGAAGCATATAAGGTGAATAGGATTGGTCCAAGTACAGAACCTCGTGGAACTCCGTGATTGACATTGGTGGTCTTCGAGGATACATCGTTTACAAACTGAGATCGATCTGATTAATAGGATTTAAACCAGCCTAGTGCGGTGCCTTTAATGCCAATCAAATGTTCTAATCTCTGTAATAGGATGTGATGGTCAATGGTGTCGAACGCAGCACTAAGGTCTAACAAGACAAGGACAGAGACAAGTCCTCCATCTGATGCAACTAGAAGATCACTAGCAATTTTCACCAGTGCTGTCTCTGTGCTGTGGTGTTTTCTAAATCCTGACTGAAAATCCTCGAATAAACTATTGTTATGTAGAAAGTCACACAACTGATTTGCAACTACTTTCTCAAGGATCTTAGAGAGGAAGGGAAAGTTAGAGATCGGTCTATAGTTAGCCAACACCTCTGGATCAAGAGTGGGCTTCTTGAGGTACATGGCCTGTTAGTAAAGACAGATTGACAATATCCAGCAAACAGGTGCCAATCAAAGGTAAAACTTCTTTAAGCAGCCTCGTCGGGACGGGGTCCAAGAGACAGGTAGAAGATTTAGAAGAGGAAATTGTTGAAGACAATTTTTTAAAGTCGATGAGAGAGAAGCCGTCCATACATATATCAGCTGCCTCCAAGGATAGATCGGCACTGGTTGAGGGCAAGAGACCATTAATCTTGTCTCTAATAGTAAGAATCTTATCATTGAAGAAGTTCATGAAGTCATGACTACTGAGGTCTATAGGAATACACGGCTCAACAGAGCTGTGACTCTCTGTCATCCTGGCTACAGTGCTGAAGAGAAACCTGGGGTTGTTCTTATTTTTCTCTATTATTTATGAGTAATAGGCTGCTCTGGCATTACGGAGGGCCTTCTTATATGTTTTAAGACTATCTCGCCAAACTAACCGAGATTCTTCTAAATTGGTGGAACGCCATATCCTTTCAAGCTTTCGCAATGTTTGTTTTATTTTGCGGGTTTGAGGGTTATACCATGAAGCAAACCTCCTCTGCTTTATTATCTTCTTTTTTAGAGGGGCTATAAAGTCTAGTGTCAGTCTCAGTGAGCCTGTAGCACTATCGACTAGATGATCAATCTGGGACGGACTAAAGTTAGTACAGGAGTCCTCTGTTATATTGAGACATGGTATTTAATTAAATACAGATGGAATCGCTTCTTTAAATTTAGCTACAGCACTGTCAGATAGACATCTGGTCTAACGGTGTACACTCTGGTAGTATAAACTCAAAAGTTATTAGGTAATGGTCTGATAAAAGAGGGTTCTGTGGAAAAACTATTAGATGTTCTATTTTAATGCCATATGCAAGAACAAGGTCGAGGGTGTGGTTAAAACAGTGAGTGGGTTTCTGTACACTCTGACAGAAGCCGATTGAATCTAATAATGAGATAAACGCAGTACTAAGGCTATCATTATCGACATCCACATGAATATTAAAGTCACCTACAATAATAACTTTATCTGTTTTAAGAACTAAACTTGATAAAAACTCTGAAAAATCAGATAGAAATTCAGAATACGGACCTGGGGCCCGGTACACTATAACAAATAGAATTGGCTGTATTGTTTTCCAGGTTGGATGTGAAAGACTAAGAACAAGGCTTTCAAATGAGTTGTAGTTTAATTTAGGTTTAGGGTTCATTAATAGGCTTGAGTCAAAGATAGCTGCTACTCCACCTCCTCGGCCGGTGCCTCAAGGAATGTGAGCATTAATGTGACTTGGAGGAGTTGATTCATTTAGGCTGACATATTCTTCATGACACAGCCAGGTTTCAGTAAGACAGAATAAATCAATGTGATTATCAGATATTAAATCATTTACTAAAACAGCTTTAGATGACAAAGATCTGATATTCAAGAGTCCACATTTAATTCTCCTATTTTGTTGCACTGTTGCGCTGGTGGTGTTAACTTTTATGAGGTTATTTTGTACAACTCCTCTTCTGGTTACTTTTGATTTACTGTAAATTCCGGCATATAAGCCGCTACTTTTTTTCACACGCTTTGAGACTGCGGCTTTTACAACGATGCGGCTAATTGATGGATTTTCATAGGCTAACTAGCTTCCCGCCGCCAACACATTCAACCTCATCATATCAGACCAATGAAATTGCCGAACAGGTCACAGTGGACCAATGAAACTGTTTCGGCAAACTAACTCACACTTAATTCTTCAGATCACCCAATTCGTGCACGCACCCTAATCATGGAAAAGACACGAAGAAATGCATATGATGCAGCTTTCAAGTTAAAAGCTTGAAAGCTGCGTCTGGCTGTCGAAGAAGGAAACAGAGCTGCTGCACGTACGCTCGGCATCAATGAATCGATGGTGAGACGCTGGAGACGGCAACATGAAGAACTGACTCGTTGCAAAAAGACGACAAAAGCTTTCAGAGGCAAGAAAAGCAGATGGCCCGAACTTGAAAACGTTCTTGAAGACTGGGTGAACACACAGAGAGCAGATGGCCGAGGTGTTTCCACCGTGCAGATCCGACTGAAAGCTAAAACAATCGCCACCGAAAAGAATATTGAAGATTTTAGAGGTGGACCTTGGTGTTTCAGATTTATGCAACGAAAAGGCCTGTCAATTAGGGCACGGACGACTATGTGTCAGCAACTCCCTCCCGACTTCAAGGAAAAAATTACAAACGTCAGCGAATTCACTCAAAGAAAGATAGCCAAAAATTCCATTGGACCAGACGACATCATAAATATGGATGAAATACCTTTGACGTTTGACCTACCTCTCACTAGGACTGTTAACAAAAAAGGTGAATCGTCCGTCATGCTGAAAACAACTGGCCATGAGAGAACGCATTTCACTTGTGTTCTGAGCTGCACAGCATCCGGTCTAAAGCTTCCACCCATGTGATTTTTAAGCGGATGACAATGCCAAAAGAAAAATTCCCGAAAGGAATCGCCGTGAAAGTCAACAAGAAAGGGTGGCTGATAGAAAGCCTAATGAAGGAATGGCTGAATGAATGCTACGGGAAGCGACCGGGGGGGATTTTTTCACAGAAAAAAGGCATTGCTTGTTTTGGACAGCATGAGGGCCCATATAACAGATTCTGTGAAAGCAGCCATCAAGATGACAAACTCAATTCCAGCTGTGATTCCTGGGGGCACAACAAAGTATTTGCAGCCCCTCGGCATTAGTGTGAACCGTTCATTTAAGGTGGCACTCCGAGTTCAGTGGGAGGCTTGGATGACGAGCGGCGAGAAATCCTTTACAAAAACTGGCCGCATGCGAAGAGCAACTTTTTCTCAAGTCTGCCAGTGGATCCTAACAGCGTGGAGCAGTGTCAAAGAATCCACCATCACCAACGGGTTTCCCGAAAGGCTGGACTGCTGCGTGATGAGGAGGACAGCGCAAGCTCAAGGGCGGATTTGCCTCGGGAGGAAAGTGACATTGAGAGCGCAAACGAAAGAGAGACTGAGTGCAACGAAGCAATTCTGAGGCTGTTTAATTCCGACACTGAAGAAGAGGACTTCAATGGTTTTAGTGCACAGGAGGACGATGGCGATAGTGATCAATGACTTTTGCTGGTAGGTTCCTATATTTTCGCCGAGAAAATGTGTGACGAAGTAATTACATACCTTCAGGCTGTTCAATTCCGATACTGAAGAAGACAACTTTAGTACTGTTAAAAGCACTGTTCTGAAAAAAAACATTTGTGGTATGTATGTAGTTGTGGATGTTACCGGCATTTATTTAATTAAAAGTTTAAAAAAATCTTTCCTGTAACATCTTGCCACGTTAATATCTCATGTTTCAACGGGGACACCTGCGGCTTATAGACAAGTGCGGCTTATTTATGTACAATTTCTTTTTTCTTTTAAAAATTAGCAGGTACGGCCTATATATAGGTGCGCTCTATAGTCCGGAATTTACGGTAATTAATTTAAGTGGCCGTGGGGCAGACACAGTCCCTATATAGTTTTGGGTGGGTAACTGCTCTAATGGAAGTGCAGAGAAGGGTGTAAGACTACAACTCTGCTTCTGCTTCCTGGTCTGAACTCTGGGTTGTCATGGATTAGGTCCCCAAACAAAGTTGGTCAGATTTGCAGAAATGAGATCCGCTCCATCCAACGTGGGATGAATGCCGTCTCTCCTAATCAGATCAGGTTTCCCCAGAAAGTCTCCCAATTATCAACGAAGCCCACAGTTTGCTGGACACCACCTCGACAACCAGCGGTTGAATGATGACATGCGGCTATACATCTCATTGTTGATCAAATTTGGGAGAGGGCCAGAGAAAACTACGGAGTCCGACATTGTTTTGGCGTATGAACACACCGATGCCACATTAATTTTAGTGACCTCCGAGTGTCGGATTCGGGAGTCATTACCGCCGAGGTGTATTATAATCTTACTGTATTTACGTTTATCCTTAGCCAGCAGTTTTAAATAGGACTCAACGTCGCCCGCTCTGGCCCCCGGAATGCATGTGACTGTGACCCCTGGCTTCGCTATCTTCACGTTTCTGACTATGGAGCTACCCATAACCAGAGTCGGTTCCTCAGCGGGTGTCTCGCTGAGTGGGGCAAACCGGTTAGAAACGTGAAGAGATTGGTGGTGCACTGTGTGCTTCTGCTTTGACTTCTGCTTCCTTTGAACAGTTACCTAGCCTACCAGCCTCACACAGCTTGCTGAAGCTACGGCTGGTTGGCCCGCACCGACTATGGGAGTGGGCAGGCTAACTACTGTGGCTAACTGAGCTTCCATGGTGCGGAGCCGTGCCTCTAACTCACTGAGCCTCGTCTCCACCCTAGCAAACAAACTACACTTATTACATGTATCATTATCATTAAGAGAGGCAGAGGACTGGCTAAGCATGTGACACACTGAGCAAGAAGGAGTAGGAGAGGGAGAGGGAGAGAGGGAAGCCATCGCTAGCTGCTAAGCTAGAGTACGGTGGCTACCGTTAGAGAAACCAAACAAAGTGTAAATAGAACTGTAGGATTAAGCGAGAAGCCGCTACAAGAAGGAGGGAGATATTAGCGATTAAGATGTACAGCAGGTAATTTAGCCGCTTGTACTGAAGAATATCACACAATATCACACAATTAACTCGGTTTAGCTGGAGCTGTGAAAGTAAGCTATCGGACAACAGACACGCTGGCAACCCGAAGTGAGGCAATACGCTTACTGTACTACGTCAGAGATCAGAGGATGTCCCCTCTGGATTGCATCCCCTGCAGGGCCGTGTAAAGTTTTTTTTCTTAGGGCAGCTCTCCGCAGAATGATTCAAATATTACATGGTTCTCCTTGTACACGCTGCTGTAAAGCTCAGAATAGAAGCTCACAGCTCTCCTCCGGATCTCTTTAGTGTCTCTAAGTTCCTGTCCTGTAGCAGAGCACAGGGCATGAATAAGCCTTCTCTGCCCATTGTTCTTCTCCGGGCCAAAGAAGAACTTGGACTCCACGATTTCAGTCTCAAGGTTTTTCATTGATCAGGTAATGTCCCGTTTGACATTTAGAGTGTACTGCTGACAGAGCTGCTTTATCTCTACCTTCCCACAATCCCAACACTGTTTTAAAGATTTAAAATCATGTTTAATGCCCTTAAAAACGCTCCAAAGAAACCTAAAAACATCCTTAAAATTTGCTTCATATAAAAGAACCGTGTTAAAATGCCAGTATGTGGTTTGAGACTTTAAGTTAGTAATGAAAACGTTGAAAATAACCAGAGTGTGATCAGTAAAACCAATAGGCAACATGCTGCACTTTTAAAAAAAAATTAAAATGGTGTTTAAAACAATAAAACCTGTCTAACCTAGCCACGGAAATTAAATTCCCTCTAGAGTGAGCCCACAAATATTGTCTCTTATCACCATTCAGTCCTCTCCACACATCCACTACTTTGCGTTGTTCCAGCAGCTGCTTCAGTGCACGTTGTGATGGACTGTGAGGCTCCATGTGATTTCTGTCTATAAAATCATTTTCAATGCAGTTCAAATCTCCTAATAATAACAAATCCTCAACATTCACTCTGCATAAAACGGTGCTTAAAACCTTTAAAAAAAACACTGTTTCAGGTCCTGAAACAGGAGCATAAACATTCATAAAAACAATGTTAAAATGTTCAAACTTTGCTTTCACCATCAACAGTCTGCCCTCCACCTGCTCCACCTCTAATGACTCTGATGCAAAGCTCTTTGAGAAGAGGATGCCCACCCCCCACTGGTTGTGCTCTTGTGACTCAGCCCCACTCTCTCTTCCAGTCAACCTTTTTGGACGTGTCACTGTGAGTCTCCTGAACAAACATCACACCAGTCCCTTTGAGCTTCATCAGCTGGTACAGCAGAGACCTCTCACTGCATCTTTGGCCCTGTTTACATTTAAAGTGAAGAGAGGAATATTCACTTTCAGCACTGTCTCCCTCCTTTATTTGTGCTAACTGTCCCTTTCTTTGCCTGTGAACTTTGAAACTGTGAGCTGTTACTCCTACCTTTCCTTTTCAGACAGGCTCCTCCTTATCTCCCTCCATGTCAACATCACTTCCTTCCAACACAACATATTTTACAAATGTTTCACTCTGACACTTTTCTTTTAGTTTTACTGTTCCCTGTCTCCTACCTGTCTCCTCCTGTCCCCCCTCACTTAAGTGACTGTCCTCCTGTCCTCTACCACTCACCTGTCTTACCTACTGGACCACACCTGTCTCCTCCTGTCCTTCCTGACTGTCCTGATTGTCCCCTCTCACCTACTCACTATCTTTCTGGTTCTGTGCTTCACTTTTCTTTCCCTCGGCAGCTGCTTTATAGAAGTGTTTGGCTCAGTAGAGTTTTTCTCTGGACATGCTCTCATTAGATGTCCCTCTTTACCACAACCAAAACACTTCATATTGTCAGATGTCACAAAAATTACAGAATTAAAGTTGTCTATTCTAAGTTTGAATACTAAGTTGAGCTCCTCGTTCCTGTTGTTAAGGATTATGTAAAGCTGTCTTCTTGGAGACACCACATGTTTCAGAAGAGGAGACTTTCTTAATCTGACACACTATTTTCCTGGTCAGTGTCTCGTCTCTGATGAACCGGGGAACATTGGACAGAGTGACTTTTATCGCAAATACATACAAACATATCGTTTACCATGATCCCATTCACCACCACCGTGTTCGCCTTATCAACACTATCAACAAAAATAAGAAGCACGTTGTTAATGCGACCAGCGGACTTCACACTGCTGCGACCGACAACCTTCTGCACGGCCAGGCTGCAGTCCTCCACCGCACAAGAGAAATCTGAATGCTGTGTTTCCATGTCAGCAAGTCTATTGTGGCGTTTTGCAAACACACAAAGTAACCCTAAAACCCCCAACGTGTACACACCAACAATACACTCTATCTACAACATTAACGAGAGAGAGAGAGAGAGAGAGAGAAAGAGAGAGAGAGAGAGAGAGAGAGAATTATTGGAGCACTCTCTCCAGTTGCTGTGGATTCAGCAAGCACACAAGCAGCTACGTCAAACATGATGAGGAAATTCAGGGCTTTCTGCACCATTTACTAAAAATAATGATAGTGGAGACAAAAATAGGATTCAAAGGCCACGGCACTTTATCCTGTTGTTACATTACATTACATTTAGCAGACGCTTTTATCCAAAGCGACTTACAATAAGTGCATTCAACCAAGGGAGTTCAAACCCAGAACAACAAAAATCAAGAAAGTACAATTCCTCAAGAAAGCCAAACTACAAAGTGCTATAAATACGTGCCATTTAAGTTCTACTAGAGTACTAAGAGAGATACATTATTGTTTTTAATTTTTTTTTTTTATTACAGGTATAGTCGGAAGAGATGCGTTTTTAGTTTGCGGCGGAAGATGTAGAGACTTTCTGCTGTCCTGATGTCATTGGGGAGCTCATTCCACCAATTGGGAGCCAGGACAGCGAACAATCGCAATTTTGTTTAGCGGTTAGCTCGCAGTGACGGAGCTACAAGGCGATTAGCCGATGCAGAGCGGAGTGACCGAGGTGGGGTGTAAGGTTTGACCATGTCCTGGATGTAGACTGGACCAGATCTGTTCACAGCATGGTACGCAAGTACCAATGTTTTGAAACGGATGCGAGCAGCCACCGGTAATCAGTGAAGAGAGCAGAGGAGAGGCGTAGTGTGGGTGAATTTAGGCAGGTTGAAAACCAGTCAAGCTGCCGCATTCTGGATAAGCTGCAGAGGTCGGAAGGCACTAGTAGGTAGACCTGCCAGGAGGGAGTTACAGTAGTCTAGGCGGGAGATAACCAGAGCCTGTACCAAAACCTGCGCCGCCTTCTGGGTGAGAAGAGGACGGATTCTCCTGATGTTGTGCAGCATGTACCGACAGGACCGAGTTGTTGCAGCGATGTTGGCAGTGAGGGAGAGTTGACTGTCGAGTGTCACACCAAGGTTCCTAGCAGTCAGGGTCGGGGCTAACACAGAGAAGGAAAAGTAGTTCAGTCTTTCAGGATTAATCTTCAGGTGGTGTGCGAACATCCACTGAGAGATGTCGGTCAGACAGGCAGAGATTCGTGCTGCTACCTGAGTTTCAGATTGGGGAAACGAGAGGATTAGTTGGGTGTCATCAGCATAGCAGTGGTAGGAAAAGCCATGTGAGCGAATGACAGAGCCGAGAGAGTTGGTGTACAGAGAGAAGAGGAGGGACCCCAGTAGTGAGGGGACAAGGGTCAGACACAGACCCTCTCCAGGTTACCCGGTAAGTGCGGCCGTTGAGGTAGGATGAGAAAAGGGAGAGAGCAGTGCCTGAGACACCCAGGTCCTGTAGGGTGGAAATAAGGATCTGGTGGTTCACTGTGTCGAATGCAGCAGAAAGGTCTAGAAGGATAAGGACAGAGGAGAGAGAGGCTGCTCTGGTAGTGTGAAGTTGCTCAGAGACAGCAAGGAGGGCAGTCTCTGTAGAGTGGCCTGCCTTGAAACCAGACTGGTGGGGGTCAAGAAGGTTGTTATGGTGGAGGTAGGAGGAGAGCTGGTTAAAGATGGCTTGCTCGAGAGTTTTGGAGAGAAAGGGAAGAAGAGAGACGGGTCTGTAGTTGTTTACTTCAGACGGGTCGAGGGTGGGTTTCTTCAGGAGAGGGTTAACTCTTGCCTCCTTCAGAGAGTTGGGGAAAAAGCCAGCGGAGAGGGAGGTGTTAATAAAATGGGTGAGAAAGGGGAGAAATTCAGGAGCAATGGCCTGGAGAATGTGAGATGGGATTGGGTCAAGGGGGCAGGTGGTTGGGCGGGATGAGGTAACCAAGGTAACCAAGGTAAGAACTTGATTGGGAGACAGGGGAGTGAAAGAGGAAAGGGAAGGGGCAGAAGATGAAGTTGATGGCAAAGTAGTTAAAGAGGATGGATTAGTAAATGAGGAGCATATGTCATCTATCTTTTTTGTAAAGTAGTTGACAAAGTGGCTTGGTAGAAGGTTGGAAGAAGGAGGGGGACTGGGGGGGTCAAGGAGGTTGGAGAAGATAGAGAAGAGTTTTTTGGGGTTAGAAAATGAGGATTCAATTCTGGTTTGGTAGAAAGCTTGTTTGGCAGCAGAAATAGAGGCAGAGAAAGAAGAGAGAAGAGATTGATAGGCGAGCAGGTCCTCAGGGCATTTAGATTTTCGCCATTTCCTTTCCGACGCTCGCATAGTTGCTCTCTCGGCACGCACCGAGTCCGACAACCACGGAGCCGGTGGGGACTTGCGTGCCTGTCTTATTGTAAGAGGACAAAGAGAGTCAAGATGGTTAGCGGCTTTATTTAAAGATCAGGATTGCTGACTGAGCTGTACATAAATCCTTATTGGAAAATGTTGACAGGGGTAATGGTCATATTTATTAAATCGTGCCAAGTATGTGCTGTGCCTTTGTTAT
Source organism: Ophiodon elongatus (assembly GCA_016806645.1). Lineage (NCBI taxonomy): Eukaryota > Metazoa > Chordata > Actinopteri > Perciformes > Hexagrammidae > Ophiodon > Ophiodon elongatus. The sequence goes on from JACSYO010002088.1 coordinate 54,705, forward strand.
TAAAGCGCATCAAGAGATAGAGAAGGAAAGTGAGGGCCGCAGTTTTTTAACTGGTCTGCAACAGTATATTGTGCACTGACATTGATGAGGCTCTGTCTGAAGAGGCAGCAAGGCCTGGGGATTGCAATGTCAGTCTTCCTGTCCATCTGGCACTTTGGTCCATATCTCAACAGCTACTGGCCAGATTTCCATCAAGATTGCAGTGATTTTATTAGGACTTGAACTTACATTTATGTAACACCTTTCTAGTCTTGTTACCACCACATGTCAACCCGTCTGACAGTTTTTCCTACTTGTTCCCACTAAAAAGCTCCTGAACATGATTCCTCTGGCTCTCTGCTGTTGAGTATTGTATTCAACAGCAATCTTTCAACTCGGATTGCCTTCCCCAACCTCTTACCCTTGCAATTAAATTAACAATGGGTGATGAGTTTCATACTATATTAGATATTAAGGGGGACAGGGTTGTACCAAATCCACTCACAGCTTTATTTGGGATCTCTCTGTATCTACCCCAGCTCTTGTCACCTTGCAGGATGACTTGATTCTGTTGAGTATTATCATAAATTTAAAGCTATTGTTAGGTTGTAATAATATAATATGACTTACACCAGTAAATAAGGAATGTGATAGAGAGAGAGAGAGAGGGGATTTCAGGAGACTGAGGCCACTACCAGGCCCCAACAAAACTGATAAGCAACTCCCCTGGAGGGGGGTTGTTCAGCTCAACTATACGAGAGGGAGGAGAGATGACTTCAAGTGCCGGTAAGCCTGGAAGAGGCAATGCACCGATTCTAAACCAACGGAAATCATCGATTCTACAGCCATAAAATTTTAACCAAATCCACGCTGCAAAACTGAGCCAATGAGAGGTGACGATGCACATTTTTACTGGACTATATTATCAAATGTACTGGTCAGTTCGAGGCTCTCTTAGGTCAATGCGCACAGACAGATAACTCTCACAGGCTGCTTTTTCGGGCAACTGTTGAGGGGCTGTGGCCTGCCATTGGCTTATGAACCCTCAGCTGAGATTTTTACTCTGTTATCACAACGCTTTTCACTTTATTAAATATGCTTTATTATAACTTTTGTTCCAAGAAGTCCTTTGTCTCCCCGGAACTTTTCTCAGAATACAATAATTCACAACACTCACAACAGAGCCAGAACACGCTGCATCCTGTGGACATGACCATAGTGAAGTGCACTATTGGATACTAGAGAGATTTTGATTAAAGAATGACTTGAAGTTCTCTCTAAAACACTGACCTCCTGGAGGCTTTAAGGGTGGCTGGTAAAAGTGGTTAGTTTCCGGTTTCACACAAAACAGCAGCTGCTGGATTCATGTGACAATAAGTGCAAGGACTAAGAGCAGGTCTCGTGCTCAGCAAATTCCATGTAAATATACCATATTGCCACTGCATTGCCCACCACTGCTGCTCACGCTAGATTGTAACTGTTGACAGAGCAATGTGCATCAAGATGGTGGTGTGGAGCTCCGTGAGTGGCTCCAATCTGCAGCCATAGTTTCACTGTAAATGTTTTCCGTTAGATGAAACAGTGAGGTGGCCTCCAGGGCTGTGATAAGAAAAGCAGAGCTATGCTGGGTGGCATCTAGAAAAGTGTTTCAGCTCCCACTAGAAAGATAAAGCTGACCATGACAAATTGGTGCATGCACACATTAGGGTGACTGTGTGGCAGAGCAGGGTCGTCCTTCAATCAGAGGATCGGTGGTTCGATCCCCAGCTCCGCTAGTCGCTCCATGTCGATGTGTCCTTGGGCCAGACACACCCAAAATTGCTCCCGTAGCTGTGCGTACTGCGTATTGATGTTAGTTAGAGTCCTGATGGGCAGGTGGCACCTTGCATGGTAGCCCCTCCCATCAATGTATAAATGGGTGTGAATGGGTGAATGATGACATGTAGTGTTAAAGAGCTTTGAGTGATCGGAAGACTAGAAAAGCGCAATAAAAGTACAGTCCATTTACCATTACAAACCATACGAGCATAACTCACACCCACATGACAGGAAAAGTGACACATGCTGTGATTTACTGGGTTTAATTAAAAAAGATTTCAGCCACACTTAGCACTGTCAGCCACACTATATAAGACTATGTAAGAACGGAATAAATCCGTCATTGTCCGGAGAATGACTTGGATTGCATTCTTTTCTTGAAGAGTAAACTTTATTGCATTGAACTCTGATTCCAGTGCGTTCTTCAAAAATCCAGGCCAGCATATTTTTTTTTATTCTTTGCAGTGCTGTGTGTCTATACAATTCAATTCAATTCAGAGGGCTTTACAATCTGTACACACCGACATCCTCTGTCCCAGAACCTCTCATCGACTCAGGAAAAACTCCCCCAAAAAACCCTCTCAACAGGGAGAAAAATGGAAGAAACCTTCAGGAGAGCAGCAGAGGAGGATCCCTCTCCCAGGATGGACAGAGTACGAAAATAGATGTCATGTGTACAGAATGAACAGCATAACAGAGTTACAACACAGTTCCACGGAAGGAACCAGGAGGCAGGACCAGGGTCCAGATGCAACCACGATTCGTGGAAACCTGCGAGGCGAGAAAGCACAAAGACTCCGAGGGAAGAAGTAGAGTTAGTAATGTGCATTTATAGAACATGAATTCATACAGAAGGAGAGAGAGAAAAGGATAGAGGAGCTCAGTGTATCCTAAGTTGTCCCCCAGCAGTCTAGGCCTATAGCAGCATATCAAGGGGCTGGAAAGAATGGACCAGGGCAAACCTGAGCCAGCCCTAACTATAAGCGCTATCAAAGAGGAAAGTCTTAAGTCTACTCTTAAATGTGGTCACTGTGTCTGCCCCCCGGACTGAAAGTGGAAGCTGGTTCCATAGAAGAGGAGCTTGATAACTGAAGGCTCTGGCTCCCATCCTACTTTTTAAGACTCTAGGAACCACAAGCAGCCCCGCATTCAGTGAGCGCAGCTCTCTAGTGGGGAAATATGGTACTATGAGATCCTTAAGATATGATGGTGCCTCACCAATTAAGGCTTTGTAGGTGAGGAGAAGGATTTTAAATTTGACTCTGGATTTTACAGGGAGCCAGTGAAGAGAAGCTAATACAGGAGTAATATGATCTCTTCTCTTAGTTTTTGTTAGTACACGAGCTGCAGCATTCTGGATCAACTGGAGAGATTTAAGAGACTTATTAGAGCAGCCTGATAATAAGGAGTTACAGTAGTCCAGTCTAGAAGTAACAAATGCATGAACTAATTTTTCTGGTGTTCTGGGCCTAATAAAATAACTTCAGTTTTGTCTGAGTTTAACATCAGGAAGTTGCAGGTCATCCATGTTTTTATATCTTTGAGACATGCTTGAAGTTTAGCAAGCTGGTTGCTTTCGTCTGGCTTGATCGATATATATAATTGAGTATCATCAGCATAACAATGAAAGTCTATGGAGTGTCTTCTGATAATATTGCCCAAAGGAAGCATATATAAGGTGAATAAGATTGGTCCAAGCACAGAACCTTGTGGAACTCCGTGACTGACATTGGTGGTCATCGAGGATTCATCGTTTACATATACAAATTGAGATCGATCCGATAAATAGGACTCAAACCAGCCTAGTGCGGTGCCTTTAATGCAAATCAAATGTTCTAATCTCTGTAATAGGATGTGATGGTCAATGGTGTCGAATGCAGCACTAAGGTCCAACAAGACAAGAACAGAGACAAGTCCTTTATCTGATGCAATTAGGAGGTCATTAGTAATTTTCACCAGTGCTGTCTCTGTGCTGTGGTGTTTTCTAAATCCTGACTGAAAATCCTCAAATAAACTATTGTTCTGTAGAAAGTCACATAACTTATTTGCAACTACTTTCTCAAGGATCTTAGAGAGAAAGGGAAGGTTAGAGATCGGTCTATAGTTAGCCAACACCTCTGGATCAAGAGTGGGCTTCCTGAGAAGAGGCTTGATCACAGCTACTTTAAAAGACTGTGGTACATGGCCTGTTTGTAAAGACAGATTGATAATATCCAGCAGACAGGTGCCAATCAAAGGTAAAACTTCTTTAAGCAGCCTCGTCGGGACGGGGTCCAAGAGACAGGTAGAAGATTTAGAAGAGGAAATTGTTGAAGACAATTTTTTAAAGTCGATGAGAGAGAAGCCGTCCATACATATATCAGGGCTTATAGCTGCCTCCAAGGATAGATCGGCACTGGTTGAGGGCAAGAGACCATTAATCTTGTCTCTAATAGTTAGAATCTTATCATTGAAGAAGCTCATGAAATCATTACTACTGAGGTCTATAGGAATACACGGCTCAACAGAGCTGTGACTCTGTGTCAGCCTGGCTACAGTGCTGAAGAGAAACCTGGGGTTGTTCTTATTTTTCTCTATTATTAGTGAGTAATAGGCTGCTATCTCGCCAAACTAACCGAGATTCTTCTAAATTGGTGGAACGCCATATCCTTTCAAGCTTTCGCAATGTTTGTTTTATTTTGCGGGTTTGAGGGTTATACCATGAAGCGAACCTCCTCTGCTTTATTATCTTCTTTTTTAGAGGGGCTATAGAGTCTAGTGTCAATCTCAGTGAGCCTGTAGCACTATCGACTAGATGATCAATCTGGGACGGACCAAAGTTAGTACAGGAGTCCTCTGTTATATTGAGACATGGTATTGAATTAAATACAGATGGAATCGCTTCTTTAAATTTAGCTACAGCACTGTCAGATAGACATCTGGTGTCGAAACCTTTGCCTAACGGTGTACACTCTGGTAGTATAAACTCTAAAGTTATTAGGTAATGGTCTGATAAAAGAGGGTTCTGTGGAAAAACTATTAAGTGTTCTATTTTAATGCCATATGCAAGAACAAGGTCGAGGGTGTGGTTAAAACAGTGAGTGGGTTTCTGTACACTCTGACAGAAGCCGATTGAATCTAATAATGAGATAAACGCAGTACTAAGGCTATCATTAGCGACATCCACATGAATATTAAAGTCACCTACAATAATAACTTTATCTGTTTTAAGAACTAAACTTGATTAAAAACTCTGAAAAATAGAAATTCAGAATATGGACCTGGGGCCCGGTACACTATAACAAATAGAATTGACTGTATTGTTTTCCAGGTTGGATGTGAAAGACTAAGAACAAGGCTTTCAAATGAGTTGTATTTGTTCAATTTAGGTTTAGGGTTCATTAATAGGCTTGAGTCGAAGATAGCTGCTACTCCACCTCCTCGGCCGGTGCCTCGAGGAATGTGAGTATTAATGTGACTTGGAGGAGTTGATTCATTTAGGCTGACATATTCTTCATGACACAGCCAGGTTTCAGTAAGACAGAATAGATCAATGTGATTGTCAGATATTAAATCATTTACTAAAACAGCTTTAGATGACAAAGATCTGATATTTAAGAGTCCACATTTAATTCTCCTATTTTGCTGCACTGTTGCGTTGGTGGTGTTAACTTTTATGAGATTATTTTGTACAACTCCTCTTCTGGTTGCTTTAGATTTAATTAATTTAAGTGGCCGTGGGGCAGACACAGTCCCTATATAGTTTTGGGTGGGTAACTGCTCTAATGGAAGTGCAGAGAAGGGTGTAAAACTACAACTCTGCTTCTGCTTCCTGGTCTGAACTCCGGGTTGTCATGGATTAGGTCCCCAAACAAAGTTGGTCAGACAGGTGCAGAAATGAGATCCGCTCCATCCAACGTGGGATGAATGCCGTCTCTCCTAATCAGATCAGGTTTTCCCCAGAAAGTCTCCCAATTATCAACGAAGCCCACATTGTTTGCTGGACACCACCTCGACAACCAGCGGTTGAATGATGACATGCGGCTATACATCTCATCATTGACCAAATTTGGGAGAGGGCCAGAGAAAACTACGGAGTCCGACATTGTTTTGGCGTATGAACACACCGATGCCACATTAATTTTAGTGACCTCCGAGTGTCGGATTCGGGAGTCATTACCGCTGACGTGTATTACAATCTTACTGTATTTACGTTTATCCTTAGCCAGCAGTTTTAAATAGGACTCAACGTCGCCCGCTCTGGCCCCCGGAATGCATGTGACTGTGACCCCTGGCTTCGCTATCTTCACGTTTCTGACTATGGAGCTACCTATAACCAAAGTCGGTTCCTCAGCGGGTGTCTCGCTGAGTGGGGCGAACCGGTTAGAAACGTGAAGAGGTTGGTGGTGCACCGTGTGCTTCTGCGTTGACTTCTGCTTCCTTCGGACAGTTACCCAGCCTCCTGGCTGCTCGGGGGCTGCCGGGGAACAGCTAGCTGGAGCTACGGCTGGTTGGCCCGCACCGACTATGGGAGTGGGCAGGCTAACTACTGTGGCTAACAACTGAGCTTCCATGGTGCGGAGCCGTGCCTCTAACTCACTGAGCCTCGCCTCCACCCTAGCAAACAAACTACACTTATTACATGTACCGTTATCATTAAGGGAGGCAGAGGACTGGCTAAGCATGTGACACACTGAGCAAGAAGGAGTAGGAGAGGAAGAGAGGGAAGCCATCGCTAGCTGCTGAGCTAGAGTACGGTGGCTACCGTTAGAGAAACCAAACAAAGTGTAAATAGAACTGTAGAATTAAGCGAGAAGCCGCTACAAGAAGGTGATATTAGTGTTTAAGATGTACAGCAGGTAATTTAGCCGCTTGTACTGAAGAATATCACACAATATCACACAATGAACTCGGTTTAGCTGGAGCTGTGAAAGTAAGCTATCGGACAACAGACACGCTGGCAACCGGAAGTGAGGCAATACGCTTACCGTAGTACGTCAGAGTACGTCACCAAACATTTTGTGGATTTGTTCAATCAAGACCAGAGTACTCAGTAGTTGTGAAGCTGCAGCAGTAGCAGTAGTATACTGCTCTCCAACTTCAGCTCTCTTATCAAACTATTGGACTCACCAAAATGTCCCTGCCCACAAAACCACATGAACCCACATAGATCAGCGGGTCCGTGCTTTCTCCCTACATGCATCAGTCATCCAGAGCAAATATTCTACCTTGTGCGGACATTTTTACCCCGCGGATATTCTGTATCATATAACCAGATCCAAAGCTCTCAGATAAAAAAAGGCTGCACCTCCAAAGTGCCTGTAGTTTTCAGATGGGAAAAAAGTGCTTTGGTGGACACATCACTTTGTAGAAAAATGTGACAACTGTGATATTTTATGACCTTCAAATGTTGAAATAGACAAATTATTGAGATTAAACTTGCATGTTTAAATCAAAACTAATTTAATGATTTCTCTGTTTATCACTTGGTAAAACATTACCTATAATGATTGTGAGGAATCATTAAGATAAATGAGTGAACATAGTCAGACAGTCTCCTAATATATTAAATTCATAGTATTCATTATTTAAAGGTAAACCAAGCTGATTTGGCTTCAGGATTCGCTTTACATCCAGAAACTGCACTTGACCATGTTTGCTGTCAAAACTTTCATTTTGCTTACGCAAACTCTTTCTCCCTGTACTGAAAAGTCTGCTCTGCGCTGGAGGTCTTGGTGCGTTCACACCAAAAGCTATTTTGCGTGAGTTTACTCGCCGGACTATTTCGCGTCATTCGCTTTTTCACGCTAGACTTGCCGCCGGAGAGGGGGCGTGGCTTATAGTTATAGGAAATAGTTCATTTCTGCCATCCACCGTGGAATAAATAACCACTATTTATGCTTTGTACATGTTGTGGAAGTCCCACAAACGCCGGAACATCAGAAGCCCTCATGTCTTGGTTCATAATGTAACAGACTGTCTCCTGTTTATCGTTCTGTATTGGAAACGATATGTCCTTCAGGGTTGCCTTAGAGGAAAGGCAACTCCCGCCTATGGTCGAAAGGGGGAGACCAAAATAAAGAGAGAAGCCATGGGCTGAACGAGATGTCTGGTCACATTGGTAGCAGCGGTGTTTCTCATGCACCGACTACAGACCGCTACGACTATTTTACGCTTTGGCGACTGTGAGTGTGCACTTTCTTAGCTTAGCTTAGTTGTCTCAGTTTAGCTAGCTGGCTAACTCCACGACACTTCAAAGAAAAAAAGCACTGCTGGTTCAAGTACAGGATGTGGGTTGGAGATGAAGACCCGTTTAAGCCGGGCTCAGGGCTGTTCGGCAGACGGTGGGCCAGCAGGGATATCCATGTGGACCTGCCTGCTCCGTTTTCTGGCGATGGCAGAGTTTCCTCGGCTGGGTGAGACAGCTGGAGGTTGCCGTCAGAGCGGCAGTGGGGAGCGGCAGCGATTGCGGAGATGAGCTGGTGAGACTTCTGCCCACCCGCTTGAGCAAATCGGCTTTTCTACTGTGGGACAGCCTTCCGGACGCGGTTAAGTCGGATTATGCTGCTGTAAAAGAAAGACTCGGCGTGGCATTTGGACAGAGACAGTTTATGGACCACTTCAGAGCCAGCTTGGCGGCTCCGGGCGAGAGCTTGGAGGTATATGCCGCCGACGTGAGCCGACTGGTCTTTGAGGCGTTCCCGGACTATGGGACCGTAGCGCAGCGGGAGGAGAACTTTCGACGCTTCCTTGCCTGTTTGGATGCTGCTTTGAGATCCAAATGCCTGGAGCAGGGCGGCACCGATCTGGAGTAGGCTCTGATTGAAGCAGAGCTGCCAGGGGATGAGGAGGCGCTCATGGAACGGCCATAGTGACTCGGAGCTGCAGCTGTTGCAACGCGAGGACCCGGAAATTAGTGCATTGTTGGGTTGGTTACAGCAAAACGCAGTGAGACCACCTCGCAGACACCTGAGGGGGTCCCCACTCTGCCTCAGGAAACTGTGGACTGAATTCAACCATCTGTCATTCATTGATGGTTTGTTATGCAGGACTATACTCTCTCCTGTGGCGGATGAGGCACGTTCAGGTGGTGATCCCCTCATCTCTGGTGCCCGAGCTTCTTCAGCAGCTGCATGGTGGCCCCGCGGCTGCACACTTTTCCGCAGAGTGAGTTTGGGAGAAGGCCAGACAGACCTACTATTGGCCCTTCATTTTGAGAGACATTAGACAATGGTGTGAGCAGTGCAGAGCCTGCCAAACCCGCAGGTCCCCAGTTCCCAGGCTCCCATGGGAGGGTCCCAGGTTAGTCGCCCTCTACAGGTGGCTGCAGATATCCTCGAGCTGCCTGTAACTTCACGGGGGAACAGATATACACTATGACTATTTTACCAAATGTTTTAATCTGTATGCGCTGCCCAATCAGACTGCTCACACTGTGGCTCACTGCCTGTTTGATGACTATGTGCTAGTGCATGGGATCCCTGAGGTCCTGCACAGTGACCAAGACCAACAATTTGAGGCAGAGGTGATTCAGAGCCTCTGCAAGTTGTTAGGTATCAAAAAGACACGCACTACCGCCTACAACCCCAAATCAGATGGTCGGTGGAGCGTCATAACCAGACTCTGATTGATCAGCTGGTGAAGATGCTGTTCTCGCACGGAGGTGAATGGGAAGATTACGTGAAGCAGGTGGCATTTGCCTACAACACATCCAGACATGCCAGCACTCATTTCACCCCTTTCTAGCAGTGTGTGCTAGGACAGTCGGACACTGGCCTTGGAGGGGGTGTGGCAGAGCCTGACTCTGTACGGTCCCGCGGGGTTCGTGTGGTGCGTCCCCCATCGCACCTCCAAGAATATGTTCTGTTTTGACTGTTTTTGGGTTGCCACCCGGGATATTAGTCCTTGTGTGAATTGGCCGTTATATTTGTTCTGACTCATGTTTCGTTGTTCACCTTGCCGTTTCGGGTGCCATTTATAGTTTGGTTTACTCCTGTTATTTATGGTAATTTGTTATTTTTCTCGTTGATTTGTGCTTTTGTGTTATTTTATAGGTGTTTGCTGGTTACGAAACGGGGACGTTTCTAATTGAGGGGGGGACGTATGTAACAGACTGTCTCATGTTTATCGTTCCGTATTGGAGATGATATGTCCTTCAGGGTTGCCGTAGAGGAAAGGCAACTCCTGCCTATGGTCGAAAGGGGGAGAACAAAATAAAGAGAGAAGCCATGGGCTGAACGAGATGTCTGGTCTCCCGACTCCGTTTATTACTGTCTTATAAGTGCCCCTCATACATACTCGGTCACAATAACATCACCCGTCGCCGCTCACAGCTTCTCCAGGAGCTGCGTCTGGATGAAGCCGCTTCCAGTCTATCAACTTCTCCTCCATAGCTTCTGATTCAACAACGGGCGGACCTTCTCAACGCTGATTGGCTTTCGCAATTCAGCGTCACGCAAATTCTTCGCTTTGCGCAATTCGCGCCACCTGGCGAAAATTTTCGTTATTCGCATCCATTCGCGTCTGTGCATTGACTTTGTATGTAATCTACTCACTACTCACGCGAAAAATTCGCAACGCTTTTGGTGTGAACGCACCTTTAGGTTTCTTTGTCGGTGTTGTGTCGAAGACTGTTTCCCTGTTGATATAATAATATTAATATATAATCTAATTTTATATAATAATGTAATATTTGCATATTAGACAGCGAATGGCTTTGGAACTTGCGATGCACCAGGGTTTGTTCGAATCCCAGATTTTAGGGAAGTGGATAGACCTGTCCCACTTCAGTAAAAGAATGCGAGAACGCCTCTGCACAGATAAAAGTCAGTAAAGTCAAGCTCAGACATTTTAAACAAAAAATAAAACACATTTGGAGTGGAGGTGTTTCCCAATATATGCCTTGGTCATGTTCATCCTGAACTGAAAGCGATCAGCTGGGCCCAATCAGCATAGCACTTATATGGACCTGGTAACTGTAACAATACTTATTGATATTACACTTAAATTGATTTGTGTTTTGTACCACAGTGTTTAACTGCAGTGTTGCTGAGTATACTGATGTTTTATTTTGGTGTCAGCCTCAAACCCTGTTGTTTTTCTCATAACAGAGCTGTCTGATGTGGTTTGTGATAAAGATGGATGTCATGGGTTTGGCATAATTAAATATAATTGAAACATATCTGAGATTAAGTATGTTTCAGTCAATCATGATTAGGGTGTAAACTTTCTTGAGGTTAAATGCTAAATCACCTTCAAGTACACTTCATTATCTTTCTTTTCTTTTGCATTTACAGGCATATATATATATATATATATATATATATATATATATATATATAATATATATATATCAGCTCAGCTTTTCTGTTCAGTTCCAGTTCACGTAGAGCGTACAACAGGGGTGCCCACACTTTTTCGGCTTGCGAGCTACTTTTAAAATTACCAAGTCAAAATGATCTACCTACATTAAAAATACTAAATATCTATTTATTTATATATATATATATATATATATATATATATATATATAGAGAGAGAGAGAGAGAGAGAGAGAGAGAGAGAGAGAGAGAGTATACTTTATATTTACAATATATGTTGGCGTACCTTGCTTAACTGCATGAACCCTTATGGTTGGTAGCACATTTCCTCATGTTTGGGTACTTTTACTCAGAGTAAGTTCCAAAACTGTCTATGAGCCCTTCAGCTGAATGTTAGCCTGCAGTGCTAAAATCTCATCCTCCACTCCAGACGAGTTCAGGTGAAACAGTGTGGGAATTTTTGATGGGAGTAAATCAACTTTAATATTTTCCCGAAAGGGGTAGCACAAAAATTAGCGACTGGCTCGAGTAAATCAAAGTCTTGGAAGCGTTTGTCAAACTCTGACAGACACTTGTCATCTACTCTGTGTAGCGCACACTGTCAAGTTGCGCACACACCTTCTGTTGCATCTCCAGCTCCGATGCAAGGTTTCGGAAGTTACCCAAATGATGGCGCTGCAGCTTTGAGGACAGATGTTGCATTTTTCGTTTGAAAGCATTAACTGAGCTGATTATATTGACCACGGTTTTGTCTTTTCCTTGAAGCTCCAAATTAATCTCGTTCAACATGTTGATCAGATCGGTTAAAAATGCCAAGTCTAGCAGCCACTGATCGTCATTTAGTTGGTTGTATTCTGCATGTTTAACGACAAGGAGAAACTCCTTTATCTCCGGACAGAGCTCTCGAAATCTCTGCAGGAATTTCCCCCTACTAAGCCATCTCACATCAACGTGTAGCAAGAACTCAGAGTGGTCGCAGTCAGCCTTCTCGAGATGCGCACGGAACAGCCGTTCTTGAAGAGCTCTCGCTCAAATAGAACAGGCGATCTTCGTTGCCACATCCATTATTTCTTTTATGTTTAGCATTTTTGCACATAATGCTTGTTGGTGTATTATGCAGTGGTAATTAAGGAAGTCGGGGAAAGCACCATCCTCCCTGCACTTGGCAATGAATCAATTTGAGCAGCCAACCATTGCAGGCACTCCGTCCGTGGTGATTGACATCAATTTGCACACTGGGAGCTGGGTTTTCTCGATAAAGTTTTTTAAAGACTGAAAAATGTCCTCCCCTCGTGTGTTCTTTCATGGGCAGCATTATTAACGGCTCCTCTTTTGCAGTCATATCTGTAAACACTGTCCGAATAAAAATGAACAACTGGGCTGTATCACTTCCGTCTGTAGACTCGTCCAATTGCAGTCCGCGATGTCCTTCCAAAGCTGCTGTGTCAAATCCTCGGCCATGGCGTCTCAGCACCGTGTAACTGTACTTCTTGATAGCTGGAGAGCTTTGATTGAAGATAATGTTTCCGGTTTGTTTTTAAAGTCCCGTAACAACGAGTCAGCTGCTTCAACAAAGGCCTCTTATCATCTCTCCATCTTGAAAGCACTGCTTGTGCTTAATGATGGAGTGACTCACCTGGAATGATGCTTCAGTGGTTGCCTTCGCTTTTGAAGTCAGCTGTGAGAAAAATGACTGCTTTCCGGACAACTGTGATTTTAGTTCTTTCACCTTTCTCTTTCTGAGCTGGCTTTTCGGAGGGAAGTCAGCGTCGTAGTTTTTATGAACAGTCAGAAAGTGCCGCTCCACATTTCCCTTCTTCGGAATAGCGATGGTAGATTGGCAGATTAGACAAACGCACTTCGAATAGGACATTGTGAAAAAAAAGTCCTCCTCCCATTCCGCATGGAAGTGGTAAGTTTTTGGTTTCCTACTTGGTCCAGCTCCCCCATTAATTTTTATACCCTGTCTTTAGCGTTAGTATATATAAATTGGAAGGCTAACTAATTAGCTTGCCGCAGTTTAGCAGTAGTTTGCACGGTTGGGTTGACTGCACATGCGTGGTGTGTTAGAAAAGAGATGTAATCGCAGACTGGCTGCCCTGTATGTCAATCATGGTGTACGTCCTATCATCCATAGGGAGGATGGATAATAGGCTAACCGTTAGCCGCTGACGTCTATTTATTTTATTTTTTAATGTCATGCAATCTACCCGCACTCCATCGATCGCGATCGACGTATTGGGCACGCCTGGTGTACAGTAGCGTCGGAGTAGGCTACGGCAGAGCCTATGAAGTAAGCACAAGTTGAACTACCGCAGATGTTACTGGCCAGTAAGCCCAGTCTCAGAACACTAATGCCGCACTCTCTCATGCACACCCTTAGTGACAGGCACTCAGAGAGGGCTGTTAAAGAGACAAACAGCCAGGCCGGACGGCCCACTGATGTTAGTTCTGTGGAAGGAAAATATTTTATGTTTATACTTAATAAATGTCTTACGCTTAGGAAAACTATGAAGCCACATTAACACATATAATAGGGTTATTAAGAGCACAATATTCATAGTTTTATGTATCTGTTAATTACTGACATAGTATTATAAGTTACATACATGAACCAGATCTGTAAGCAGGCCCATAGAAACCAGGGGGGGGGGGGGGGGAGACAGACAGACTCAGGAGATAAGGTACAGAGAAGAGAACCCAGTGAAGGCAGAAGACGACAAGGTCACGATGAGCTGACGCCTTAGGCTCAGCTCTTGTGGATATTATGGCGGGTAGCAGGGGAATATTATGGCACGGGAAAATAAACATGAGGCAGACAGTGAAATAATCAGTTTCGGTATTGAGATGGCGTCAACTGGGTACAATGGCATGCGTGAGACATTAGGTCACCTGATACGAGCTCAAAATGGCCGCAGGGGGCGGGGTTAAGGGGTGGGACCAGGGGCTGAACCTGAATCAGAATGTGTTATAAAAACTATGTCAATCTGAATGTTCGTGGGTTGTACTTCCGGACAGCAACTGGAGTTATTTGTAATCTGTGCATTGCAAATAAATCTACGTGAATTGAACTTTGATCCAATCTCTCTGGTATTCTGTGGGTGGTCAATTACTGAGGTCCCGTAGTGAGTTCCTGTGGCGCCTCACTAGCAGTCAGATAGGAAATAGTTGTGAAGTTTATACAGAATTAGGTTTTAAGGAAGTTAGCCATCATCGAGTAGAATACGCAATAAACGGAAGAAATCCAGCCACAACAGTACACTGCACCTGAGGACAGCTGAAAAAATGTCAGATTAGCTGTTTAAAAAGGAGGTGCATGCGAGTTTCCATGAAGGGATATTACTAGAGTAGTGTAGCAGCTGACTTCCCCATCTATTTGTTGTATTTTCTGACTGGTATCACTACTCTGCAAGTTGGCAGTGATTACTGTAATATCTCTCAGGAATATTTCACAGGCTTGAACGAATGCTCTAATGTATATTTTTTTCATTTCCTCCAGCCCTCCATAACATTGAACTGTAATTTAATGTTCACATAGTTTTCATGCTTTACAAATGACAGAGTATTGAGTGGATTAAATTATTTTATTTTTACATTTCAGTGGCACAGAGTCAGCTTCTGAACTGACTCCAAACCTGGACCAGACCTGAGCAGATGAAGCTGTGCTGGCATATCATTTCAAAGGAGCAATATACGAAATTCATAACAATAATATAGCAGCAAAAAAATAGTATCTATGTAAAGATATAGCGGAGTAAAATCTACCTGAGCAGACAAAGAAATGTTTCTCCCGCTGTGTGTTACCACCAGAGTGTCTCCTTGCTTTGGTGACATAGTCGAGCCGACATCGTTTTTTTAGTGAATTTTAGTACATGTGAGCATGCCCCATTGGTTATCTCACAACCGCCGCTCTGCATTGCTCTCATACAACGGTTACCTCCGTCCGGACACACAGCATTGTTGTGGAAGCGTAGAACCCACCATCTGGTCCCCCCCTCAGGTAAACATTGTTAACTCTGTCAGAACTGTTGCCAATGTTAGCGCTGTCAGCACTTTTAGCTACGAGACGCCGGCTCAAGCATTGCCATGTTGAGAGCTGTTGAGAGACAACTGAAATGTCCCCAATTTCTTTTCTCTTGCACCTTTAAATAATGAAGTGACTCCTTAATTTGAATATTACGTGTAACAGATTCTGTTAAACTCACAACACATATATTTACAGTGCTGGTTTTCAAAATATATTTAATGTGTGGGCTAACAGTAGCTGTCACTACTGACTACAACTAATGTGACAAAGATTTAATTATTCTTTAATCACTGTGACGTCTTAGTGCATCTTAACTCTCTAAATGCTGCACTTGTACTTATATTTTTATGTTATGTTAAGGGTGCAGAGTACTATTTTTATATTTTCTATGATTCAGTGTAAATTGTCAAATTAAGAAGTATGGGGTCAACCAACCTTACTTTGTGACAACCGTAGTTGGGGGGGTATGTGTTTCAGGGTGTCTCTGCTGACATAGGAGACCGGGGGTAATTGTAAAAAACTCAATTCCTCCTGAGGATCAGATCAGAAACAACCTAGAGTGATGACACTTACTCTGAACATGCTTTGTGGGATTCCCTCTCTGCTTGAGGAAAAGAAACAAGAGCAAAAAAAATGATTTTGATATATGAAAGTACATTTTTGGATGTACAATATTTTTCTTCTGCTGTCATCAATTTTATCTCTCAGTTATTTGTTTTCAAATTGACATTAATAGGTAATATAGATTAGAAATCAGGGTATGAAATCATACAAGATTTCATCCTGCAGCCACACGGCCCAATGTTAGCACCTTCGTTGTGTGTTGACATACTTTTCTTTAAAATTAAATTTAAAAAGAGAGAATTAAAACAAATGTTTGTTCTAGTTTAGCAGCTCGTCAATGAAAATAATTGTTTTGTATCTATGTGTTTTATGTGTTCAAACATTATTAGATATTGACAAAATGTGAATATTATACATTTATATATAATATATTTGAGTTGATTTATTTAAGATAATATGATAAGATATGACTTATTTTGTCTGTTATTATTGCCCACATATCATAGTCTTAACCGTATATATATAAAATTTGATCAACTGTATTATTAATTAGTGGACATATAGGCCTATATGTTTTTTATATCAAAAGATGACAAGCGTATTTTAAGAGTTTTTTTTCTTTTTACAAATGCACCTAGTCTCCCCTACATTTGGATTAACTATGTGAGAATGAGAGACAACAACAAAAGACTATTTTTATCAGCCTTAATGATCTGACCCATTAATTTGGGAAGATGATGGCCTAAATTGGACCAACCACTCTGTTGGAGCGTTTTATTTGATGTTACTATTTAGTTATTTTATTTGTATTCAAGTAGTATTGTTCAATTGTTTTAGATGTTTGCCTATTTAGGTTTTTTTTTAATAGTTATTTGTTTAGTTTATTTATTTTTTGTTGTTGTTTAAGTATACTTAGTTTTTTGGTTCGTTTGTTTGTTTATGAATTGGGTAACACTGTGGGCACCTGCGGTTATATTTAGGAGTAGGCAAGTACAGGACCAGCATGCACCAGGTTGGGCCTATGATTTTTTACCAGAGCAGGAGAGGCAGCAATAGGAGTTACTTTGTTCTTTCATTTGTTTTGTTAAATAAATAATGAGAAACACAGAATCCTGTTTGGCCAATGCATTCTTTTGCCTGCGTAAATCACAAACCCATGGTGCGTCAGTGGCCCTTTGATTTATGTTTGTTTTTGATTTATTGGACAAATGACCACTAAACACACTTTTGTGGCAGGTTGTGTACTGCACTGCTGCAACTGTAATAATGCGGCTGTAGCTAGCATTTATTGTTGTAAGGCAGCTTAGCTAGCTTGTGAAACCCAAAAAGCTCATAATGACTAACGTTAGCTAGCATTAGCATGGTATTTTGTAAAAGCTACAATTTGATGAGGCCTAGTTGGTAACATTAGAACCCTGAAGTGTGGTAACGTTAGCTTGTGACTTTGTTTGCAGAGAAGCATTTGTAATTTATTTACATTTGGTGCAAAAGTAATGTAGGTGTGTTATACTTATGATTCCTAGAGTCTTAAAAAGTAGGATGGGAGCCAGAGCCTTCAGTTATCAAGCTCCTCTTCTATGGAACCAGCTTCCACTTTCAGTCCGGGGGGCAGACACAGTGACCACATTTAAGAGTAGACTTAAGACTTTCCTCTTTGATAGCGCTTATAGTTAGGGCTGGCTCAGGTTTATAGTTAGGGCTGGCTCAGGTTTATAGTTAGGGCTGGCTCAGGTTTATAGTTAGGGCCGGCTCAGGTTTGCCCTGGTCCAGCCCCTTGATATGCTGCTATAGGCCTAGACTGCTAGGGGACATCTTAGGATACACTGAGCTCCTCTCTCCTTTTCTCTCTCTCCTTCTGTATGAATTCATGTCCCATCAATGCACATTACTAACTCTACTTCTTCCCCCGGAGTCTTTGTGATTTCTCGTCTCTTAGATTTCCATGGATCGTGGTTATATCTGGACCCTGGTCCTGCCTCCTGCGGTGACACACATTCTTCTCTATTTTCCTTCTGTATGAATTCATGCACCATTAATGCACATTACTAACTCTGCTCCATCGCCAGAGTCTTTGTGCCTTCTCACCTCACAGGTTTCTATGGATAGTGGTTACGTCTGCATCCTGCTGTGGTCCTGCCCGACACCTACTGCTATTATCATTATTTCTAGTTGCATTGCAATTAGTATGGTCAATACCATTAATGCTTTCATTATTATTCTACTATATCCACTGTTGCTGTTATTATTGGTAGATGTAACTTTTCATCATCCTACTACTCTCATTACATGAATCATTTCTGTCATATGCATTGAATGTGTTGTAACTCTGTTATGCTGTTCATTCTGTACACATGATATGTATTGCACTTCTATTGTACTTCTGTCCATCCTGGGAGAGGGATCCTCCTCTGTGTCTCTCCTGAAGGTTTCTTCCATTTTTCGCCCCGTTAAAAGGAATTTTTGCGGGGGATTTTCCCTGAACCCATGAGAGGTCCTGGGACAGAGGATGTCGTATGTGTACACATTGTAAAGCCCTCTGAGGAGAATTTGTAATTTGTGATTTTGGGCTAAACAAAATAAATTGAATTGAATGCCATGTAGTTCTAAGCTGATCTCTTTGGGACGGAGCATTGCAGCATGGAGTGTCGGCGGAAGCTCTTGGAGGGGCTTCCTCAAACTCTGTGCAACCAGTGGTATGAAGGCTTTGAATACTGTTTCCCCTCTCTGTCCATCATCCCCTCTGTGGGGGAGTGGCAGGGAGGAGGAAATCAGCTGCTCACATTTACAACCCAGCACCTGGACAAGTTTCAGGATGCGGTTAAAAAAGCTGCACACCTTCTTCAAAGTCGTGAACTTGCGCTCTTTGGCAGGGATGAAAGAGTCGAGGAGGACTGAGTTCTTTGGTCCAGATGTTTCTCCAAAAGGCAGCTGGCGGTCCGGTTCCGGAGGGACTAATACTGGGCGACCGTGGTTCAGTGGTAGAGCCAGGGTCCTTCAATCAGAGACTCCGCTAGCCCATGTCGATGTGTCTTTGGGCAAGACACTTAACCCCAAATTGCTCCCGTAACTGTGCCTACGGTGTTAGTTAGAATCCTGATGAGCAGGTGGCACCTTGCATGGTTGCCCCTGTCACCAGTGAATGATGAATGCACTCATTGTAAGTCGCTTTGGATAAAAGCGTCAGCAAAATTGAATGTAATGTAAAAAAATGTGTAACTGATAAGTATTAGTACTCCTGCCAGCACTATATTATCAATACTAGTTTAGTTATAGCCATTTATATGATAGCAATCTTTACAATGTTGTGATGCGGCCAGTGATAGCTAACGTTAGCTATCACTGGTCACTCGCAGAGACAGCTGTTTAGCTTGTTCTCACACAAACAACTCAATGAATCTGGTATTTGTCCTACTTCTTGTGTGTTGCTGGTCTCTTGGACACCTAACAGGCTCATAATTATGAGGCTATGGTCCATCATATGATGTTATGACGGTTATATGACAATACATGTACATTTACAACCCCTTCAGTTTCAACATTACCATTGAGATCCATTATTCTTGTTCATAATAAACCGACCGCTCTCCCTCATTCAATGTCACTTCCCGTTTGTCTTTTTTTGATGCATGTCTTACAAAACGACTCCATATGTCACTGTGGTGTAATTTTATGTATATTTTTCAGAAAGCTCTAGTGTCTAGATAATTTTCCTACCCATTGATTTATTGGGGGCTCTAACCTGCAAGTTGCTATTAAATATACGTCCCTCCCACCCCAGTGGATGTAGGCTACATATGTTAAAGATCAATTAACGATTGAGTGCAAGAATTACAAACTGCCGAGTCTCCGGTAGGCTGCGCTGTTCCCACGCAACCATGCGCGCGACCCAGCCCCGCCGTGAGCGCGCGCAACAGCAGTAGTCGTCGAGCACAGAGAGCGCGGATCGGAGCGGGCAGTCAGTCAGTCGGCAGTCGGTCAGTCTCGGAGCGGCTCTGGTGGTGTGGATGGTAGCCTACTGAGTCGGACGGACTTTTTCACCGGGAAATTCTGCAGCATGGCCGGGTGAGTCCTGTGGGCTGAGCCGCAGTCCCAGCTGAGATACGGGAGCAAAGTTAGAGGTGTGCGGGCAAACGTGCGGTGTGAATGCGGGGAACGGGTTTCCACAGCCTCTGATGCGTCTTCTTTTTCATATCGGCAAGACTGCGTGAGGAGAGGTAGGTGAGCCGACTCCAAACCTTGTAACATCGGGTGTGATAGCCTAACGTCACTACGTGTGATGAGCTGCAGCAGAGTGCTGGCTCAAAGCGTGGAGCAGCAGTCACGGCTCCAGCTGCACGGGACAACTGAGGTTCTGGTCCCAGCTGCAGCCATCCGGACTAAGCGCTGTAGTCTACAGTTGTCATTGCTTTCCCCTTGCTGGAAACCTGCTTTGTGAAATAGAATGTAGCATCCAGGAGTAATGGAGACGTTTAGCTTAATTCTATTCTATGGTGCAGGTGCATCTCTGCGTTATCGATTACGCATCAGATAGAGGAGCCTCAGTCTCCGCTCCGGATAAAGCAGGCCTCCTCCCCTAACGTGCTCCTACACAGCAGCCAGAGGATGGCACACTCACTGCGGGATCATCTGGGAGGGAATCAAGGACATCAGAATTAGTGTGGAAGGGTCAGGCTGAATGAGATGGCAGTGCAGACATGTTAGAGTTTGGAGGTGTGTGTGTGTGTGTGTGTGTGTGTGTGTGTGTGTGTGTGTGTGTGTGTGTGTGTGTGTGTGTGGCTGCAGACAATAACTAGGGCTGGTCTAAATTGGCCCATGGGCATTCCGTGAAAACAAGTGTGCATGTAGCCTACATAGGAAGGGTGTGTGCCTGTCTAAAAATGGAGACTGCGTCATAAAGGTTAGCAGCAGTCCGTGGGGGGCTTCTCCGTGAGGGGGGAGAGATCTATTGGGAGCTTTCTGCTAAAGCATTCCGCCAACCTGTGCACTCAGATCTGCTACTGAGATGTTCGTGGGAGCATGGATGCTTCATCCTCTCATCTCTCTCAGGCAACTGTCTATTCACTTGCTTTACAGATCCTCCTCCTCATCACACCTTTCCCCAACACCTCCTTCTCTTTCTTCTCCTCCTCCTCACTTCTTTCTCAACACCTCCTCCTCTTTCTCCTATTTCACCTGTTTTGCACATGCTGATTGGAACTCGGCCTGGCCTACTGCAGACTGCCATGTATGTTGTTGTGTATTGTTGTAGCCAATAGCATTCGCCCTTCTTGTTGTTAATTGAAGCTTGTGTGTATAACAGAAAATAATCTCTAACCTCCAGTTGTAAAAAATCCAGTCATTTGGCCTGTGTTCTCCTTTATGACCAAAAATCTCTATCACAGTATTTTCTATCGGTATCACAGTATATCACAGTATTTCTTTTGCATGACTCTGCCTTTATATAGGTTTATTGTGGCTTATTTTACAGTCAGCAGAACATATAATATATATATATATATATATATATATATATATATATATATATATATATTTTATGTCATGTACATATATACAGAAGGCTTTAAAAGAAAATAATTCAGATAGTTGTACAAACACTATAGACTGACCACAGGTCTGTTTTTTGTAGTAAAGTAGGCGACTGTACGTCTGTGTTGGTTTATTGCTGGAATAGCAGTTTTCGCCCTGGCAAGACATAACATTACCTCGAATCCAGAGTTTTGATCATTGATCAGAAGTCTTTATTCTGTCTGTAGCGGGACCGTGTCCTTCATAGGTGGGTTGTTATTGTGTTCGTCATGTTGCTTCCCAGATGCTTTTCCCGTCTTATGAAGTGTCTCGAACAAATGCCTCTTCAAGTTCTGTCTGACCCTTTGACTTCACTGCCGCTACTGCTGGCCTAGAATGTGACGACAGTAATCGAGCATCCGGCTTCCGACATGGTTTGTGCTGATGCTGCTCTTTTCATCAATTTTAACTTTATGTGGTGTCTTATGGAGTGTTTGAGTTGTGAAACATGTTGTAACAACATTGTTACTGCCATTTTCATTTCCGATCACTTGATTTGTGCTTCTTTGGGTGCAGGCGGTTCTCGACTACTCATCCCGACTCTTCTAACAGGGTTCCAGAGGATCCTTGAATTTCCTTAAATGCGATTCTCACAAATATGTCCTCACAGGATTCTCTAGTTGTTAATCTAAATGCTTACTTTATACACGTCTCTCTTTCTTAATGCTGTGGTAATTGATGTAAGTCCTCTGCAGATGCATGTGAATGCTTGTGAAGCTCAGACACTTGCTATAGAAACATCTGTTAACTGTGGGTGTCCATGTTTTCCCGAGCAGATTCATTGGAACGCATTTAAATTGTAGCTTGTCCCGTTTTGTGGGATTGGTGCCACTAAAAGACGTTTTCCAGGGTTTGAATACTTTACTCATGTAATTTCAATAAAGAATTGGATCAAGCACTTGTAATGTGAGATAAACCCAGCTGAAGTGAAACTGAAACTTTCTAGCAACACAATGACACATCACTGAAAATCCAGCTTCAGAACATAACCTTGTTCAAAACTATTTCATGTTGTTCTCTCTATAAGGATTGTACATGCTAAAAAATAAATAAATCAAATATCATTGTTCATTGAATCTTTCTGTACTCATCAGCGTTTAAACAAGCTAATAGTTAGTGGGGCAACGGATCATGAACCTCACGGTTCAGATCGTGTCACGGATCAGAGTCATGGATCGGATCACAAATCGGATCAGCACAAAAGAAAGAAAAAAGATCCCTGATCGTGTTTTTGTTTTTTTGCCGCCGCCGCCGCCGCTGATACTGATTGCAGATCATTTCTGATCCATATTGGCAGATACAGATCTGTTTGTTTGATTATAGCAGCTGGACCACATGGTTCCAGGCTTTTTTGCAAATGTCCCAAAAATCATCTCAACCACTCTGAAGTCAGTAAACGATCAACAATTCTAAATATTAGTAATAGTAATTGTTTTTCATAAGGCACATAATTCAAATAATTAGAAAATAAAAGATTGCATTTCTCTAATATCTATTTATGTGGCTGTGAAAACATCTCCTTCAAACAACTGGATTTATTCAAGTTTCTCTCCAACACTACATTTTACGAGATTACCTGTGAACACATCATGATAACGTTCTAATTTACCTTCGGCCAATACTCATTTTCACTGAACAGAGCCTGAACGCATCATAATGTAACCATCCGTTAGCCGTTAGCCACTTTACTAGCTTACCTACGGTCAATTTCAACACAGATTGGTGATTTACAATGTAACATTATCAGAGAACGGCGACTAGAAAAGCATAAATGTAGATGCCTGCTCGCATATTTTACTGATTATTGACGGATAACAATGTCAGTAAAACTTTATTTCACACTGTGATGGTTAACGTTAAACTGTGTAATTATTCTGCGGTTCACGTGTGTCGATCCGTGAGGGGGATCCGTACGGATCACCACAACAATCCGTTACACCACTAGTACAGAGGCTAGCCTGGAGATGATGTCAGGTCTTCTGCTCACTATTATCAAGCTTATGAAATTAACCCGTTTTTTTTTGTTGATGCAGCTGTTCTCCATTGTGCCCACATTTAGACATGAAGATTGGTGAGTTCAGAGATATGTCCAGGATGCCCTGAGCCTCCTTTAGCACATGATCTGGATTAACTCCATAAACACATAAAAAGAAGAAAATGCTTCTAGCTTCTATAAAGATTTACCTATTGTAAGTTGTTTATTTGAGATGTAGAAATATAAATATAAAAAAGACCATTATGGTTTTTAGAAAAACTTCACATTTAAATGATTTCTTGACCAACAACTGGTGGGTCGGGCGACTACATGAAGCATCTCAAAAAGTGAAGTTGTATGGCGAGTTAACATAAATTCAAACAAAACTACTTTGTTATGTTTAAGGAAAGATCGTGGTTTGGGTTAAAATAAGTACCTTTTGTTGGGTAAATTTGTAGTCAATATAAATGAGTCAATGGTTGACTTTTGGTTTGAATTAATGTGTTGCAGATGTATTCCTATGGCGTATGACAATATTTTAGCCTGATTTTTTCAGCTGAAGCCCCAGCAGTTGGGACCAAATAGAGAATCTAATCATGTATTCATATCATATATTCACTTATGTTTCATCTTCTTGAGCCGTGTGTTGCAGTGTAACGTGTCAGTCGTGTCTTAGAGTCACAGACTAGATACAGCGTTACTTAGCTCCGGTTACTTTAATGTTTGCGGTGTGTAAGTTAAGTTATAAGTTGTGGAAGGAAACCGTCCTACTGCTTTGAATTATGTTTTTATATATCTGCCCCCAAGTCTGTTTCACACCACTGGAGTTGCAGATGAAGGAATAATTCTAAAATATTGTCATACACGCCATCACAATACATCTGCAACACCTTCATTTAACAGAAGACACACATGTAGTCAGATCTATCGTGCTCTACATGAGCAGTGATATTATAAATCTTCTAATCTAAAACACACAGTCAGTGATTTCTTGCAAGCTTTCCTTCCTGCATTTGCCAGATTAAACTGTGGTACTTTGAGCCTGAATTACATGTTAAACTTTGTATTTGTACGATATTATAGTTTTCTCTTTATTAGTAAAATGCGGCGCTCTGCTGACAGCTGACTTCTCCATGTTTGTGATTGATCATATGCTGGAAACCCCGCCCCTACATGTGAACACGCTCACAGACAGATTGAGAAACCCTTGTTAATTTACCGAGTTGATAACCAGCTTTGTAGGACCACTGGTTGTTAGGGTTAGTTTAACCAGATAACCATACCCTGGGTATGTTGAACTCACTTTGTAGTACAGGCCCCTGACGAGTTAAAAGTAATAAATGAGCACATGTATTTAAAGAATAACAATAACTAACCAAAACAAGCTGGAAAGTCAGTCAGTGAGTGGGCGTGTAAAAATGTGTCAAGCAAACAAAACCAAACCGGCAGCCGTGTGAGCAGAGGAAGAGAGTCCA
This sequence comes from Ophiodon elongatus, assembly GCA_016806645.1. Taxonomy (NCBI): domain Eukaryota; kingdom Metazoa; phylum Chordata; class Actinopteri; order Perciformes; family Hexagrammidae; genus Ophiodon; species Ophiodon elongatus. Next base: position 79,407 of record JACSYO010002088.1, read on the forward strand.
TGTTCAGCTGGGGCTCTTTTCTAGTTGAAGTCACACCAGGCTCAGGTGTGGCTCATCAACTGGTGATCAGAGTCACGTCAGCGGCCTTCACAGAACACTTCCAACATGCTAACACACAATTGGCGGCATTACCCAGATAAAAAGCTAAGCTAAGCCCTGATGAGTTGGCAGGCCTGACCAATGAGATTTCCATTTAACATCATTTCTCAGGTGCTCGGCTGCACAACATGAGATCTCACAGTTGGATCTGTCAAGGCTGAAGAGGCTAGCTTTGAACAATATGACAGTACCAACTTTGATGTCTGCTGTCAATCTGTCTGAGGCTACATCCACACTAATATGTTTTCGTTTAAAACCGGGATTTAAAAAAAAAAAAGATCTCCGTCCACACCGGCATTTCAGCATTGTTTGCAAAATGAGTTCCGTCCATAGTAGCATTCCTGAAAACTAATATTACATGACTATTCACGTACACTGGGCAATGCTAGTGCTGGTGTAAACAGGAAGTAGATTGGTTGCTTAGTTACAGAGTATTATGGTAGTCTTAAATAATAAAAGGTAGTGCTTGATAATGAACAACTTCCTCTATAAACTCAGACACATTTCGTGGAAAGTTTTAGAAGTTTTATTTTTCAAACTTCGTTACAATGCTGCAGTTCTCTCTCTCTCTGTCTCTCTCTCTCTCTCTTTCTCTCTCTCTCTCTCTCAGAAACATCACATTTACTTTCAATTGAACACTTCAAAGTTTACTAGATTATGGGTCAATAAATGTGGTCAACACACGTCTCTCACTCGTTTCCTCTGTTTCGTTGTTGTCTGCTGTCTCACTCGTAGCTCTGCTGGTGGCTGAAGTCTCTGTCGTACTAGAGAGCATTTATGCTTTTGTTCCTTCTGTTATGTTGAATTAAGCTGGTAGTCGATCGATAATCAAGGCTGTTTTTGTTTTGTATTCTTCCGGAAAAGATCTTGTGATCGGGGCATGACGAGTCAGGGAAGGACACATTGTGACTGCTAAGAACCAATCAAGTAGCCAACGCGGTGTCTATGTCATCACTTTAAAATGTATGCGTTTACGCCCGTCCACACTAGGAGGTAACACTAGAGTTTTCAAACGTATCCGTCCTCTGGAGCGTTTTTAAACTCATCCGTTTTCGGTGCTCTAAATTTCCGGCCTAGTGTGGACGCTCAGTGTAAACGTAGCAAAAGATATGCGTTTTAAAATGGAAATGTAATAGTGTGGATGTAGCCTGAGCGATGTTACAGTATGTGATCGAGTGGTGTGGCGTCACCCTCCTGCGGTTGCATGGAGCCTGACTCCATCACTGCAGATAACATGAGCATGAGATTTTGCAGAAGAGCTGCTGCACTGACCTCCCTGCCGAGCACCCTGACCTCCACATGGAAGAGGAGAAGGGGGAGGGGGAGATGGAGGCCCTCCCTCCATTCGTTTTGTTCTCCTTCTCCCTGAGTTCCTTGCTCCACAGGCTGCTTGCTTGAAAATGGCATCGCTGCAACCCCTCCTCCTTCTCCTCCTCCTCCTCCTCCTCCCCAACCCTCCCCCTCGCTTTTCCTTCATCTCTGGGCTCCCGAGGGCATTGTGAACGTCTGTTCGTGCCAAAATGCCAGCACTCTGCCCCCCTCCTCCTTCCCTGTCTTTCTGTGTGTGAGAGACAGAAGCAGAGAGTCCCCCCTCTTCATCCAGACTGGGGGGTTGGGTTAGTATGCTGGTGTTTCGTCCCCACTCTTTGCAATTGGCTGTATGTGTGTGAACGGACCTGCTATTGTTGTCAGCGACTCCTAGAATGCTGTTGAATGACAGTTGTGTCGGCCCAGAAGTATTGTCTCTTTTTGTCCTTGTCATCTGTGTGTGCTCCTTCTCTTGCTGGGGACGGTGTGACAGCCACAGTGGTTTGAACCTGGAAAGCTGAGACAATTTGAAACTGTATCAGTTTACCATCATTAAATCATGTCCACATTCCTTTTGATTCATCAACATGAGCTCATGAGCAGTGCTGCCGGTGGACTCTGGTGGCCTTCCCCCTGCATAGTACACAGTGTGCCAGCAGGTCGGATTCAGAGAGGAATCCACTTATTGTCACGAAATGGGAAGAGGGCGCTGTGGAATGGAGACTTGACACTTAGACTTAAGTTGGACTTAAGTCACAGAATTTAGGACTCAAATTGATTAAGGACTCAAGGTCAAATCGAGGGGTACTAATTTTAGATTTTATTCTGACCGATAGCCGTCCCTCGTCAACCGAGCGTTGACCGTTAACTGAGATGATCCGTGCCGTGCATGGCGGTGCTGTGGATGAAGTGCCTAACGAGCCTCCCAGCTGCAACCATAACTGATGCACAAATAGGTTTAAATCCATAGTTCACCATCAGCTGCAGCATATGTGCACAACAGACAGTCACCAGTTCAGCTGTTGTGTTCATTGTCGTGGATACATGCAACCACTCTCTCAGTAAGTCTCCACCACATCAGGGGCTCAGTGGTGGGAGTGGGTCGTCCTTCAATCAGAGGATCGGCAGTTCGATCCCATGAGAGCGTCTGTGATGATGAGTATGAAGTCAGCAGTGAAGTTCTAGCTGTGAACGTAGCAGTACAGTATGCCTACAGTTTATTTGTTGGTGAATAAATGCTACAACTCCTCAAGACCAAAGCCTGTGTCCTTTGTCTGCTTATCACCTTCTGATTAAAGTGAAGGAAGTTAGCCTGAAGTTAGTCAAAACTCCGGCTCACTTAAGGTGGGCTGACCTTTGCAACGGATCATTAAACTCACAGTTCGAATGCTATCAAAGATTTCTGTCACAGATCTGATCGGATCAGCACAAAAGAAAAAAGCAAATATAACTTTGATCACGTTTTTTTGCCGCCAACACCAATTGCAGATGAGTCAATGATCCAAATTGGCTGATAAGATTTTGATATTTGAATCTGATAAGATTTCGATTGATTTTGAAGATTTTTGTTGTTTTGTTATAGAAGCTGGTAGACAAGGCTCCAGACTATTGTTTTTCACTTAGTTTTGCTTAGCTCTTAAAAAATGATGGTAATGTTTCTTTTAACCGTCAATCTGATAGCATTAATTGGTCACTTCTTACTGTCGGTTAACGGTTACACGGTTAATTATTGACTTCTCTAGTCAAATTAAAAGTTGGTTAGGTGAAATCTCAATGATGATGAGGATTATAAGGTACTTTTTATTCTGATACCCTAGTTATCACTGTCACAGTCTTGCAGTAGGTAACATAGGAAAGAAATTGAAGTGTGCTTGTTTTGGAAACAAAATAAAATTGCAGGTGCGAAAAGATTTACAAAATGTTGTCAAATGTATTTATACTTGCATGTGAGATCTTATACGGGGGTCATTTCAAGTAGGGGTGGGCGATATGGCAAAAATGTAATTTCACAAAAAAAAGAAATTTCAGGCATATATATACATATATATATATATATATATATATATATATAATGTATCTGAAAGTGTCATTGTCATGCTATGTGTTAGCTATGATATGTGGTGCGGCTTGCATATGAGTTAGCTATTTAGACATCAAACCCTAACTAAACTGAGTGTGTAAGCCTGTGTGTTATTATGGGTCAGCCTAACTTTAAGGGATTGGACTAGATTTGGAAGTTATAAGATAGAACTGTAGGTAACAGTAGTACAAAGAACCTTTCTTTGCAGATGCAGAGCAGGAACATATTCAAACTTGATCCATGCAAGAGCTATGTTAAAGCAAACAATACCAGATTAGTTTTTACTAGACTAAGGATAGCTAGCTGACACTAGCTAAGGTTAGCGCCTGTTCCAGCGGACCGCTGCCAAACCAGCAGAACGTCATAGTGACCTTTACCCAGACCGGTTCTAAGTGAGAAAACAGACCTACTTGCTGTTTGGGAGTTCCAGGTGAACTGGTGAAAGCCAGAGGCTGAATTTGGGACCATTTTACAGAATTGCCCTTTCAAACTGTTTTTTCTGTCTGTTTTTTGTCTTTCTGAGTGGCCAGCAGTCCAAGCGGTCTGCACACTCGGTCTGTCCTCTCTCTCTCTCCTACACTGTGGCTCACCTGACAACGAGCCAAACCTGGAAATGAAGCTCTGAATCCACCAGATCCAAATTAATTACTGCATCAGCCTGCAAAAGGAGCCCTTTTTCTTTGGCAGCTGTCTAATCAGCCAGCAGAATAATTCAGAGTAAGCTCTTTGTCATGTTAAATCATGTCCACCGCTATTCATTTACTGTGTCAGATCAGCTGACACGGTGCCAGGAGTCCCTTCTTACGTCCACATGCACAGAAAGAGAGATGAAGTTCTTGCCAGTGTGTGCAGAAAATATCAATTAAACACCCCCAAGCCACAGTGACTGCTGACACATCATTACTGCTGAATAATTGTACTTGTGTTGGAGAGTCATTATTGAAGCAGGCATGTGTGTTTGGAGGCTGTAGGATAACCTGGCCCATTCTCTGACGTGGAGGGCAGACTGACCCCCAGCAGAACTCCACCTGCCTGTATGTGTCTGATGTGGGCGGACAGCACAGCTCCTGTTCTGCTCGCTCACTATGTATATGCATACATGTATATGCATACAACTAGAGGGCAGTTCAGGGGTCTTGGAACCAGCCTGGAGGTGTCGAAAAATGGACCGAAAATGCAGCTCCTAGTCGTCAATGAGCAGGAATGTGAGCTTACACGGTGTGAAGAGAAATAGGGTCATACTGTCAAGTGGCCACATTATGTGCTTTTTGACTTTCCCCTCATTACCTTGTTATCCTTTACATGCCATGAGTTCCACTAGTGTTTCTAGACAGAGTGCAGTATGTTGCAGTGTGTACACAGTCTCCAGTGCCCCTTCATGCCCCTTCATGCCCCTTCATGCCCCTTCATGCCCCTTCATGCCTGCCATGCGTGCCTGCCACTGCCCCAGCAGATGGGTAATGAGCCTGTGCTGGTGGGTGACTGTTGGCATGAGGCCGGCAGGCCAGAGGTGTCAAACAGAAGCCTGCACTGACTGGACAGGCTTTTTTTTTGTTGCCTTTTGGTCGTGAGCCCTTTGGATGCCTACAACTGCAATTCTGTTTATTCTTATAATGATGTCCGCCCATACTTTGGACTGTTTTTGATAAATATCTCTTAAATTAATTTCTCATAAATAGTGACCAAGAGATGTAGTGAGCTGGACATTTTCCAGTTTAAAGATGCTCTCAGGTGGACTAACTATATTTCTATATGACCCCAGACATACCTCTGAGTTTTGTTGTTACTTATCAGCCAACACATGTTCCAATGTTGATATTAAACAGATAGCATGAGGCCTCACCAAACCTCAGCTGCTTTTTTGATTCTCTCATGGAGGAAAAAGCCCTCTGCCTTTCCTATTATTTGGGGGAAGTGTACTCCTGGAAGAAGTGTGACCGCTCAGTAGTGTGCTCTACTTGAAATGATGCTGATATTCTAGTGAAATGAAAATCCATAAGGAACAGCTGCGTCTCAGTGGACAAAGTTTCTCTGAGGCATAATTTACCGGCTAGCAGAGATTCTCATCACCAATCAGTGAGATCTGCTTAGAAAAATTACAATTTCTACTCTATACTATCTTTTTGCCTTCAGAAACCGAGCTGTGGAGCAGAGCTGCTGCTGACTTTAACAAACCGACTGTGTGACATTGGGGGTCGGCTTGGTGATACAGTGCTGGCCAAACTGCTTGTGACTTTGCCACTTTTTCAGCCGCCCAATCAATTTCTTCACCATTGGGCCGGCCCCTGCAGAGGCCCGATCTCTTCCTGCCGTTGATAGATTTTTTCAGAGCCAGAGACCTTGTCGGCATGACATGGGGAGATTCTGTGTTCAAAACGCAGCATGGTGGCGTTTTGGGGCTTGATAGCTCATTAGGGAGCACTTGATGAGCTTGGGTGTGGAAGGTAATTCAGCTATGATTGCGATATAAACTCTGTCGCTCCATTTGGCTTCCTCTTCTTGACAAAATCTGAAAGAAAACTGCAGTGATTTGTTAAAGCATGTCTTCTCTTCACTCAACCATATAGTTGATAGGTGTGTGTGTGTGTGTGTGTGTGTGTGTGTGTGTGTGTGTGTGCACATGACCAGACAAACCTCAAAACAGAGACACACAGAGTTGTGTGTCTCTTTGGGTTGTGACTGTTGTGTACATGGATGTTGGTAGGGAGATGGGGTTGGGCTTCGTGAGTCTGTTGTTGAATCCGAATCCAGTATCAAATGTAGCTGACTTTGAGATTGAAAGGAGCAGCAGAAAGTACTGTATGAAATGTTGGTCTGACACATTGTACTACTTATTGTTACACACTTATTGTTATACACTTTCATGAGCTACTTGTTCCAAATCTTGGAGGTCCAGATTCAGATCTTCTTCTTAGTGTGTGGACACACAATAGATCTGGTTGAACCAGAGCTGAGCTTGTATTCTGCGAGGTCTTCTGCTGTGCATAGCTGATATTGCAGCATAGTGGTGGTAAGGTGGCTCCCTGACGGTTCTAGATGTCGTTAGGTGGTTTCTAATCCACCCCTCCCACCCTGGAATCCAGGTTTCAGACAGTGTCCCAACTAAAGGAACGTATCTAAGAGAACGGAAGCCTTTCATCCCACGCGTACTCTTACTGTCTTAATGAAGCTCTACTATTTAGTTGATCAGCATAAAAAAAATGATATAAATGAAAGAAAATTAAACTTAGAGACTTAGACGTGAGACATTTAAACAATCAGCTGATCATTTTCACCAGAACTACAATTGATCTGCCTAAGGGACGGCAAGGGCCATCTAAGAATAAGAAGCCTGCTACCTGAATGTTTTGCACAGAGATCGATGGTTCCGTGTATGTCATAGGGGAACACAACCCTAGGGAAGGGAGGATATAAAGGACAGGAAGGAGTAAGTACTTGGTTTCTCTGGTTCTGGAAACACTTCATTGTATATAAAAACTAAGCTCAGTTTTAGTCAGGAATCCTGATATCAACCAAGTCCTACAGTCATGGTTCCTGGCTCATCACAAGCTCCTTCACAAGTACTTTTTGGAGCAGGAACTATGTTATGTTGTCTTATTTTGACCAACTCCTGTATTGCTCCCACATGAGTCACTTGTATGTGTGTAATGGGGGAAAATACTCACTTCTATATATCTGTTTGTGCTGACGAGCACACACCACATGATGACAAACAGGCATTAGTAAGCAGTAAGTAAGACGGATTGCACACACACACACACACACACACACACACACACATGCAGGCTCACATCCATCATTGCACTCGCAGTAATGGAAGTAAAAAGGGTTTTGCTTGACGTCCGATGGCCTTTATTGCTCAGTGGCCCGTCAGTATTTTTCCTTCTTCTCTCTCTGTTTTTCAGAATAACCGAACTTTCTTTCTAACTGAAAATTATAATATTTTTTTCTGAGAAATCTATATACAGTATATATCTCCTTAGTGTTGGATTTGACTTGTGTACTTATTCGGTTAAGATTGTACTTTTTAAACCACATGACTAACACACATTACTGAACCAACGAAGTTCCAGTTGTGGCTGCTGCTGGTGGAGATGCTTTCATTATTATACACAGAAACAACCAGAACTCATCTCAATGCGTTAAAGACACAAAGTAGTTTCCAACAAGTTCTCTTCAAACTACTTTCACCTCTCAAACAATGAGTGTGAAGAGGTAAAACACAAACATTGTGTTTGTTTTCTAGAGTTTTTGGTGTTTTGGGGTGAAGAGACGCAGCCCGTTCTCATTCCCAGAGCGTCAAACACTAACGCTTTGTAGTTCTGTATGAGACGCAGCAGGCTTTCAAGTAACTACAATGTGAATCTATCGGAGTCAACACAGGACTTTCAACCAGGAGGCCAGTGTTCATGTCCCTAAGTGTTGAGTTATTTTGAAGTTACCTGTTTTCCTTACTTACTGTTTATGTTTTTACGCAGATTACGTCCTTATTTTAAGAACCTAACATGACGTTTTTCTTAAACCTCACTAAGTGGTTTGGATGCTAAACTTAAGCAAGTGTTTTTCTTTGAATTCAGACCGTAGTGAGTGTCATAGTTTGATGCGCTGGGCTACCCAGGGAGACCACAGTCCTGACCAAGCGTCAGTTAGTGACCGGTCGGGATGAGAATGTGTAGCGAGACGAGTTATTTGCGAAGAAAACTAAAACTGCAACATTTTGGATTTGAAGCCGATGAAAGAGGTGAATTAAAAAACAGCTTAGAGGAGCATTACCGCCACCTAGTGGAGATGCTCCACTCTCAGTCATGGGCTTTTTCAGTCTCATTATGTTTCACTCTGGAGTGGCTGCTGAGTCTCAAGAGCGACACCTTCTGGGAACATTGGCTTATACAGGTCAGGTGTGGCCCAACCCGACCATGTTGGACCTCCAGAGGAGTAGACATCTCCCGCCTGCTACAGCTTTGTTCTGAACCGTTCCCACCATTACCCCTGTCGTCTATCCAATTAGTGAGCATGTTTAGTTCTAATACCTGGGCTCATTTTCTGTGTCTTATATGTCTTTAGGCTCACTGATGAGTGTGACACATGTGGCAGTGTGGTCTACTCTTCTAGTTCATGTAGTTTTTTAAACTGATATGAAACACACGACAGGGTCAAGAGGGTGGAAGACGTGACAGGCCTTTTCCCTCTAATGCCTCCCAAAAGGTTTAAACACTGTTTACATGTTTAAGTTTAACCACTGTTTAAGTTTAATCACTGTTTACATGTTTAAGTTTAACCACTGTTTACATGTTTAAGTTTAACCACTGTTTACATGTTTAAGTTTAACCACTGTTTACATGTTTAAGTTTAACCACTGTTTACATGTTTAAGTTTAACCACTGTTTAAGTTTAATCACTGTTTACATGTTTAAGTTTAATCACTGTTTACATGTTTAAGTTTAATCACTGTTTACATGTTTAAGTTTAAACACTGTTTACATGTTTAAGTTTAATCACTGTTTACATGTTTAAGTTTAAACACTGTTTACATGTTTAAGTTTAACCACTGTTTACATGTTTAAGTTTAACCACTGTTTACATGTTTAAGTTTAACCACTGTTTAAGTTTAATCACTGTTTACATGTTTAAGTTTAATCACTGTTTACATGTTTAAGTTTAATCACTGTTTACATGTTTAAGTTTAAACACTGTTTACATGTTTAAGTTTAAACACTGTTTACATGTTTAAGTTTAATCACTGTTTACATGTTTAAGTTTAATCACTGTTTACATGTTTAAGTTTAAACACTGTTTACATGTTTAAGTTTAAACACTGTTTACATGTTTAAGTTTAACCACTGTTTACATGTTTAAGTTTAACCACTGTTTACATGTTTAAGTTTAACCACTGTTTACATGTTTAAGTTTAACCACTGTTTACATGTTTAAGTTTAATCACTGTTTACATGTTTAAGTTTAATCACTGTTTACATGTTTAAGTTTAATCACTGTTTACATGTTTAAGTTTAATCACTGTTTACATGTTTAAGTTTAATCACTGTTTACATGTTTAAGTTTAATCACTGTTTACATGTTTAAGTTTAATCACTGTTTACATGTTTAAGTTTAACCACTGTTTACATGTTTAAGTTTAACCACTGTTTACATGTTTAATTCATGTTTAGTTTAACACTGTTTACATGTTTAAGTTTAACACTGTTTACATGTTTAAGTTTAACCACTGTTTACATGTTTAAGTTTAACCACTGTTTACATGTTTAAGTTTAACCACTGTTTAAGTTTAATCACTGTTTACATGTTTAAGTTTAATCACTGTTTACATGTTTAAGTTTAATCACTGTTTACATGTTTAAGTTTAAACACTGTTTACATGTTTAAGTTTAAACACTGTTTACATGTTTAAGTTTAACCACTGTTTACATGTTTAAGTTTAACCACTGTTTACATGTTTAAGTTTAACCACTGTTTACATGTTTAAGTTTAATCACTGTTTACATGTTTGTTTGTTTTGTTTTGTTTGTGTTTGTTTGTTTGTTTACACTGTTTACATGTTTAAGTTTAACCACTGTTTACATGTTTAAGTTTAATCACTGTTTACATGTTTAAGTTTAATCACTGTTTACATGTTTAAGTTTAAACACTGTTTACATGTTTAAGTTTAAACACTGTTTACATGTTTAAGTTTAACCACTGTTTACATGTTTAAGTTTAACCACTGTTTACATGTTTAAGTTTAACCACTGTTTACATGTTTAAGTTTAACCACTGTTTACATGTTTAAGTTTAACCACTGTTTAAGTTTAATCACTGTTTACATGTTTAAGTTTAATCACTGTTTACATGTTTAAGTTTAATCACTGTTTACATGTTTAAGTTTAAACACTGTTTACATGTTTAAGTTTAACCACTGTTTACATGTTTAAGTTTAACACTGTTTACGTTTAAGTTAACCACTGTTTATAGTTTAACACTGTTTACATGTTAAGTTTAACCACTGTTTAAGTTTAATCACTGTTTACATGTTTAAGTTTAATCACTGTTTACATGTTTAAGTTTAACCACTGTTTACATGTTTAAGTTTTAAACACTGTTTTACATGTTTAAGTTTTAAACACTGTTTACATGTTTAAGTTTAATCACTGTTTACATGTTTAAGTTTAATCCACTGTTTACATGTTTAAGTTTAAATCACTGTTTATTGTTTAAGTTTAATCCACTGTTTACATGTTTAAGTTTAACCACTGTTTACATGTTTAAGTTTAACACTTTACTGTTTACATGTTTAAGTTTAATCACTGTTTACATGTTTAAGTTTAATCACTGTTTACATGTTTAAGTTTAATCACTGTTTACATGTTTAAGTTTAATCACTGTTTACATGTTTAAGTTTAAACACTGTTTACATGTTTAAGTTTAACCACTGTTTACATGTTTAAGTTTAACCACTGTTTACATGTTTAAGTTTAACCACTGTTTAAGTTTAATCACTGTTTACATGTTTAAGTTTAATCACTGTTTACATGTTTAAGTTTAATCACTGTTTACATGTTTAAGTTTAAACACTGTTTACATGTTTAAGTTTAATCACTGTTTACATGTTTAAGTTTAAACACTGTTTACATGTTTAAGTTTAATCACTGTTTACATGTTTAAGTTTAAACACTGTTTACATGTTTAAGTTTAAACACTGTTTACATGTTTAAGTTTAATCACTGTTTACATGTTTAAGTTTGTTTGTTTTAATCACTGTTTACATGTTTAAGTTTAAACACTGTTTACATGTTTAAGTTTAATCACTGTTTACATGTTTAAGTTTAATCACTGTTTACATGTTTAAGTTTAATCACTGTTTACATGTTTAAGTTTAAACACTGTTTACATGTTTAAGTTCAAACACTGTTTACATGTTTAAGTTTAATCACTGTTTACATGTTTAAGTTTAATCACTGTTTACATGTTTAAGTTTAAACACTGTTTACATGTTTAAGTTTAAACACTGTTTACATGTTTAAGTTTAACCACTGTTTACATGTTTAAGTTTAACCACTGTTTACATGTTTAAGTTTAACCACTGTTTACATGTTTAAGTTTAACCACTGTTTACATGTTTAAGTTTAACCACTGTTTAAGTTTAATCACTGTTTACATGTTTAAGTTTAACCACTGTTTACATGTTTAAGTTTCAACACTGTTTACATGTTTAAGTTTAACCACTGTTTACATGTTTAAGTTTAACCACTGTTTACATGTTTAAGTTTCAACACTGTTTACATGTTTAAGTTTAACCACTGTTTACATGTTTAAGTTTAATCACTGTTTACATGTTTAAGTTTAACCACTGTTTACATGTTTAAGTTTCAACACTGTTTACATGTTTAAGTTTAAACACTGTTTACATGTTTAAGTTTAACCACTGTTCACATGTTTAACAAACAAAATCACAAATTCTCCTCAGAGGGCTTTACAATCTGTACACATACGACATCCTCTGTCCCAGGACCTCTCATCGGTTCAGGAAAAACTCCCCCAAAAAAACCTTTAATGGATAGAAAAAGGGAAGAAACCTTCAGGAGAGCAACAGAGGAGGATCCTCTATCAGGATGGACAGAAGTACAATAGATGTCATGTGTACAGAATGAACAGCATAACAGAGTTATAACACATTCAATGGATATGACAGAAATGATTCATGTAATGACCACGATCCATAGAAACCTGCGAGGTGAGAAGGCACAAAGACTCCGGAGAAGGAGCAAAGTTAGTAATGTGCATTAATGGTGCATGAATTCATACAGAAGGAAACAGAGAAGGGTGGACGCCGGCAGGGCCACGGCAGGGCCATGGCAGGAGACAGAAGACAGGATGCAGGACCAGGGTCCAGATGCAACCCTGATCCATGTGAACTTGTGAGGAGAGAAAGAACAAAGACTCCGGAGAAGAAGTAGAGTTATTAATGTGCATTAATGGGACATGAATTCATACAGAAGGAGAGACAGATAAGGAGAGAGGAGCTCAGTGTATCCTAAGATGTGCCCCAGCAGTCTAGGCCTATAGCAGCATATCAAGGGGCTGGACCAGGGCAGACCTGAGCCAGCCCTAACTATAAACCTGAGCCAGCCCTAACTATAAACCTGACCTAGCCCTAACTATAAACCTGAGCCAGCCCTAACTATAAACCTGAGCCAGCCCTAACTATAATTTTAAACACTGTTCACATGTTTAAGTTCAAACACTGTTTACATGTTTAACTTTAAACACTGTTAACATGTACTCTGCTGTGCTACAGCAAGGTAGTCATCTAACAATTACTGCTGGATTATTATCTTTTTACCACAAACATACATCGGCGGATTTGATTGAATACTTTGCTTTATGTGAGCAGTTCACACATGCTTTGGTTTTCCTCATGAATTTGGTTGTTTGGAGCTTTTGTGTGTAAACTGCTTTGAGTGAGTCATGAATCTGTGCAGCCCTGCAACCTGCCTCTTTGGCTGTGTAGCCTGAAGGCTGTGATGTCCTTTCCTTTCTCTCTGCATGTGATCATGTGGGACAGCAGCTGCCCACAGATCAGAGGGGCTTGAGACCAGGAGACCCAAGACCTGCCATTTTCCCTGTGTGCGTAGAGCTGTGTGAATGTGAAGCAGCGAGCTGGTTGATGTTAAAAGGCCTGCTGGTAGTGTCTCAGTTTTCAGCTGCCTTGCATCAGTGCACCTCTCCTCAGTGTGTGCTCTTCCTTCTCATCCTTCTACAGACACAAGCAGCATGAAGTTTGCTATTGCTGCACTAGGTGTGCAGCACTAGGTGTGATGAATTACTACAGGGAGTGTGTGTGTGTTGTGTGTGGATGAGCCCAGATTGAAGCTGTAACCAGGCTCCAGGGACGGGATATGTGACTTTTGCATGGCTGGGCTCTGATAACGGTAATTACCCATTGTTGGATTCTGTATCCTCTATGTGCTCGACTTAGCTATTGGCTGCCTCTGGACAACACAAACTCTCTCTCTCTCTCTCTCTCTCTCTCTCTCTCTCTCTCTCTCTCTCTCTCTCTCCCCTATAGACTGTATATAAAAAGTGGACGTCACCAATTGATTTGTGGACTGACGTTTTGAAACCTTGAATTCTGTGATTTGGCCGTCGTGAACGGAAGTGACCATATTTGAATGGCGGAGGAGTGACGTAGAGATGCCGTATACGGCTCTGTCAATTACAAGGTAGCCCCTGCTTTATGGTATGTTTGACTCTAAATGGACAATCATTTACTTTCACTTGCCTCGACTTTCAGGGAGCAGCTAGGTTCATGATATTAGCAGACTATCTTTGTTGCATTCTTTAGCCATTATAGCAGACAGACAGGTGTAGACATAGTATCTTCTGCCCCCACATATGGCAGAATTATCTTGTTGGAGGGCCTCAGAACAATAGAAAAAGAATAGCAATAAAAAGGACATTTCCATTCAAATCAACGCAGCAGGATGGACAGTTGGAGTGATGGGGAAAAATTGATTTTTAGATGATTCTCTCTTGAACGATTATGACTCGATGCAGAAAACTCAATAATCGGAAATTTCAAATTCAATTCTCAACGTTATGATCACCTGTAACAATTCTGTGACACCGGGCTGTCCATTTCTTACCGCCGCCCCTGAACGCAACAGACGTAATACATGTGTGTCTTGTTTACTTTCTAGACTAGGCTAAATACTAGCAGAGTTTTGGTGATGAGCTTTAGCAGCTTTAGCAGCCGAATATGGACACAATCTGACTTAAGAGCTAGAGTATGGAAGCATTTCACTTCTTCTTCCGTCCGACTCAGGAAGGGTGAAGGGAATCACAAAGTAGGCCGCAACTTTTTTTTTTTTTTTGCCAAGGATTTGCGGCCCTACACAGTCATTGAGAATCAGAGTTTTCGCGCTATGTTGCACACTTTGGAACCCAGATACAAAATTCATCTCAACGTTTTTAAGGACACAGAGATACTCTACAACCAAACCAAAGCTAAAGTCATGAGTCAATGAGAAAAACAAGCAGGATTATAGTAACACGCTATGTGTGGACATCTGTTGCCACAGAACGTAGTATCACCGTACCCGCGCACTTCACTGTGTAGTTTAACCACATGTTCCAGAAAGTGTAGTTTTGTATGAGAGCTCGATGCCTATAACAGGACGATTTGTTTGAAGAGAAGTCTATATTATTTATTTGTGCATAAGGGCAGCTTGTTATGTCAAATGACTCAGAAGATGCTGAATTCTGTGTTTTACTATGAGGGTGCTGCTACAGGCCCAATTCTATTTATTTCCCTGTTTGTTCTCTTTGCAATGATTGGAAATGTGACCCTCCAGCTGACACATCTTTTATATGTGTTACTGATATTTCATTAATAAAAGATAATGGAAGTAAATATATATTTTTTTATATCATGAATCATCAAAATATGCAGTGTTTAAAAAGAATCAGATAAACACAGTGAGAAAAAAGAAATCATGTATATAAAAATTTTGATGAATCGCTAATCGTTTTTTCATCGCATCGTAGCCCTCTGAATCGAAATGGAATCGTGAGGTGCCTAGAGATTCACAGAGTGGCAGACACCTATCTGTACCCTTACCATTGCCACCGCTGTAGCGGGCTGACTGTATAAACTAAACCGACTTTGGACGCGTTGCGGACTCACTGAGGTGAGGTTTTACCATAAGGACTAAAACCAGCAGAGAAGCAGTAACTTTACAAAGTGTAGAGAGCAGAGTAAATTAGTCAAATTTAACAACTTAATGCTTCATCCACACACTTGTGCCACAACGTAGGAAAGGATATTGATATCAACAGATGAGTCACAATTTTGTTTGGTTCATTTCATCTGTCTGCAAGCGGTGTAGCATTAAAGCATGGTGTAATTAACAAGTTAAGTTAACTAGCAGACAGCTGGCTAGTTAAATAGCTTGCTCACTAAAAAAAAACTTTAATGCTACACTGGTTACAGAAAAGAGCCGAACAGCGGCAGTGCTGGTTCTAACGCTCCTTCAGCTCTGGAGAAGGACAAGCTACCGAGCTAACTAGCCAGCCATCTTTCCCCGGAGCTACGTCCGCTCTCTTCCCAGCGAGCTGCAACAACACTTTATGTGGTCACCATAACAACTAACAACAATCGCCATTTTCATTGTGCTAGTCAAATGACCACAGACAACAGTTCAATCTATTTTTATGGGGCAAACTCTTGATGTTGGGCCCCTGAACCCAATCTCCATATGCATTTTATATGCACCTTGGAGCTTCCAAGCTCCAACTAAACGTAGTGGTATCTGCAGACTACGTGGCTTGACTGTTTTCTCGTAGACTAGCTAGTACAGTGAACCACCAGTCAGTTTGTGGTCATTTGGTTCAACACAACTTTGCGTTACAGTTTTAAATTCAAACTTGAACTTATTGTGTTCAACCCTGGGCCAAATTTGGGGTAAATGAGACTAATAAGAAAAAAGAACACCAACCCAAAGTCCAAACAATCCACTCATACTAGGTAACGTTAACTCAGTATTGAGTCTGCACTAGGTCCCTTAGGCCTGTGTTACCTGGGAATTATTACAGCTTTCGGCCCCAACAGAAAGTCAGTGGGTCTTCGGTCTAAAGAAAGGGAAAAAACATCTCAGTTAGACAGATTGTCATGACACTTGCTGCAAATATTCGTGATCCACAGAGGATGAAATTGGTAACCTCGCAAACATTTACCATATTTATATTTTTGGTTTATGAAATAATCAGGCTGGCTGTAAAATCTGCTTGAAAGTTTGATTATTTAGAAATGACCAATACACACTGTGAGCACCATAAAGCTTAAAGAAAACATATCTGGGGCTACCATACAAGGTGCCACCTGCCCATCAGGATGTAAACTGATGCTCACTTGGACTGGAGGAACCGGGGATCGAACAACCCGCTCTACTTCTCAGCGATGGCCACCACTCCCAGTAGGAGTGATGGACGCATGCTTTAAATGATATCCCTGTCACTTCTGTGCCTACAGACAGAAATCATTCACTGGGAGCAGAAGACACAGACATGCAGTCCAGAACACGTACACTTCTGCTTTTGCGAGAAGCCAAAGGATGTTTCCAATTGTTGCCCTGTTCATCTGTAATTAAAGGCTGATATCCTCTTTGTGATATTAGCACAATGAACCAATCTATAAAGAAACCCTTGAACCCGGGTTCTTAAGTGTCCTTAAGAGGACAATGAAACCTTAGCAGCTCTTGGCTTGTGCTCTGTATCTGTCCAGACCTCTGACCAGAAAAGAGGATTTTCTCTTTATATTCATCCATTTCTGTCTGTGCTTTGGTGATTTTGAATGTCTTTGGGGAACAGAGATAAGGGCCGTCGTACAGTCAAGGAAATGGAAATGAAAATAGTTTGGAAAAATGACAGGGGGGGGAGAATTTTCATTCTCACTACACCTTCAGATAGTAATATTTGACATATCATCTCTGTGTTTTTTGTGAGAGATAGGTGTGTGTGTGTGTGTAATTATAAAAGGCCTGACATGTGAACGCAGAGGTTTGAGAAGCTGTAAAGAAGAATAGTCTTTGTTATCTTTAAATGCAGAGAAAGAGGAGCTCCAGCTTAACGGAGTGAGTTCTAAACAGCAGCTAAATGCTGATAGGATGTAAAGGATAGTGAGCCCAGCTCTAAACTTACAATGAGTAGAGTTGCTCAAGCCAAACTTCAGCCCAGCGAGAGGAGGAACACAGGTTCCATCGGGAAGAAAACACAGCACCGGAGGTGATTCACTTAACAATCAAACTAAAATGTAATTTAAGTTCAACTCAACCTCTAACTTCACCTCGCCTCTACAACCCTGACCCATGATGCTGGAAACACAACACATTTCTACTGAACGTATCCAACTGTTCACTGTTTTTCATCCTGTCAACCACAGCATCTTTAAAAAGACTCAAAGCTCTAGGGAACCATGGGGGTCTTGGTTGAATATTGAAAAAGGAAACTTGACTCATGAGACAGGAGTTGTGACTTCTTTTCACAATATGAACTATCATCTTTTCTTATCCTAACCCACAGTGGTGTAACAGTCCGACTCTTCTCCAGTCGCAGAGAGAAGAGCCACAGGTCCAGAGCCTTTACACTACTTGTGAACAGACAAGTAAATCACTATTTACTTGTCTGTTCTTCACTGTGGCTTAGTGGAGAGCAGGGTCGTCCTTCAATCAGAGGATCGGCGGTTCGATCCCCGGCTCCGCTAGCCCATGTCGATGTGTCCTTGAGCAAGACACTTAACCCTAAATGTCTCCTGTAGCTCTTCTACGGTGTGTGAATGTTAGCTATTCCTGATGGGCAGGTGGCACCTTAGCCCCTCCCATCAGTGTGTGAATGGGTGAATGATGTCATGTAGTGTTAAAGAGCTTTGAGTGGTCAAAACACTAGAAAAGATCTATACAAGTACAGGTCCATTTACTATGATTGTCAATGTTATCCCCATATTTAAAGTATGGCGTCTCCCCGCTATGATGGACCCCACCTTCGAGTGTGTCTGTTGGGAACAATAACATTTTTGGCTCTGACGCACTGCTCAGTGTCCAGTGGACATCACCACTCGGGCTGTCAATGTCACATGACGGTTAATGGGATGGAGAAATGTAGCCTTGGTCTCTGGTGTCAAAGTCCTGTGCTTTGTTCACCCAATCACCCCCCTGACCTCCTCCCTCTAACATGATCAGGGCCGCATTTACGTTTCCTCCTGCCAAAGAAATTAGTAGCATATCAAGATGTTTAGTAGAAGACGGTTGAGACTATTAAACCACATGGCAACCGAGTCCGAAGGTCACTGCCGGGATGCTCCTCCTCTCTCCTACAGTCGTCAGTGTCAAGAAGCTGGTGTAGTGTTGCTCCTGCTGATGAGTTTACCAACAGTGTGTGTGTCCATCCAAATGCTAGAAACCCTCCAGAAGACAGGTGTGTGAAGCCCACACACTTCACTAGCTAGTGGTCCACAGAGAGAAACACACCAACCAATTGCATGTGTTGTAAATCATCTCACGTGATGCTACTCGGCCAATGAAATATGTGTATTCTCGAGCAAGATACACACACACACGGGAGAGACGGGAGAGAGACCCAACAGGAGAAGTTAGTGAGTCAGAGGAGTTATTTCACATGGCGTTCTCCAAAAAGAGAAAAGTGGACAACGACACGAGCCTTGAACCAGGAATGGACAGACTTCATCTCCATTCTTCCTACAGCCAGTTCAAAAGCAGTTTGTCTCATGTGTTCAGAGACTGTGGCGAATATTAAAGGAGACATTGAGAAGTGCTACTACGAGACAAAGTAGAAATCTTTTGAGCAAACGTACCAACTCGCATCCAAAACTAAGGCACAGAAAAATAAAGCTAAGAGCCCAATATGATCAGAATCCTAACACATTAATTCACTGCCCAACAATGTAAACAGAGAGAGGAATAGAGCTAAAACAAAGTGTTTTAATAACCACAGATAAAGGCCCTTCTTTTTATGAAGATAAGAATAATCTAATATTGTGGATCACTTCACAGCTGAATGAACTGAATTTAAAGCTGCAGTGCAAAGACAATACGGTTAAATACATTTTTCAAAGGTTTTTTGTTATGTATTTTATTGTTTTAATCCAGCCCTTATTTTACTGGAAATGAGACAAGAACATTTATTTATTATTAGCGTATGCATTATTTATAATTCATCCAGTTCAATTTTAAATCTGACAATGAATATTGTTGAGATATTATTCAATTGAACTTTCTATATTCAGTTGTTGACTACATACAGACGTATACTAGGCTACTTCAATATAGATGGCACTAAATCATAGTCAGACATTATTATGATGTTCCAGACCTTTGCTTGAGGACATTCTCTCTAACTGGTTGAATTTGAATTGAATACCCCCACTGTAATGTGTTCCTCTCGTGATGTTGTGTTGATGAAGGTTAAGATGATGTAGCTGCTGCTGGTTCCTAGGTTCACATCTTCCTCCGTTCAGTCCAAACAAAGTATGTGTGTCAAAGTCTTGCGAGGAAAGAGCCAGCAGGCCGGGTGTGTCCATCCTGTGTAATGGAGCCGGGGATGAATGAGCATGTAAGGTGTGCTAAAATGACTGACACACACACACACACACACACACACACACACACACACACACACACACACACACACACAGCACTAAGCTGCTGGGTCATCCGTGTCATTTATATTCAAATTGGAGTGTTTGACCCCTGGAGATCCCCCTGAAACAGCCCTCTATCTGTGTCTCTGTCTCCGTCTCCGTCTCCGTCTCTGTCTGAATGGATTCATCAGGCTGGAAGCTGTTTGTTCACATCCCACTGCCCTCATTAACATTTCACTGCCCCTCTCTCACTCCCTCTCACTCCTTTTAGCGCAATTACACACACACACATGCACACACATGCAGCCTGATGGTAACCATGGGCTCTGAGTGTCTGACAGGCAGTTGAACAACACTGCAGGGAGAGTTCCTGTCCTCCTCCTCCTCCTCCTCCTCCTCCTCCTCCTCCTCCTCTCTGTCTTACACTTGTCTGCCACTAATCTTCACTGGAGCTGCTGAAAATGTCTGCACACTGCACTGCTGTCTATGATTATCTAGTTATTTGTGACAATAACAGAACCATCTGCGAGACTAATACTATTTTGTCCAGCACTCAAATTCAGCTGGAGCAATACACATATAGACATGTTTCTTTGGACAACATCATGGAGACATGACAAAGCAATTTTTTATTTCAGTCCCAAAGAAACCTGTAGCCTGCACGTCATTCCCATCACAGGTGACTGAGGCTCAGTGGTGAGCAGGGTCGTCCTTCAATTAGAGGATCGGCTCCGCTAGTCCATATCGATGTGTCCTTGGGCAAGACACTTAACCCCTGATGTCTCCCGTAGCTGTGTCTACGGTGTGTGAATGTTAGCTACTCCTGATGGGCAGGTGGCACCTTAGCTCCTCCCATCAGTGTATGAATGGGTGAATGATGTCATGTAGTGTTAAAGAACTTTGAGTGGTCAGAAGACTAGAAGAGCGCTCTACAAGTACAGGTCCATTTACATAGAAATCAAAATACCTAGCTAACAGGTAGAAATGACCTCAGAAGAAATTATATCGAACCAGGACAGTAATACAAGCAACAAACTGTGATCTTTGATCATTCTAGTGGTGACAACAAAACAAGCATGTAGAAGTAATGAGAACACACGGTCTACATGGCTACGCTAGCTCCAAGCTAGGTACAGGGAAATGCATGTGAAAGCCCATAGCACTAGACCTAAACAGACAAAAGTAAAAACATCAGACAGAGAGCGTTTTAACCGATTTTTACATTTGTTTTCAATGAAAGTGAAGTGTTTTGCATGGCTTTTTACAGAAGCGCCCTGAACGCATCAAAATGAGAAAAATAATCAACTCGCAGCCGAAAAGTGTTTTTTCCTCATTGTCATGAATTCTGCTGGATAAGCGGAGCCTCGGCACTATGACTTTAATACACCAGTTCCCATGATCTGAACAGGAAAAAGCAGGCCTGGAGGAAAACTAGAGCGCTACATTCATATTAGCTTTGCTAGTAACTATCAGGTAGCATACAGTTCATGTGTTGAGCTAACGTTTGCACTCATTCAGTGGTCGCCGAACAACATTTTTTTTTTTAAACGCAGCAAACGCTGATGGGGCAACAAAAAGGCAGCGCAGGGCTTCTCAGGGCCTGAGAGCGTTAAAGAGGCTGCTTACTCTGCCGACAGGCTCAAATTCTTTGTTAGTGTGGGGGAGTTTGCAAGAAGGACCGGGTCTGAAAATGTCCAAAAATAAGTACAAATGCCCACCTCAAGTTCTCAGAAGCAAAGGGTGTTATCTTTCGATTTCTTTGGCTCAAGATTTACCAATGTATGAGGAATGGAACCTACATATGACTTTCTAAAAAGAGCCCCTCCTTTTCCTGTAGATGGTAGGCTGCTCTACACAATCATCCATACTCCAATTCCATTTTACTCGTGCACTGAGGACTTTAAAAGCTGTACACATATCCTCTGTCCCAGTACCCTCACATCAGTCAGAGGAAAAAATCCCTCAAAAAACCTTTAATGGATAGAAAAAGGGAAGAAACCTTCAGGAGAGACACAGAGGAGGATCCTCTATCAGGATGGACAGAGTACAATAGATATCATGTGTACAGAATGAACAGCATAACAGAGTTACAACACATTCAATGAATAGGACATGAATAATAATTTAATGAGAGTAGTAAGCAGAATAATTATGGAAAGATTTGGACTACCAATAATAACAGCAGCAGGGAATATAGTAGAGTAATATTGATAATAAAAACAGTAATAGTATCAGTAATAGTAATGTGAGTAATAATAATAATAACTAGAAAATGTCAGAGAAATTTTGACTGTGTGGCTGCTACTGCCATAAGACGTTGCAATATATAAATACGGCAATATTACCAGTAGTAAGATGTGTTATTGAGGTACAATATATACACGCTAGCATCCACAACTGAAACCCCGTCCTGCTAGTTTACACACTTTATATCAGCAGACACAGATGTGATGTGATCACATGAGTGTGTATTTTGTCAGTGTGTTTTCCAGCATGCTACTGCTGATTGGTTCTGACAGCCCACATCCACTGACTGCATGTTGAAGTCTAGATGACACATTGTGATTTGATGTAGCAGGGTGATGTGCGGCTGTGGGTTAGAACCAGTTAACAGTGTGTGTTAGGATTGGGGGGGGTTGTGATGGCTGGTCTGAGGTTTGGGGTGGGTGGGTTTGGTTGAGGAAGAGAAGAAGATAGATAGAAGATAAAGAGTGGGACTTGGTGAATTGGATAAATAGGCAATTTCTATTTCGACTCTTTTATTGGCTACACAGTCCCAGCAGAGTAACACCGGTCTAGGCTACTATCTCTGGAGGAAACTTTGATTTGGAGATTGGATTTGCAGATTTAGGCTGTCACATCTAGCTAATATGATGGCTGAAGCTGCTGGCTATCATAGGGTAAGAGGTACAGGAAGAGGAGGGGGATACTGATGCACTCTAAATTGAGTGTTAAACTCATCACAGGTCTGTCACTACCAATGTCCATTGAATTTTTCATTGGAAGCCTTGGTGTGTAGCTTGTTGGCCAAACACTTCCACTGCTTTGTTAAGAGTTAAACCTAAAAGCTTCTGTTTTCCTGACAAACATCTTTCGTGTTCATGCAAATATTGACTTTGAAAGTAGTGACTGTGGAAGTAGTGTGATGTTGTTGCGCCTAGAGGACCTTTTAAGGGAGGAGGCCGGTGGACACCACTGCTTAAGTCTCTCAACAGTCAACCGTGGTTTATTTTTAATATGATTACAATGTTTCTCTAACATCAAGCAAGTAGTTTGACCAAACCTTCACCATATAGGTGGGAGATCAGAACATACTCAGCATTTTTGCAATGCTCATATGCATTTTGGAAGGCATGTATGAACAATGTGTTGCCAGATCAGACAACACGTGTTGTTTAGGACAATGACAGAAGACCTGTTTTATTGTGCAGGTTGGGAGACCCCTGTTTAAGGGATCATGTGACTGACCAGATATCCAGCTCTAAATTTTACATGTGAGAATGTGAGTGCTTGCATGGAATGCTATAAACACACGCTCTGAGAACAAAAATGCTTTATGAGGATGCAGCAAGTTTGCAATCATGTAAATACATGAGGTCATATCCACAGAGGCTGTTTCCCTGGTCCACTAACCCAGTTAAACACTCCACCAAACATGTTACACTTTACACTTTCTTATATATCAATCTGGTACTTTTCTTCACATCGGCATAAAGGATTGTGCATTTGATGAGCGGGTCAAATTCAGCAGCAGCGCTCCAGAATGAATAACGAGCCGCATAATGTTTCAGTACTAGAAACAACTTGAAACGTTTACACACACACAGAGGAAAAGAGAGAGCCTCCTCTTTACCGGCCTCAGTCACCTCTCACCTTGTCTCTCTTTTAGTCAGTAAGAGTAACAGATCTCAGAAAAATATCTGCTCAGATGTCAGCCTGTAAACAAATGATTAAATACACAGACTGTAACAGATGCCAACATATACAATTAAAGACTATTCTTTTTTCCTTATGTCATGGGCTAGTTTGGGGGTAATACATATAAAAAAAACAAAAAACAGATGCATTCAAACACTGATGGACTTCAGTCCACAATAACTAAAATGAAATATTATATATACAGACAGAATAACTATTATAACTATTATTGCACAATGTATTTGTATTGCACAGGTTTTAAGTGTTTTTAGTGGTCTACTGGAGCTCAGCTGGTTGTGCAGCCTGACAGCAGCAGGAAGGAAGGAGCTGAGGTACCTCTCCTCCACCCACCGGGGTGAAGCAGCCGGTGGCTGAAGGAGCTGAGGTACCTCTCCTCCACCCACCGGGGTGAAGCAGCCGGTGGCTGAAGGAGCTGAGGTACCTCTCCTCCACCCACCGGGGTGAAGCAGCCGGTGGCTGAAGGAGCTGAGGTACCTCTCCTCCACCCACCGGGGTGAAGCAGCCGGTGGCTGAAGGAGCTGGACAGAGCTGCAGAGTGTCCTGCATGGGGTGGGAGGTGTTTGTCTTAGCTATCACCCTCCTGTCTCCCACCACCTCCACCATATCCAGAGGACACCCCAGCACACTGCTGGCCTTCTTCACCAGTTTGTTTAGCCTCTTCCTGTCAGCTGCAGAGATGCTGCTGCTCCAGCAGACCACTCCATAAAAGATGGCTGATGCCACCACAGAGTCGAAGAAGGTCTTCAGGAGAGCTCCCTGCACTCCTGAAGACCTCAGTCTCCTCAGCAGAGAGTCTGCTCTGTCCCTTTTTGTAAAGTGCCTGTGTGTGATCTGTCCAGTCCAGTTTATTGTTCAGGTGAACACCCAGGTACTTATAAGATCTCACCATCTCAATGTCCATTCCCTAGATGTTCACTGGTTCCGGGGGGGGATGGTGTTTACCCCGGCGGAAGTCTACGACCAGCTCTTTGGTTTTCGTAGAGTTGATCTGGAGGCGGTTCTGCTGGCACCATCCTATGAAGTCCTGGTTCAGTTCCCTGTATTCCTTGTCATCACCAGCGGAGATGAGGCTGACGATTGCAGAGTAGTCAGAGAACTTTTGTAGGTGACAGTTAGCAGAGTTGTGTTTAAAGTCTAACCCTATATGGAGAAGAGGAATGGAGCCAGAACGGTTCCTTGTGGACCCCCGGTCTGACTCACATCCCCGTATGGTAAATGGACCTGTACTTGTATAGCACTTTTCTAGTCTTCCGACCACTCAAAGCGCTTTAACGCTACATGACATCATTCACCCATTCATACACTGATGGGAGGGGCTGAGGTGCCAACTACCCATCAGGACTATCTAACCATTCACACACCGTAGGCACAGCTATGGGAGCAATCCGGGGTTAAGTGTCTTGCCCAAGGACACATCGACATGGGCTAGCGGAGCCGGGGATCGAACCGCCGATCCTCTGATTGAAGGACGATCCTGCTCACCACTAATCCACAGTCGCCCGTATCCGCACATACTGTGGACGGTTTGTGAGATAGTCCATGATCCATGCAGTGAGGTGGTGGTCCACCCCGGTCTGCTCCAGCTGGTCCCTTAGAAACAAAGGCTGGATGGTGTTGAAGGCACCATGTCCTTGGTGCAGACAAAGTCAACTGAACTCCTGGTGTAAAAGTGACTTAAATCTGGATTTAGTTTCTGAGCTATCTCATCAAGAAGAAAACCGGATCATAAATCTGACCAGACATTTAATGTCATCTGTCAGTGGTTCCATTCTGCTCCTCAGCAATGTGTTAACTGGCTTTAGCAGCATTCTAACAAGGTTTATGCTCTGGTTTCCCATTTATCCTTCTGGTGCTTCTTCTCCTTTGCCCTCAGCTTTGTAGGTCAAAATAAGCATTTTAGTTTTAGATAGTTAGGGAGAGTCCTGCTTATGTCCATGGCGACAGATCAGGGCTGCTAGCAAACAGTCACTTCATACAAGCTGTTCCTAATTCATACTGGAGGACCAGGAGCTGTCTGATGTAGAGGAGCCATGACCTCTGACCTCCTGTGTGCGTGTGTGTGTGCGTGTGCGTGTGCGTGTGCGAGATCTAGGCCTGTGATTGGGCTGTCTGAAACAGAAGACCTGGTGTGAGATTAGAAAGGACTCCGCTGTGCAGCTCAGGAGTGCTAGCATCACTTGGCAGTGCTTTTATGTTTGGTCACCGTGTAAATGTCAGCTCACTCATCGCTGCATGAATATTGACGTGGTGCTGCCGTGCGTCGCGGCTCTCCAACTTGTCGTGGATGTTAAAACAGCCACTTAGCAACGGAGAAGCTCCCAGCAGAGCAGGAGAGCCGGGCTGGGCCGGCCTCTCTCTAAAACGTCACCATGCCACCAAACAGGAATGGATTAGCACCGGGGTCATGAATTATGCAAAGCGGAGACGGAGGCCAAGTGAATGGGAGAAAGAGAGAGGGATGGTTTCAGTGTTGCCTGGTTCCTGATGCAAGTTAGTGTGATATATGCTTTTACATTCCTCATGCATGAACGGTCATCAATGGTAAATGGACCTGTACTTGTAGAGCGCTTTTCTAGTGTTCTGACCACTCAAAGCTCTTTAACACTACATGACATCATTCACCCATTCATACACTGATGGGAGGGGCTAAGGTGCCACCTGCCCATCAGGAGTAGCTACCATTCATACACACAGCTACGAGAGACATTTGGGGTCAAGTGTCTTGCCCAAGGACACATTGACATGGGTTAGCGGAGTCTGGGATCGAACCGCCGATCCTCTGATTGAAGGACGACCCTGCTTATCTTAATTTAAATTTAAGGTTGTCTACAAAGTAAATTCACAGATTGATATTGCTTTTACATGAAAAGAATCACCAAAGGTGCAGCTGCTTGTTGTTTGGGTCTTCCAGGATTTCTTTAAAAATAAGTGATATTATATTTATTAATAACTTAGCTTATGAACGTCTGGAAAACCTCTAAACTATACGTCATTTCTCTTTGTGAGCTTCACTGACATGTATATAACTCAAAGTGGTTGAAACAGTCCCATTACAGTTCACCGTGGTTACTCAGCTACCTGTCTGAATAGAACCCATGATGCATTCTCCTCTTCTCTTTCAGAGAGCATCATTTTATGATCCAGACAGCCGCCAACATATGTTCTTCTTCTCTGGCCAACTCACAGAATTTGCATTAATTAGCTACAGTGCATTTGCTGGTGACTAACAGCTTGTTAGGACATTAGAGGTGCCAACTATAATTAATATTTCATCTTTTGAAAATTGTACTCTTTCAAATCCTGATTTTGATAAAACCAATGGATTGTGTATGTGTAGCCCAGTGGGATGCAGTAGGATCCAGGCGGTCTCTGTGCTGCCCCCAACAAGGAAGACAAATAGTCGTCTCGAGAAGCTGGTGTCACGTGTATCATTTGATCTCAAATAGTCTTTGAGATCAAATGACAGTTGCTGAGATATGGACAAAGGGAATATCAGCGTTTTAATGGAAAGACAGAACAGTGGACCTCATCGGATGTGGGTCCAGCTGCACTGGTCCTCTGCAGAGACCTCATCGTGAATATTTACCCTGAGAGGCTGACTGGACATGCAAACTCAGTTTATCCTCTCTATAGATCACATTCCCATAATGATCCAGTGCAGATATCATTCCATAATAACTAACATCAAGATGTCTGAAAAATGTCTCCATAACCAATGTTAATAGATTTTGGAATGACGTAGTTCACAGTGAAGCAGGTCCTATCTACACATCAAAGTTCAGTTAGTTATAAAACCCTTGAAACAATTCAACTACACATCTAAAACTCTCCAACTCTTTAACCAAATGTCACCACTTTTGACTTGCCTCATCAATATAAATGCTGTCATTTCTGAAATATGTCTTTGAGGGGCAGGCTGTGATTTCTGTAGTTTAGTGAGATGATGGTTTTCATTTCATTCTTCCATGTTTAACTGCATGTAATATCTGCTGCTTTCAGCTTCTCTATTGAGCACAAATGTTGTCCATCATTTCCACTGATCCATTTTTCATCGCTGTTAAGATTCCAACAATGAAACTCAACACTTCCTGTGCAGATGTTTCACATTAAAAGCCTTCTACCTGCTGAAGAAACTTCCTCCATCTCTTTTCTATTAAATGTCACCCACAGTGTTAATATCTGTGGTGATGGTCAGTGAATGAAAGCAGTATTTCTGACTGATGGATTACCTGTGGTTGTGTTCTGTATTTGTTCCTGCTATTATTTCACTACTGGGTTTCATCTCAGAATGAACGGCACTTTGACAAGCTCAGCTGACTGACTAGCAGCAGCTCACCTCCGATTGCTACCATGAATTTGACACAACATACATACAGACGCGCTCTGTTTTGGCCTAACTTCTGCCAACCAGCGGGTTGGGTTGAGATGATTCTGAGCTGGTGCAGCAGATGAGGAGAAGAGCACCGCTGTGGACAAGTGAGGGACAGTCTTCATGTAGAAGCTTCCTGCTCTTTGCTGAGACAAGGCGTGCAGACCAGCAGTGCAGCAGCAGTGACTGTGGAATGAAAAAGAGCAGACACTGTGGGTGTGAGGTGTGAGCTGAAGCTGCAGCCGTGTTCTTCCTTCAGCCGACATCAGGCCTGAAGCTGCAGTGGACTGAGAGGAGCTGAGCAGCGAGCTTTGATGTGAATCAACACTCTGCTGCCGTGCCACAGCCAGGAGCGTGGCCATGCATGCTAAACACTGTCATCCTTCACTGCTGTCTACGCACCACGAGTCACCTTTTCTCCAGTTAGGATCCCTACCAGGGTCTGCAGGAAAGCCCAAAGAAACTGCCTTCTCAGTGGGGTTTGGAGGCAGACACATCTTCTCCTGGATCGTGGTCCTAGTTTGAAACGTGTGATTGATGCTGTCATTTGAAAACAACCAAAATGCAACAAAATGTCTCGGCCTGGTTTCGTAACACATCGTGGTTTGGCTTAACATACCTATGTGTATTGATTTTAATAAGTTAAAGATGAAATAAGAATTAGTCTACGTCTCCTTAGTGAAAGTCCTGTGTTTGACACACACATCCACGCCGACGTCCTCCCCACACACACTTTAATTGGAAAAGTCAAATGATCCATTTATTCAGTTTCACATTGTCACCACAGCATTAAATCAGCATTGTTAAATCTTAATTCAGTTACCAATGAATGTGAGCTCTCACACCAACACGTTACAGAACACCACACCATGCGGTCACAAACTGCAGCTTCACCTGATTCTCATCACCAGGTACTTACTTATATGCACTTCTTCATTCATGCTCCGCCCTGTGTTCAATGTCAGAACTGCATGTATAAATTCACCTTGTGTTTCCCTCAAAACAAACTACATCATGGCTCCAACAGGACACATTTCTATTTTAAAATGCTTTGTTAACAATTCATAATTGAAAAGAAAAATTGTGATTGTGATGTTATTATCCGTGCAAATGCCGATGTTTTAGTAGGAATTTATTTGTACAGCTGTTTGTGTTTATGTACAAATGATGACATAGAGTTGTAAACAAGAGGCACAGACACCAATTTACTGATTTACTGAAACACTGAAACAAATAACTGCATTTATTTGAGTGACATAACTAGACATTGGTTTGTGAATGTTGTAACACAATGGCTGGCTTCAGAGGATGAACTGTGCAGTGGCATTCTGTCAGACGTTGCATTGTTTCACTGCTGTCCGCGTGTCAAAAGGACATCAGTGAAGACCAGCGCTCTGCTGTGATAACGAGCAGGTCAAGCTGAACTCTACATTTAACAGAAGAAATGTGTGTTCCTGCTGGGACAAAGGCTAGCAACAGCAGCTCTAACAAGGTTTACATAAGTGGTGTCTATGAGTCCATTACATTATGAGAGCACTCCAACCCTGTCAGCACTATGTGATTTAGAGGAGGAAGCACCATGTGCTCCTGAGTGGAGGGGAAATCTCATTATTGCCCAGCCTGATGTGCTCATGGAGCCTGAGGCCTGTGTTCCCACTCGGGCCCAAGACAGCGAGAAGCCGTCAATACCACAAACATGGCGGATTCATGTTTTTCATCAGACTGTTGCAATGGACCCACCTGGTAAATGTCTACATGTGTTTAAGATCCCTTTTAGGAGCCCTGTGGTAAGGGAACCAGCCACAGGAAGTCTGTTTCAGTCATAACGGGGCTCATATAGGACACGCTGCTCCACTGGTCCTCTTTCAGTCCTCTCAATTCAATCTATTTTGTATATTTTGTATAGCCCAAAATCACAAATTACAAATTAGGGCTTTACAATCTGTACACATACCTCTCTCACAAAGTAGTGGAACTTCTATGCTATATTTACTTTGGTAAACTGACTTAGGGAGTCATTGAAGTTTGTCCAAACTACTGCGTAATTCATATTTCATTGTGATCTCTGTGTCATCAGTTCATTCACAACACTATGGAAATCAACTTTATAACCACAAATGATTTTCCCCATAAAGGCCCACAATAAATCATAATGACCTATCCCCACCAAGTGTGTAGGTTGGCAGTCAGTGATTTGTTGGTGCTAAAACATGGTGTGGCTGTTTCAGGCAGCGGACCTGTCAGGTCCGCCTCCACGCCTCCATGCCCACACGCCTCCACGCCCCCAGGCCCCCATGCCACCACGCCACCACGCCTCCATGCCTCCATGCCCCCATGCCTCCATGGCCCATGCCTCCATGCCCCCATGCCTCCATGTCTCCATGCCCCCATGCCTCCATGCCTCCATGCTCCCATGCCTCCATGCCCCCATGCCTCCATTCCCCCATGCCTCCATGCCTCCATGCCCCCATGCCTCCATGCCCTCATGCCCCCATGGCCCCATGCCTCCATTCCCCCATGCCTCCATGCCCATGCCTCCATGCCCCCATGCCTCCATGCCCCCATGCCTCCATGGCCCATGCCTCCATGCCCCCATGCCTCCATGGCCCATGCCTCCATGCCCCCATGCCCCCATGCCTCCATGGCCCATGCCCCCATGCCTCCATGGCCCATGCCTCCATGCCCCCATGCCTCCATGGCCCATGCCTCCATGCCCCCATGCCTCCATGCCCCCATGCCTCCATGGCCCATGCCTCCATGCCCCCATGCTTCCATGGCCCATGCCTCCATGCCCCCATGCCTCCATGCCCCCATGCCTCCATGCCCCCATGCCTCCATGGCCCCATGCCTCCGTAGGGAGACAGGATGAACCCAGGAACATGGAGCTGAACATTCAGCCACAGAGTTAGTGATCATCAGTGTGTTTGTCCTCTTCTTCCTCTTTCAATCACTTCTGCTTTGCTTACTGCTGGTTGATTTCATTAGCAGCAACCTCTAATTTGAGTTAGAATGACAGTAGCTAATAAGTCACTTTACAACCTTTAAGTCTTTAAAGTGTCATTTTCAGCAACTAAGAATGAAGAAAAAAACATTGTTTTGCTGGATGATCTATAACTTGTTATTAAAAAATCTTTTCACACTAACTTATTAAAATTCTATTAGTTTAAGTGCAAAGGATGAAAGATCAAAATTATTGTACCAGGAATTTTGGAGTGCAGTTGTTTTTGTTATAAACCTCCATTTTAAGTGAAATGTAAACTTAATTCCAGTGTTGAATCTAAATCTAAATAACACTTAGGCCTCAAAGCAGAGCAGATTGAGTGTGCTGAAGGGCTCAAATTCAAACTGGCTCTCACAGTGAACACACACACACACACACACACACACACACACACACACACACACACACACACACACACACACACACACACACACACACACACACACACACACACTCACAGACTGCTGTTGACTCGTGTGAACTGGATGTGGAATGATGATGTCATTGCTAGACCGTTAACATGGTAAACTGGGGGGGGTCCAGTCAACCTTTGTGTGCTACTGTTATTGCGGTTGGCAAGAGGGGTAGCGTTTGGATGCCGGAATGCTAGGCAGTGGACTCTGGCCAAAAGGGTCCTTGGCATCCACTGCTATGGCAACCCTCCCCTTCAGACCTCCATTTGTAGTTGTTGATAGAAGGATAGAAGAGATGGGGGAAAAAAGACAGGAGACTGATGAACAAGCTAAACAACTGATGGAGACAGAGGTAAAATAATGGTCAGTTTGTTTGTCCTGCTCACATTGAGGTGTGTGTGTGTGTGTGTGTGTGTGTGTGTGTGTGTGTGTGCGTGCGTGCGTGCGTGCGTGCGTGCGTGCGTGCGTGCGTGCGTGCGTGCGTGCGTGCGTGCGTGCGTGCGTGTGGTAGCCCTAAATCTCAGGCAGTCTTTTTCTCAGCCACTAAACTGCCATTAATCTTGGATGTTTGCCTGTTTGTTTGTAACGGATTATAAAGCGCTGGAACTAATAAGTTCTAGACCTGAACCCTGGGCTCACTCCAGCAAGGGAGTGGAGTGGGGGAGGAAGAGGCGGGTCTTCAGACAGGATGGAAAGAAGCACAGACGAGAGAAGAGGAGGAGGAAGCGTATGAACCAGCACAAGCCTGGCTAAACAGGGTTGTTCTGGATTTACTGTGTCCATACCAGACAGCCATTGTTTTCAATCAGAGCATGACGGTTCAGTTGCTGCAACTCAGTCACATCAACATTTATAACAGACCAATCTCAAAATCCGTTTCAATCACAGCATCAGTGAATTCGCTCACAGAGGTGAAGTTCATGCAGGGCTTTCAAGTTCAACTTTGGTAAACTTTTAACATTGATCCTATATATTCAGTTGCAAGCCGCCTGGAAAGTGTTGACCTTTCAAGGATCCAAAATGGGCAACTTAATCTCATCGTCGTGATACAATATGTATACATGTAGTCACTGCTCCACCAGTCTTCTAGCTCCACCTAATTGCGACATTTCGATGTTCCCCTCTGTGGTGTGGCTAATATACATGCTTTTATCTAGAAAAGAACCGATTGAAATTCTCTTGGCTGATTCCAATTTTTGATTTTTGCAAAAGTCTGACTTACTTATTTCTCCAACGTGCCAAATATTATACTTTTACATTGTTATTGTCATCTATTGTGATTATTTCAGGCGGCAACCTCCGGTTCTGCCGAGTGAAGCTAATGCGGAAGTGTCTTAAAACAAATTGCATTCTCACCACTGACCAGCAGGGGGCGACTCCTCTGGTTGCAAAAAGAAGTCCAATAGTATGGAAGTCTATGAGAAAATGACCCTAACTCTCACTTGATTTATTATGTAAACATTTTAAACATGAGTTTATGTTCTCAATCGCTAGTTTCAGGTCTTCTTAAATAGTGTGTCATGACAGTTAATGCTGTCTAGTGGAAATAAGATGGAGTCTATCGATAGATTAATGGACTACCTGGTAAAATAGTGGAGGATGAGTCATGAGTGGATTGGATCATCACCATCAGATTACTGCTCTGTTAAACAGGTGAGCGCAGGAGAGGAAACACTTTTTGACTGCAATAAGAATGTTGTTTTTTAAGTCTTAATGCCAACTAAGATAAAAAAATATTTTGGAAATTATTTCATCGTCATCTTTTTTCAATAAAGTTTGACATTTGGACTTTTGGACTGAGACAATCACAGAGACGAGGACACAGCGCCATATTTGAAAGAGAGGCAAAGGAGAAGTGGAAGTGAAGATGCAAGCCAGTGAACTGTTGCATGCAATCTTTTTGTTAGTTATTAATATTAAGAATAAATTAAATACCAACATTATTAATGAAGCTTCAGAGCTAATTCCAACAGGAAAAATATCCTAAAAGAATGAGTATTGATTTTTAGTTTTTTAACCAAAAGAAAAAGGAGAGCCAGAGAACTGTGGTAAATGGACTGTACATGTATAGATCTGTTCTAGTCTTCCAACCTCTCCAAGTGCTATAACACTACATGACATCATTCACACCCATTCACACCCTGATGGGAGGAGCTACCATGCAAAGTGCCACCTGCCCATCAGTAGTAGCTACCATTCATACACTGTAGGCACAGCTACGGGAGACACTTGGGGTTAAGTGTCTTGCCCAAGGACACATCGACATGGAGTAGCGGAGACGGGAATCGAACCGCTGATCCTCTGATTGAAGGATGAACCTGCTCTACCACCCTTAATGGGTGAATGATGTCATGTAGTGTTAAGGCGCTGTGAGTGGTCGGAAGACTAGAAAAGCGCTATACAGGTACAGGTCCATTTACCATTTAACGAGGCATCCAAAGAGGGAATAGTTATGAAACATCTACATTTTTAACTTGCCTACTTTTGCTGTATAGAAGACAAATAAATAAGTTATGAGCTCAGGATAAATAGGCCATATATTTATAATAGCTGTAAACGATTCAACAAAGCAAAGGTCAAAACTGCAGAGGAACATTTCCTCTAATGAATTATTTGGCTCGCAGCTCTAACATCCACTCCTCTGCCACTCATCCAGATGTTCTTCAGCTCGTTTCCTGTTCTCTCCTCTTCTAAGTGTTTCTAAGCAACAAGAGCAGGATCTAGGCTGGAAATTACCCCCCAGTTCCCAAAGTCTCCCCTGGAGGAAGATTATGGAGCCATGCAACCATGATAGATTAACAGACATACTATTGCCTCACTGGTTAATTATTGGTCATCTACATAGTGGGCATATATGATTCATGAAAGCCTACATTTGCATGCAGGTTAAAAACTCCTAGTCGGAAGTAATGAATAGCTGAACAGGAACAGGAAAGTAACTGACATGTAGCTCAAAGACATGCCAATGTATCTAAAAAATGCCACTCAATAAAATTATAAATATAATGACTGCAATACACAATGAACACAATTTGAACGTCAATGTTAGGGAGATAAATCTGATCTTTTAACATAACAGACCATATGGTCTTTGATAACCTTGATCACCTCTCCAGGACTCTGATTCATTTTAAATGAGGGTTAGTGAAAACAAGTTATATGGCAACCCCATTTGTTTTAGCTTGTAGAATTCCCAGGTCAGCACCCTGGTAGCTCCCCTGGTGGAGTGTGAGCACCATGTGGTCCTCGCTGCAGCCCCCCAGGCTCTTGGCTGCATGGCATCCCCTCTGTCTCCTGCCTGTCCTGCAGAAATGCAAAAAACAACAGCAAAAGTATTCATTAGTTGTGGCATTCAAATTTGATTTTAATATGGCTTGAAGCATATTGCAGTTAGTTCCATTTGACCATGAGAGTCGGTCAGCCATTTATTGGTGGTCCCAGTCCCTTCAGTCCACGTGTCAAAATGTCCTGGAGCCAAATCCTAATCTGTGTATGTGGGGAAAATGTGAGTCACTTTGGATAAGAGTATCTGCCAATGAATGAACAGTAATGTAGCTTCGGAAAGCTGAATTCCTTGACTTGACACATTAGAGGATCATTATCATGACCTTATTCTAAACAGCTGAGCTTTGATCAGACTCTCAGTGAAGTTATCAATGACATCTGCTACGTTTTCACAAATAGTTTATTAACACTAGGAAGCTACAACACGTATAACCTCGAATCCCTCATTTCATTCATTTACATTTTTCCTCACTGTTTGACAGTTTGACACATGTGCTCTGTGTGATGCTGACATTGATTGAAGTACTCAAATCCAAGATGCCAGTTTTGTTATGGCTGGACCGTTACAAATGGAAATATTCTAGTCAGTTTGTTCACATTCCACAACATTGAGCCTGACATATTTGCTTTCTTTCTAAACTTTGAGATTCAACATTCTGCGGCTTTGAACAGTGCTCGTTTGTGTTTGCATTTGTGCTGATGGACCCCACTGGTTGAGCCGCATGGTCCAAGAGGTTTTACAGAGAAAATAATGGTTCAGGAGGTCACGATACTTTCAGTACAGGGCCCTACGTATTTCCTCAGGCCACACTCTGCCAATCTCTTAACCAGTTACAACATATAGTATTTATGTGCAGTAAAAAGAGTCGGTCCTATCAGATGCCACTAGTCCTCTTCCTCGTTCTGCTCCCACCTGCTGGCTGTCTGCTCAGGTGAGAGTGAGAACAGCAGGGATTTGTGTTTGTGGTTGAGCGACTGAGGATTACCAAAGAGCCAATTCAAGCCTTTGTGTTGATGGGTTGTTTAATGTCGGTGTATTTAGTGGTGACTTTGTACCGCTGGGGTCTACATGCTTCCAGACTGCATTCAGGTTTGAGAACAAAGAGAGTCTTTCTGATCTGGAATCTGTTTGTGTCATGTTACCTTGTTGCGTAGTGGGAAACATGATCTATGAGAGATGGAGGAGCCACACTGTTTGCAAATGACATGGATACACACAGACACACACATGCGTACACACAGGGCACTTAAGATGGGGGTTGAACCTGCAGTTAAGTTCCTGTCCAGATGGTCCTGCTCAATTATCCTCTAAGAAAGCAGCTGTTTTTACATTTACAGTGTGTAAATGAATGCGTGCTAGCGCATATGCATGAATATCAGTTGTATTATTATGTCTGTACAACCCCAGGCGATTACTCAGAAACGGGAGCTTGGTTCTAACGATAGCAGCTCCTTCAGGTCAGACCTATAAATACCTGGCTGATTCTGCTCGTGTTCCCTCTGCAGAGGCCTGGTCTGAAGCCTTGAGCCTTGGCTCGGCCCCACGGGGACAACCCCTCCTTACTACCAAGCCACAAGTTATAGTGATAGCTCAAATTTACTCCCAGGAAGATCTGGAACCCTCAGATCTGCTCTAAATACCTCATGGTTGGCATCAGCAAGCCTGAACCAGGCTCAAGAGTATCCTGTTCTCTACCAATATCTTGTTCTTCTCTTACCCTCCCGGCTTCTCACTCACTCCATCCATCTTGCATCCAGTCAGTTGTCAGCCCGTCCCGGTTGGCCCCATTCGTCTTGTCTCACCTTAACACATTGTGGCTGCTATGGCTTCAGGCTTCTCTTCTGCACCGAACAGCCCAGTCAGAAATCCACCCACACTAAGGACTAAAATAGGCCTTGAACACTCTCATACTGTGGAGAGTGGCTGCAGTCTCTCAGTGAAGTCTGACATTATTCAATACAGTACCTCGAAGTTCTAAAACACTGCTGGCTTGCATGCTTTCATGCAATATTTGACTTTAGAAATAAGGTGATGTGGAGAGTGTGTGCAAGCACAGTGTTCGCCTGGGCCAGGCCAGT
Organism: Ophiodon elongatus; assembly: GCA_016806645.1. NCBI lineage: Eukaryota > Metazoa > Chordata > Actinopteri > Perciformes > Hexagrammidae > Ophiodon > Ophiodon elongatus. The sequence continues at coordinate 116,124 of JACSYO010002088.1, forward strand.
CGTTTGTTCCTGTAATCTCGCTGACAAACAGACGAATGGACCGAACCCAAAACATAACCTCCTCAGCTGAGGGGAATGTAGCTTTAGCTTAAGTTCAGTCAGAAGACTATCTTGGCATGCTTAAGCTCGTAGCCCTCTCCCTTCAAACATGATGTCCACTCTCAGTGGTCTCCTACCGGCTGTCACCTGTCAGAGCGTCACTCGCACCATCAGCTGTTTAAGGCTGGGCACTCCCAGCCTGCATCACGCCCTCTTCGTCAGCCTATCAGAGGGCTAACGCCTCTCTTTAAATGTCCCGTAACTCTGCTTCTAGTTTCCAGCTGTTGTTCGTGCGACCCTCCTCCTCCCCAGCACCACCCGTCTTCGCAGTTTCAGCACTCCATCAGCAGCTCCAGTCAACGACAGCAGTACTTCCAGCCAACACCACCAGTGTCTGGACTCCGCGGGGGGATCTATATTGTTGCCGCCCAGGGCAATCGCCACTCGATCACATTTCTCCCCGGCGAGTCCAAGCGCCAAAGAACTCTGTCTATCTCAGTAACGCATCTATGCTTTAATAAATATCATCACGATCATTCCTAGTCTCTCTTGATTGAAATATATGACATGTAAGATAATATGAAGCTGAATTGTCATAAACACACTCATTACTTGCCTTTCTCTTTTGTGGGGTGACTGTGGATCAGTGGGAGATCAGGGTTATCCTTCAATCAGAGGATCGCCGGTTCGATCTCCAGCCCCGCTAGTCCATCTTGATGTGTCCTTGGGCAAGACACCTAACCCCAAATTGCTCCCGCAGTGGTATGAATGGGTGTGAATGCTTAGTTAGAGTCCTGATGGGCAGGTGTCACCTGTCATCAGTGTGTGAATGATGACATGTAGTAAAACTAGACTGTACAGGTCCATTTACCATTTCAAACTGCTGGCTGGAGAAAAAAATCAAAAGAGTGAAATATTTTGACACTGCTGGCTAGCAGAAATGTTAACAATAATCAGAAATGCCATTATCAACCAGTATGTGTTTCTGCTCCAGATTCAGGGATATGATACCTCACAGTCTTCCCACTAGCTTCCAACCTGCAAACTCTCCAATGACTTTCCCTGATTGTACAAGCAAGCAGGAGATATTGATACCAGGAAATAACCTCTGGCTGCACCAGTGGATGAGAGTCTTCCCTCAACCACATGCACATTTGGGCTCCGCAGTAATGACGGCATGCTCATCTTGTGCACAGTGTAATCTGGTGACATCATGCTGTCTCCGATAAGCTATTGCCAGCTCATTTGGTAAACGGTTCACTAGTTGTCGTGAACATCACTTGGCTAGTGAGTTTGCAAGTTGAGATGATGTTATTGAGCTTTCACTTCTTTTTGCTGTTATGCTGGAGAGACATATTTTGGAATTTAGTCATTTGGCAGGGCTCAACACTAATTTTTAAAAGTGGTTGCCAGGCCGGCAACCAGGCATCAGCTTTTGGTTGGTGAAACTGAGACTGTGGTTGCCATCTTTATAGGATACTATGCAGTTATACATCAACTTTGAGTCAGAATAAATGCTTTATTATAGTAACTAAACAAAAATCTTTGTAGTTTGTGTTTTAACCAGAATTTGAATCTTGCATTGTCATCAGTTAACATGTCCACCCTCAACTCCTGGTGTACAAAATAGCAATAGCGCAGCTGTGTCATGTTCTTTCCAGGTCCTAAACAATAAATCTAGAAAACAATAGTTGCTCCGTCCTCTCCCTTTACATTTTTGGTTTTCAGGACCTTTGTGCTGATTCTCACCACAGATTCTTTGGCCCTTCAACATTGAAGTCTTGGATTGTGTGTCCCTCAATCCCTCATCAGCGAATCCATTTTCTCTACTTTCAGATGGCAACCAAAGACCAACAATTGGTTGCCAGTTTCTCAAACTTGCCTATGGCAACCTGGCAACCATGACTTATAGTGCAACAAATACATTATAGCTGCTCACCAGTATCAGCAGTTACGTGCAACCTGCTATTTATTTATTCTGAATATTATTATTGTTTTGTGTGGCTGTGTTTTCTGACTGCTGTCAGAACACTAGCTAGGCAGAAATCACTCGGGCTGCTGGCATGCTAATCTGCTCGTTTCTTTTCCCACTGCTGGAATGTACTGTCTGTGTGTTTTACCCGTCTTGTGGGGACAAAAATCGGTTTACATAGTAACAGTACTGTTATTTGTGTGTTTACCATATTTTACTGTACATTTTCATATTTTCTATTCATAAATTATGTATTATAGTATTGTACTGTGTTTATTGTTATGCCCCATTCACCTAGCCAAATTCCTTGTATGTGTAACGTACTTGGTAATAAACAGTTCTGATACTGATTCTGACATTGTGGGGCACTTGCCTTTCTTGTGGGGACAAAATGCACGTCCCCATGACCTAAATAATTTCATTTTGGGGTGAAGACTTGGTTTAGGGTCAGGGTAAGGTTAGGTTAGTTTGAGGTTAGGGTAAGTCTCTAGGAAGTGAATGTAAGTCCATGTTATGTCCTCCAAAGAGTGTGTGTGTGTGTGTGTGTGTGTGTGTGTGTGTGTGTGTGTGTGTGTGTGTGTGTCTGTGTGTGTGTGTGAAACAATAATATAGTGAGGTAAATCTAATTTAAGATTAGCATAGGAAATACATGTGTGGGTGTGTTCTTGTTTGTTGCTCAGAATGTGTCACTCATATCTGTTTATGTGCGTGCAGTCTCCAATGCCTAAAATGATATCCATAGTGTTTATGAGGCATCTTAGAAGCAGAGCGGCAGACTCCCAGAATGCATTATTCATGACAAAAGATGGCACAAAGATGCAAATTGAGTCATGGAGAAATAAATCTGTTACCTACTTCAGCTAAGACTCAACATGTTTCTCTGCTCAATAATTCTAGCTCTTATCAGTCAAATTAGTCTAATCAGAGAACGATGCTGGGAGTTGTTGGGAATCTCACTTGATTGACAGATGATGGGCTGTCACCTGAGAGGAAACAGGTTTGTTAAGAATGGAAGTCCTGCATAACATGGTCTTCATGGCGTACAAAGGTCATTCTGAGATGAGTGCTTGGCTCTTTGTTTTCGTACTCTTATGTTGGACCTGGTTGGCTCCTGTAGGGGTTTTGATTCAGATTCTTGTCACGGCCTCAACCATCACTTTTGCCTGTAACAGTCTTTGGTCTTGGCCTTGCGGATCACACAGCGCTGTTCAGAGGGGCGGCTGTGGCTCAGAGGTAGAGCGGGTCGTCCATGGTTCGACTCCTCCAGTCTACAAGTTCAAATCAATTTTAATAAAATGTAACATTTACCATTCTAGTGTTACAAACAATATAGAGCTTATTTTCCATAGTATATAATGTAGGAATAGGGTAAGCAAAGGTGTATGCACGGCCATTGTACAAGTTCCCTGCTTCCCCGGATCCAGTATATTGTAACATTATGATGTACACAACATGCAATGTAGTCACTGTGCTGAATGATTGAAGTTCAACCACAGTTCAGTCTCATCATGAATATCAGACAGCATGAAGAAGACTGAAGGGCTGTTGTCTTTCAGTCTCAAGCCTGGACTTGTCTTGACTTGAAAGTGCTTAGATTTTACTCTTACTCAAGTGTTCTTGACTGGATATAATGTGAACATGAAAACATGAGAACACGCACATATGTGTGTAGATATATACACATACAATGTGGTCACTGTGCTATGATCTGGATCATGATCAACCTGAATTCATTTTGGATATTAAAACACTGTTTCAATCTCAATCAGGAATGTTCTCTACTCCACAGTCTGACCTGGGGCATCCTGATCATCATGAAGCATGTTTGATATTTTTGTCTGAGTACATTGAATTTTCTCCTTGGCA
>JACSYO010002088.1:125000-162500 GCA_016806645.1 Ophiodon elongatus
GTTCTTATTAATTTCATGAATATGCACGACATCATCTCTGTGTCAAACCTGCTGAATAAAAGCGTTTGGCAAACAACATACACACAGTACACACAGTACACACAGTACACACAGTACACACCGGCAGTCTGCATGTCCAAGTGTCCCCACATTACTCCTGAAGGCTGTTGCATCAGTGTGTCAGTGTGTGTTAATGATTAGTTTAGATCCTGATGGGCAGGTGGTGACTGTGGATCAGTGGTAGAGCAGGGTCGTTCTTCAGTCAGAGAATCGGCGGTTCGATCCCCTTATACAATTAAACTCCAGGTTGCTCCCGTAGATGTGCCTACGGTGGATGAATGAGTGTGAATGTTAGCTACTCCTGATGGGCAGGTGGCACCTTGCATGGTAGCTCCTCCATCAGTGTGTGAATGGGTGTGAATGGGTGAATGATGTCATGTATTGTGTTAAAGAGCTCTGAGAGGTTAGAAGACTAGAAAAGTGCAGTCCATTTCCCATTGACCTTGTGTGAAGCCTCTCCCATCAGTGTGTGAATGAGTGAATGTTGACATGTAGTAAGAAGCGCTTTGAGAAGTAGCTAAGGCTTGAGAGGTGCTATAGAAATGCAGATAAAGATATCAGACTCATTTATCTTCAGTCATTTCTCAGAATGTCTTCAGTTACGATCCGTTTGGAAAACACTTTAGTTTAAGAAGGTCCTGAAGATGCATTTTATCATCATCTGAGCTTCAAGAAACTTTGCGGAAATAAGATCAATATCTAACTGTAAACTAACTTCAACGATACCCTGTGCTGAGAAAAACGTGTATGGCTAGTGATTATCAAACTAACTTCCCAGCCTGGTGTTTGACTAGCAGCTCTGCCTAATTGATTGAACAATACTTCAAATACTTAGCTGTATCAGACAGAGCATGCTAGTTAGGTGATGATGGTGATGATGATGAATGTGTGTTGCTGCTGTACATACTCAGGGCATATGTAAATATGTGGCAATATTGTTAGTATTATACTATAAGATATTTGTATCAATGAAATTATAATGATTAATAATATATATTGTAGCACCCTCCGACAAAAAGACTTCTGCCGATACATTTGAGTCCCATAGGAATCAATCAAACATGGTTACTGCAGTAAAACAAATACAACCAAGCAAATATGTTTAGTATGCTAATTCTGGACTGAAAATGTTCCTAGTTAAGATAATCCAGTCTTTACTTCAAAAGTCATTTGATAGGATGTAAATGTAGTTGTTGGAGTAACTCTGAAGTTTACTATAATAATACAGTATGTGGCTTTTCCCCAACATTTACAGAATAAGGTTTCCCATTGTAGTGAAACCACTATTAAGTTACTTAACTTTAACCGTTCAAACTGTAATCTGCTAAAGTAATCAACCACGTGTCACATGTCACATGGTACAGAGTTAGCAGCTGTGGCCGGCCGTTTGCTTCCCATTGAAAGCTGTCGTAGTTCCTGCCTTTTCCCACCAAGCCTCATGAATCACTGGGGTTACGTTTGGGTTTGATGGATGTCTGAGTCAGTAGTTCACAAGGATGTTTTAATGTCGGAGGACATGAAAGCATGCAGATTGGAATATGTGGTCTATATTCTACTGTATGAAGGGAAAAAGTTTCAACGAGTAAAGAAATAATTCTGTAATAATACTAAATAAATAGCTTCCAGTTAGAGCAGGATATTGATCAACTGCTTCCAAATACCTCACTTCCTTTTTATTCAACTGTTCTTTTATCAGACTGATATGTAGGGCTGTCAGTTTACTACTCAGCCTGTGCAAACCAGAGAAGAAAGATAACAGTTTTTGTAAAGTACTCCAAAACTGCATATTTCAGCAAGAATACAACCCAATGCATGGTTGGACTAAGACAAAAAAATGGTCTGTCACAATCGATCCCACCACCATCTTCACGCTGCCCTGTGTTTCCAGTACCAACATGCCTCTCCCTAAAACACTGGAGCCATGTAATGAGTAGGGAATCAGGGATTAAGAGAGAGGAAGCATCAATACCCTTTAAACACGTGGCATTGCACCATTGGTGTTGGCCGGTCCAGCCCCGCCAACATTTTGGGAGAATAAAGTTTCCAATGATGGAAGATAAAGAATGAATATTTAGTCCACATCCTTCTGCCATATTCTGTGACCTAAATGACATAGTTCTTTACCCGTAAAATAAAGCTTTCTATAATTAGTCCTGCATAAGAATGAACCCATGTTTACTGGAGTGTGTTGGGAGTGAGCAGGTCACCATCCTGTTGTCATGTAGAGCTACAGGGCAGGAGACTCTCTCTCCATCCCCCCCTCCCAGAGCATTGTCCTCTGGTCCGCCTCCCTCCCTTCTCTCTCTGTCAGAGGGGTTCTCATGTTCCACGGCAGCTGGATGGGGGAGGAGAGACGGTGTGTGAAACACTGCTTCATTCTCTGCTGCCATTTTGTGGTAGTAGCAGCACTATTAATGTAGTGTGTGTGTGTGGGATTCCCCACATGATGCAGTGGTTCGGTTTGTGACTGCAGGGCTGCCACACACCTCCTGGTAACCTCCTTTCTCTGGCTAGTAATTAAACTGAACACTGTATACCACAAAGACTGAAGTATTTTTATTAATGGAAGATGATCTTACAATACACAGTCAAATTATGATTGCATGGAACTTAAAGCACACATTTTTTATTCATCATTTAGTAAATAAATGCAGAATTTGACATTTCTTTCTCAATTCCTGCTTTTTGTGAGATTAAAGGTTGCTTATTTATGGGATTCTCAGATGCACAGATGTTGTGATGCATCATTCAGGATTGTCTTGTAATACCTTCTGTACTGCATTCTATTATTTTATAGTACTGGAAAACATGTGTCATTTTGGATCATACCAGGAATTGTTCCACTAAACATCATGTTAGGGCAGCAACTCATGATTATTTTCTTTATTGAGTGATGCAACATTTTCTTTTCCATACATTGATATAGTATTTGGTCTATGTTTCCCGTAATGTCTTCAAGATATATTAAGTGACAGCGAGTTATAACAGAGAAAGTATGAATAAGCTGAATTGTTTTGCCATTTTGATTGATAAATGACAACATTCATTTTCTAAATTGCAGAATTAAAATGTTCATTTGATAAACCAGTATTTCCACACCTACATAACTCAGTTCTTGGACATCCTCTCTATGGGCTCGCTGTCTGATAGTTCATCATCAGCACCTCTGGTGTCCGGTGTCGGACACAGGTCCTTCATCGGCTCCTCTCTCTGGCCATGTGAGGCTACCTTCACACCAGCGTGGTAGAAGCACCCTGCTAGGTGCTCGTGTGGAGCTGACCAACTCTGGATCATTTGAGATGTCCATACGGCTCATGAGCCATGAGCATGATGTGATTATAAAGTCGTGAGGTCAGTTGGCTGTCTGTATGTCATGTTTCTTGTAGCACTACTGCCCTTTGGGTTATTTGTGCAAATCTTTCTTGTTTGGTTTCCGTGTTCACTGTAACATCTCTGTGTACAGTGGTTTGTTGAAAGTGGAAACACTGGTGTGGCACAAGTTGTTTTCACATGAAAATGTTTTTTAAAACCAAGACAGTGTAGAAGTAGTGTGACTTTGTACCTGTCAGACCAAGCGAATGTTTAACTACCTTTGATAGGAACATATCGGTCAAAGAAATAAAAAGGTTGTATCCTGGTCATAGTTCAATAGCACAATGCTAATGCCCAGCGGAGCGTCTCACCTCTGTGGCTGCTGACAGATGAAGACACACTGGACAGCAGTTGGAGAAGTGGTCCCAGCTTTATCCAACATCGAAAGCTGAGATGGAGTAATGCTCCCCTCCTTTCCATCATTCTTCTTCTGTTAGGTTTAAGGTCTGCTCTCTAACTGTTCATTATTTCAAGCATCAATCAAGCTTTTACTAATTGGTTTGTCTCAAAATGACATACATTATCATCCAATCTAATTATAATGGTGAAGAGGAAGAAGGCTGCTTTTTAGATAGAGAGCCATGTATTACAGTCCTCTACAGTTGTCCCAGATATTCACGAAATCGGGCCAAAACTGACCAATCAGATTGGTCTGATTCAGCTACAGCCCCACAGAGAATAATGTTGTCATTACCTAAAGGAATGGGCAGAACGTATTGTTGAAACACCAGCATACTGCCCTCTGTTGGGTTCAGTGTACGGAGAATCAGTGTTAGCTGAACAGTTTGTCAGTTCCAGTTCACACAGTTGTTCTGAGAGCAGCCGGATGGAAATGTGACCCTCTTCCTGTTCAACCCTCCCATTGATTGTGTGAAGCCTCTAACGTACCTCAGTGGGGAGAGGGGGTGAGCTAACTCATGCTAATCAAGAACACACACACAACTCATTTCTGTGCCTCTCTGTAGTTCCTTAATAAGTCTTTGTGTGTAGACGAGGAGATAAAAAAAGAAAAAACCCGGACGCCACACAGAGAGGAGCCAATTAAAATCATTAGGGCTCAGTATTGACTAGACTTCCACTGGATGGAGAGAGAAGGGGAGGAATGGGGAGGTGAGTGGGGGAAACAGAAAGATGAGCCCTTGACTTATTTAAATCTTGATTTCTCTACAGAGTTGAAGAATGGGTTAATATCACCTGTTTTCACACACAGGGAAAGTTCATTACCACCCACACACACGGATGAGAGGAAGGGGAGAAGAAAAGAGGAAAGTAGTAAAGGTGGGAGGGAGGGAGTAATGAGGAGAGGATAGAAAAAAGTAAAGAATAGGGACAATAAATAGTGACTGCAGCAGGGAAGGAGAATAACAGGAACGAATGAAAGAGGGTGAAAGGGAAAGACGAAGGAGGAAATACTTGATGGGGAGGGAGGAGGAGGTGGAGCTTTATGAGAAAAGGTAGGAGGAAGGATAAAGGAAGAAGAGAAAGAAGAAAGGAACGTGTGAGGAGCAGGGAGGAGTGACGGAACAAAGCTGACAATACAAGAGAGTAACGTGTACGTGTACGTGTGTGTGTGTGTGTGTGTGTGTGTGTGTGTGTGTGTGTGTGTGTGTGTGTGTGTGTGAATGCTGACAGAAGGAATTCTTCTTTTGTCTCTCACTGTACCAGCACTGAGGAGCTGGCTGGCACCTCCCTATTGGCCGAGGGGACGTTCAGAAAAAAACATTCCTGAATGTGATTGGTTGGCAGGGTCCAGCACTCTCCCCTCTCCCAAATCTTCTCACTTCTCAATATGGACCGGACTGTTTTGGATCTCTGCATTCTTTTTGACACATTAGTCCAAGCAACAGAGAAAATGATACCAACGATTTCCCCGATTGCCTGCAAGTTGTTCTCTCGAGCGGCTGCAGTGAGCATGGGTCAGTGGTTATTAACAGTGGTTCTGAATTGGATGATTGGGGAGTAGCCATCAGGAGTAGCTACCATTCACACTCCATAGGCACAGCTACAGGAGACATTTGGGGTTAAGTGGTTAAGTCGATGTGCCTAAGGACACATCGACATGGACTAGCGGAGCTCGAACCGCCAATCTTCTGATTGAAGGACGACCCTGCTCACCACTAAGCCACAGTCGCCCACAAAATTAGTGGGTTACTGGAATCTTAGGCCGATGCCAGTAGCATTTATACATTTCTGATAATATCATATTGCCCAGTAATTGTTTTTAACATAAACACAACATGACAATACATTTTCGATAAGGAAATTCTAAATGTAGTTATTATATACTTTTTACATTTTACGGTTGCAATATTAACTTGTCAGTGCTCTCTGCTGGACATGCTGTGTAATGACATTAGTGTTTCTAAATGCCCTCAAACTTTTGTCATTTTAGTACTGCAGTTTCTCTTTACTTATGTGCCAACACATAAGTTAAGATACACATAAGATCTGTGACACTAATAATCCTGGTCCTGTCCATGGGGTCGGGTTAGGCATTAGTTGACCATTCCACATTATTACTTGTGTATTATAAGATATCAAAGCCAAAGGAAACAGGACGGGCTAACATGAACAGTATCTATACTGGCCTTTGAAGAACAACTCCTTCTGTGTTTTATTGAATGTCCTCTGGGCTTTGAAGGGATTTTTTTCCATCCATTCCAAAGAAAAGAAAATGTATTGAAACTCTTTCTGATGCTCGGTTTGTCAGCATGTTTGATCAGCCAAAGCAATATGTCAGGACCCTAACGGAGTAGGATGATTGCCTCCATGCTAAGAGCATTGATGACCGGTGCTGTCATGACTTTTGAGTAATTAATTAATTAATTAGGAAACTGTTTCTTGCAGATTGTCACATTACTGAGAATAAACTGAGGCTGTGACAGCTGGAGAGCTAAAGGTAGATAGCTGGAGAGCTAAAGGTAGCTAGCTGGAGAGCTAAAGGTAGCTAGCTGGAGAGCTAAAGGTAGCTAGCTGTCTTCATGACGCTCACAGCCGAGCTCAATAACTCGTGATGCAGTTAGGAACATAAACAAGTTTATTAATGATAACATTGATAGATTTTTGAGTTAAATAGTATTAACTCTCTTTTAAATCCTCTTGATTTGTTTCCTTTAAATGGCAATCCGTTTATCTAGATCAGTACGACTGTCAGTACGACTAATTAATAGGAAGTTAACCTCTTAAAGATCGTAAAAATACTTAACAGATAACAAAACTACTTGGTTATTTTTAGGTAAATATTTAGGTTACAATAAGTATTAACGTGATTTCATGTAGGACCTGAACAGTGTTCTCTCGGGTAAAAGTCCTGTGTTTGTTGGGACTACTACTACTATTACTGTGTAGTTTCATCCTGGACACCTGTTATAGAACTAATGTCCTGCTGCGTACACGCCCTTGCCTCACTCTGTAAATTGATTTGTTCAACCAAATCTATTCAGTTATTCAATTTTATTTGTATAGCCCAGTAACACAAAGCACAGATTTGCCTCAGATGGCTTCATAACCAATACAACATACCACATTCTCTGTCCTTGGACCCAACAAAACCTTGAAAAGTTATTGCTTCGCATCACCAAATATTGTCTGTAGTGGTTATACTTGTCTGATGCATTTTTAAGCAATCTCTTTTGAAGTTGTAGCAGAAAGACAAAGTGTGAATCGTGGGTAATTGAGTTTTTGTGGCCCGGTGGATGCCTTTCTGCTGATTGATGTTTTAACCACAGTTGACAGTCGCGACTGTGGGCGCCATTGTGCTGCAGTTCTCTGTATGGATGAGATAATATACACTCCCCTTCTCTCTGCCTCGGTCTCCTCCTGCTGTCTTCTTGTGCTGTTTGTTTTCTCCTACACCTCTCATGCTCTCTATTCCCTCTTGTCAGCCAGTCTGTCTTTCTGTTTGTCTTCCTACCCTCCTTCCACATAGAGGAGGCAGTAATTATCACAGCAGGACAGAGAAAGCAGTCCCAGTGTTTTGCTGCATAGAAGGATTTGGCAGCGAGGCCCCTTAAATCAAATGGAATCATCTATATAGCTATGTGGCAACGTGGTAATTCAGACAGTGTTGCAGCTCATCCCTGTTCAATACCATTTGGTGCTATGCGCTATAAAAAGTCACAGGTCAAAATTGCATTTAAATGCATCAATCAAGCCTTTAAATGTTGATCCTGCTCATCAATTTTAAGATTGACTTCACACTGAATTCAGTCTTAATAAGTTAGTTATTACTCGATCAGGTGACCCAGGTTCCAGTCTTTAGTGTTCATTATTATATTATATGAAAACAATAGTCCTGTAGACCACAAAAAGGCCATAAAGGCCCAGTATGACGTTCAGCCACCAGAACAAGCACCACTGTTGGTATGCAGTGAAACACAGGGACTACTTCCTGCCCTTCTGTGGTAATTAAAGCCTCCTCTGTCTGAAGGGAGTGTCCTACTAGTTCAACTACTACTACTAGTAAGCTTGTAGTTTACAGTGCGGATCATTGTTAAGTGTTTGGAGGCAAATTGATACCCTCCATTCCACTCATTCACATCCCCTACTCTGCCTCGCTCCATAACCTCTACTACTGAAGCCTTGCTCAGCTAAGCCAAGCTTGCAGTTTTAACCGGTCCGGCTTGACCCTCAGTGAAGGTGCAGACTAGTGGGGGGAATGAAGTAACAAACAAGAAGCCTTGGTATGCAGAATGAAACTCCAGCCACGCAATAAAAAACAAGAGTTTCATATGTTGCTGTGTTTATATGTATTCTGGATGACTGCCAAATGTAACATCTAGATATTAACATAAGATATTGATCACAAGCAGACTGGCCATCATGAAGTTCAGGAAGACACTCGAATGTCCGATCCACTCCAGGCTGAACCAGCTGATCATACAGATCTTGATTTTCCATTTGGGATGTCAGAAGTTACTGTATGGTCCTCACAGCAGACAGCACCGAGTGGAACGCTGCCAGTCAGACTGGCCCGATCCAAGGCTTTCAGTATTAAGGGGGGATACGAGCGGTCGCTCCCAATTTAGACCGATCCTTGTTTTTGTCGAAATCTGATCTTCATTGTGAATGTGATGAACTGTGACAAGTTTTCCAGCTCACCTAGCTTTGACTGGTCGGTCTTGTTTTGATTCAGTGCAGTGGTGACAGGCTGATACACACGGACACTTGAAAGTCTTCAGCATCATCACATTCTCTTCATACCACAAAAACTGCATTCGTGTTGAAATAAAAGTCCCGGGCTAAATTTCAGTCCCAGTACGTCCCTAGTGTTGTTATTAATACGACTGACACTTGTCCAGTGTAGACAGGGAAAAAGATAGAAACCAGAAGAAAATCAAACCAATGATTTCACCGAGCTGTAAGGGAATGTTTCCAGTGGTTGTTGGGTAAGCAATGGGGGAGGGGAGTCCTGGTCTGAATGCACTTATTAAAAGTGTGAAGAGGGCATTGTCAGGCTGAAAGGGTTGTCGACTGTCTTCAAATTTTGGCAGAGAAACCCAATTTTCATTGTCATTGGAAACAAAACAGTAGTTATAAAGTATTTAGTAAGGTCTTTACACAACACATTTGTAGCCATGGATTTGTGAATATCTTTCCAACCAAGCAGTTTCAGCAAAGTCACCAGCATCCTGATCTGCCTGTAAGAGTGTAAGAGTGTGTGATCTTAATGAAAGTTAGTTAGTAAAGATGTTGTTTGTTGTGGATTTATGAGCTTCCGTATAGTGTACAGTATGTATGTATACATTAATGAACAGTGTTTCATAAACTGTTTTTCCTGGGGTCCACTTTTTAAAAATGTACAATTCCTAATTGGCCTTATCAATACTGTGAGAAGAGCAATTTTTGCATAAATGAACGTTCCTGATTATCTTTATGGCCATTTTCACATCACCTTAAATTATCTTGAATAGGTCAAGGAGCCCTTTCCAAGAGATATACATTTAATAAATCACTACTTTGTTATTGAAAACATAAACAAATGTTAAATACTTAGGAGTCAACAGGCTCTCTTTTTTCCTCAGTCAAACAAACAGAATGTGCGCTGGCGTTTCATATTCGATCAAATGTTTTAAGGCGGTTACAATTATCAGAACAATACGAACATTCAGGCTTCCTCATGTGGCTCAAAGCTGAACTGCAAATGGGTCAATGACATCACATCCATATTTGTGTCCGAGTCTATTATTTCCTTTTAAAGTAATTTCTTCAATTCAAGACATGTATCATTCCATAAAGCTATTGAGTTTGAATTTATTTTCAGTACATTCAAATACTATTTATTCTTTTATGTTTTGGCATCTCAAACCCTAAAAATGGCAGGCGGCGCAACCGTCAGAGTAAATGAACAGACTAAGAAAACTATCAAATTTTAATAATAAATACAATGGCCTTATTTTATTGTTGAAATCTTTCAAATAAACCACATTTTACAAACACCCATAGTTTAAAGCAATTGAGATCATTTAAAAGCTTTTGTCCGGGAATTTGCATAATATCAAATGTCAGGGTGGCGCAAATGTAAATATGGGACTCTTATTTTAAAATTGAAGTGCAGAACAGTTAACAGGATATTGCATCACCAAGAGGACCTCAACTGACCTTGATAGTTGGTTGAAAATGTTTTAGATCTCTCTTAAATACTGATCAAAATATAATTTTAATTTATAGGTAGGATGGTACACTTTCCACATCAGGCCAATGTAAAACTAGAAAAAATATTTTATCATATAACTCTATTGTATTTAAAAATGACATGTATAAATGTGCAAACAAGAACAGAAACTAATACAGGAGTCTAGGTAGATGCCTGATTAATTAGAAATAAGTTGGAAATGTCAGGTTGTGCAACCAGTAGCGCAACTGCAAGGAATGTAACTATTTTATATTATATTTGAAGCTCTAAGATTATTTACTACATTTAATAGTTTTAAGTTAAAGGCAGGGTTGGTAATGATGAGAAACTAGCAATAGTAAGCTAGATTTTAAAAGTTATCCAACCCAAAGAAACGGCCCAGTGTTGCCGACTCTGTTCAAATGAAAGTAGTTGATTCAGCAGCACGACGTCACAAAGCTGCTACATCTAGCGAGGAAGTCTCCAATGCTGACAGCCCGTCCCCTTCAGGCCTCTCTTCAAAGCCACTCCCCCAAACTTATCATTATGAATGTAAACAACAAACATGGCGGCTATTAGTACTCACAGCTGTAAAAATTGCAGCTTGTGGAAGACTGGTGATGAGCAATGAGTGCACAGTACCCGGAGGCAGGCAGGTCCAGTCGGACCGGCTCACGAGTCTGCCAAAGCCCCAGATACCAGAATCATTTTGTTAGAGCATTTGATTCATTGAACTTTCCAGAAGTAATGAGAATTTCAACAAAAATATCAAATGTTTTTGAAAAGATCACCAACCTGTTATGTTCTGGTGGCCAAAACGTGGACCCAAAAGCAGCACACACAAGTCAGGGTTAAAGTAGTAACCAAAAAGGATTTAATAATGGAATACAAAGTCAAAGGTGGACAGGGCTGGGTTGCGCAGCTTCGAACCTGGCTGGGATTGTGACTGGAAGTCTTTCGAGGGAGCGCGGAGTGTGGGCGAGGATGTCGGAGAGGAAGCAGGACAGGTAACAGGAGTCAGGAGAGGAAGCAGGACAGGTAACAGCAGTCAGGAGAGGAAGCAGGACAGGTAACAGCAGTCAGGAGAGGAAGCAGGACAGGTAACAGGAGTCAGGAGAGGAGTCAGGAGAGGAAGCAGGACAGGTAACAGCAGTCAGGAGAGGAGTCAGGAGAGGAAGCAGGACAGGTAACAGGAGTCAGGAGAGGAAGCAGGACAGGTAACAGCAGTCAGGAGAGGAGTCAGGAGAGGAAGCAGGACAGGTAACAGGAGTCAGGAGAGGAAGCAGGACAGGTAACAGGAGTCAGGAGAGGAAGCAGGACAGGTAACAGGAGTCAGGAGAGGAAGCAGGACAGGTAACAGGAGTCAGGAGAGGAAGCAGGACAGGTAACAGCAGTCAGGAGAGGAGTCAGGAGAGGAAGCAGGACAGGTAACAGGAGTCAGGAGAGGAAGCAGGACAGGTAACAGGAGTCAGGAGAGGAGTCAGGAGAGGAGTCAGGAGAGGAAGCAGGAGAGGAAGCAGGAGAGGAAGCAGGAGAGGAAGCAGGAGTCAGGAGAGGAAGCAGGAAGCGGAGGCAGCTGGCAGGTAGGTGATCCGAAACACTGTGGCAACGAAACAATCTGGCGGTGAATGGCAGGAAGACCAGGGTTGATATACAGCAGAGGGTATCTTGATGGATGATTGGTGTCAGCTGCTCAGGAACCACCGCCCAGGAGAGGGAGGGGGAGATGGCCACGCCTCCTCACTGACGGACAGACCAGACAAAACACACAAGAGACAAAAGGACAGGGAAACACAGGGAAACTACTTGACTGCCTAGGTGATAATATGACACAACCCTGATTTTAAAGATACAATATACTTTTAAACCTTTTTCATGATAATATTTTATAATTATTTGAGACACCACTGTTACATATAGCGAAATCAGCATGACTGCATTTAAAATGATTTGACTTCTAGAAAAGCATTTCTTGCCAAAATAATTTAATGTTATTTAATGTAATGTTAATACATTTGATTAATGCATTTGGATATTTTTTATTAGTTTTTTTGAATTATCTTGAGCTGGTTTTACTTTATGAATATATCAAAATAAGACTTCATTGTTGCTCAATCACAATCCATTACAGTGTGTCCACCTAATCAATCTGTTGCACTGTAGCCTATTCTAGTTGCTATGTACTGAACATGAGAACTATAATACTGGGAAATATTTACTATTTTAACTTAAATAGAGACTGTTGACAAAAACTCTTTTTGTATTTGAAGTAAAAATGCAAATATTCAGCATAAATCCTGTCATTATTAATGTTGTCAGGTGGCACAACTGGTAAACGTCAGGTGGTGCAACCAGATAAAACATTAATTTAGAGCAATACATAATAGGTTAAAGTGACCAAATGGTTAATAACTATAATGTAAATAACTTTGATTGCATGTATTCATTTGTACATTTGTATCATTATTTCTCTGTTTAAACGTAAAATCAGATGCTTAAGATACCAAAAACCTTGCCAATAGAATGCATTAATCTTATCTTTATTCTAAATACAAAACACATCCACAAACTAGATGTGTGTTAGTCACTGTAGACATTCTAAGAAATACTTGCCAAAGATTTCAGTTATAATGAATAGTAGGAAAATATATATATTTTTACAAATATGTGGTTTGCGCCACCTGACATTTTTTAGCCAGTGAAGTTAAAGAATACTGTTAAAAATACATTTAACCGCTTTGAAAAGTTATTTAACAAATGAGACTTGTTTAAACACACTCTTGCACACACAAATATATGCATTAAATCCAATTTTAAAATATCTTTTTAATTTAAATTTATATAAATGTTGAATAAAAGACTATGGAAGAAATTCTGCTAATTTATTTGGTGACCCTAATAAAATCTCCTGCGACCCACCGGTGGGAATGGCTGCTATAGAAGACATGTTTGGTGGGTAAATAACTATTCTCTATCTGTGTGTATATGTGCTACGTTGTCAGCATGTCAGCAGGTAGCTAAGGCAGAACAGCTGTTAACCCATCGCTGTGCTCTAGCAGGTCAGAGCCGGTGGCAGCAGCGGTGTGTCAGGGGTGTGGAGGCTGCTGGCTGCTGTTTGCCTCACAATTCAAGGCCAATTAGCCTGCAATGAAAAGCTAATGAGAGGGTGTTTAGAGCTGACAGTAAGTGGGGCTTCTCTGTGGAGAATGATAGTGTTTTTCTGTGTCGCTATCCCTTGTGGTGTGTGTGTGTGTGTGTGTGGCAAACACACAGGCTTGTGGGGTTTCTTATATAGAAACAACATGGCAATTATGCACTTAAGAAGAACCAGGAGAATTTAAATGATTTCAATTTCCAGGTTGTCTGCAGTTTCTTCCAAGGAATAGAACGTTTTCATCAACCAATAACGTTGTGCGTACACTTTATTGTACAACAACAACAACAACACAGAGGCTTTATTACTCCTTTCAACCTGGACAAAGGCAGTACAGACCAGATCCATTTCTTCTGTTCATATCTTTCACAATTAATTCACTCAGAGCATTTGGCTAAAAGGAAACTCAATAAAATAGCTTTCAGTACTTTAGGCTATACATTAATGATAACTGGTTCTCTGCCTGCCAGACGCTGCTCTGGGTCATACGATGCTGGTTGTTAGTTCTCTGCCTCATAGAAGCTGCTCTGGGTCAATAGAAACTGGTAGTTGGGCGACTGAGGCTCAGTGGTGAGCAGGGTCGTCCTTCAATCAGAGGATCGGCGGTTCGATCCCTGGCTCCACTAGTCCATGTCGATGTGTCCTTGGGCAAGACACTTTACCCCAAATGTCTCTCGTAGCTGTGCCTACAGTGTATGAATGGTAGCTACTCCTGATGGGCAGGTGGCATCTTAGCCCCTCCCATCAGTGTGTGAATGGGTGAATGATGTCATGTAGTGTTAAAGAGCTTTGAGTGGTCAGAAGACTAGAAGAGCGCTCTACAAGTACAGGTCCATTTACCATTACACACACACTTCCAAAAAATGCCACACTTTGGAGAAAACACAGGCCACAGCACAACTTTGCCACAGGGTGTGACCAAGCAGCTCTCTGGTAGAGAGTCCTTGTGAACACTGTTGTCCCCGATCTCAGCAGAACAGCACATCTGGTCCCTGTGCTCCATGTCAACCCACTGCACACTGCCCTCCAACCAGCCCTAAGGGCAAAGCTCTACATATGGAGCACAGGAATGAGCTGTGTGTGTGAGTCAGTCAAACATAGCAGAGAACACTTTACCCAGATGTGTGTTCATGGTACTTCCAAATGTGGCTGCCTCTTGGGTATTATGTTGTATTGTATAAATGTAAAATAACAGCAGGCTAAATTCAAGCTCTACAGTTGTAACAGCAGTGGTGCCACAGGCTGCGAAAGTCTCATGAGTGTTTTCACATGTTTCAACACTGTCCTCTATCCATTCACATACACACATTTGCAGAGTGGATATACAGGCAAATAATTCAGATAATTTCAAATCCGAGACATATAGTGACTGTGCCATGAGTCTGTAAGTGAAGAGGGAAAACTGAACAAAATCAGCAAGGATTCAAATGGTTCCTGCAGTGTCGATGCATTACTACTGGGCCTCCCTGCTAGTGCTAGTTTTTCAAAGGAGAGATGTACTGACCCAGTAAAGCTGACTGAGACTCTCAGACACTTCCAACAGAAAAGTCCTCTAAACCGCCGTCACTGACTCAAGTTGACACTGAGATGACAGTTTAAGGTCAGACAAAAACTGAAGTGTTTTTGGCATTTCACTCGTTTGGATTCCAGCCTTTATTCCCTGAATGACTGTTGGATTGTATTTAAATGCAGGCTTAAGTATCGGTTTGCTTTGTTTCAGATGAGGTGGTTTTTGGTCACGCTCGCAAAGCCAAATGTTTTGTTTTTTTTGTCTGTGAGTCAGAAGTTAAAACTGGATCAGTTCCTGTTTAAAACAAAAAAGAAGTTTGTACTCTTGCAGGAGCTGTGTGTCTGTGAGTGTAACTGCGTGTGTTGTTGAAAATGTGTAGATTTAGCTCTGCAGTGTGTTATTATCAGTGCGCTCAGACACCGTCTGTCTTTCCCAACCCCATCTCTCCATCCCTTTTGGTGGAAAGTGCAGAGTTATCAAAATGCAGACCACTGTGGCACTCCTTTGGCCACAACATGGCTTTCACTGGATCCGGCATTTCTCCCAGAGCCCAGATTGGCACATATCTGTGGCTGCTTACTTTCAGAACACTTTTTTCTTAAAAAAGAGAACAAAATCGGAACACAGCAGCGAGTTGACTCTCTCTTTCAACCATAACCGTTTTGCATCTGGAGATATTACATGGTTTTGAGACACAGCGCTGGAGTTTTCATGTATTTCAGGAAATGGGTTATAATAGGGTCATGTGTGGCAGCCCGACATTTTGCCCTCTGCACTTATTTTCTTTAGTGTTTGTTTTGGTGATGTTATGCTTCTCTTCCTAGCCATGCAATTATTTTGTTCCTTCTCAAACCACCTCTGGTTTTTCTTAAACTTGCAATTGACTGTTGACACTGATCTTAGTGTCCAGAGGCCATGCAAGGATGATGTAAGCCTTCCTTTTGGTTGCCCGGTAACTGTAAACACCCCTTCTCCTCCCCACTTCCAATCAATCTCTGTAGTCCAATGGACATAACAATGAGGATAAAATAAGTCTCTGCTACATGTCGTAAATCCCCCGTGTAGCTAACCATTATGTCCCCCTTTGTCTGTCTCTTTCTTTACAGGATGGAGTGATGATGGGATGGATGTGAAAATGGGCCAGTGGGCAGGGATGCGAGCCCCTCTCCTCGGCCTGGCCCTGCTGCTGCTGTTGCTGCTCTTCAAGCCACCACCCTGCTGCGGCCAGAACACTCAGGGGGGCCTTCAGGATGGACCTCACTTTGGCTTCACTCAGACTGTCTACCACGCTATGGTTTATGAAAACTCAGCAGCACGCACCTATGCCAACAGTAAGGTTAAAATGGGCATCCACCTGGTCCAGCGCTCCTGGGAGATCCGCTACAGAATCACTTCAGGTGATGATGAAGGGTTTTTCAAGGCAGAGGAGTACGTGCTGGGTGACTTCTGCTTCTTGCGCATAAGGACTAAAGGTGGCAACGCAGCTATCTTGAACCGAGAGATTCAGGATAATTATGTATTGACAGTAAAAGCCTCTGTCAAGGGAGAGGCGCTCCTTGAGACCTGGACTAAAGTCAGCGTCCAGGTCTTGGATATGAATGACCTACGACCCTTGTTCTCACCCACTACTTACTCCGTCACCATAGCGGAGAGCACCCCTCTCAGGACTAGCATAGCACAAGTTACCGCCACTGATGCAGATATTGGCTCCAATGGGGAGTTTTACTATTTTTTCAAGGAGAAAATGGAGCTATTTGCTGTACACCCAACCAGTGGAGTAGTTTCTCTCAGTGGAAAGCTAAATGTTGATGAGCAGAACCGGTACGACTTAGAAATCCTGGCGGTAGACCGTGGCATGAAGCTCTATGGAAATAATGGGGTCAGCAGCACAGCCAAACTTTTTGTCCATGTAGAGCGCGTGAATGAGCATGCCCCAGTCATGAATGTGGTCACCCACAGCCCCTCGGAGCTTGATAAAAAACCTGTGTATGCCATGGTCACTGTTGAAGACTTAGATGAAGGCTTAAATGGAGAAGTAGACTCAGTGGTCATTGTTGGTGGAGACCCTTCAGAGCAGTTTTTTGTTGAAAGATCCATGGAAGGCGAGTTTGCTATAAAGACCTCTGAGTCATTAAACTGGGAGACTTACCCTTATGGCTGTAACCTTACTTTGCAGGCTAAAGACAGGGGAGCCCCACAGAAGTTCTCTGCCGTCAAGGTTGTTCACATTATGGCCAAGAAACGGCAGACAGCAGAAGCTGCGTTTGAGCGGGAGTTATATGATGTTAATCTGAATGAAATTTCACCACCAGGCACGATTGTAGGGGCTGTCAAAATCAGACCAGAGCCGGATGATGCAGAATACATCATGACACCTTCTGCAGATTCAGCTTTTTTTCAAATGAACACATTAACAGGTGCAATCTCAACCACTCAGTGGTTCACTCAGGTGTCCCAGGATGTCTTTAATATAGAGGTATTGGAAATAAATAGTGAGCTCGAAGTTAAAGTGCGGGTAACCATTGAAGATGCCAATGACAACCCACCAACATTTGATCAGGCCTCTTATGAGGTTTTGGTCAATGAAAGTGTACTTGTTGGGACCAATGTATTGGCAGTTTCTGCGCTGGATGAGGATAAAGGAGAAAATGGATACATAACTTACAGCATTTCCAGCCTTCAGCCATTACCCTTCAAAATCAATCAGTTTTCTGGTATCATCAGCACCACTAAAGAGTTGGACTTTGAATCCTCATCAGAGAGCTTTGTATTTGTTGTTAGAGCATCTGACTGGGGGTCGCCTTACAGACGAGAGAGTGAAGTCAATGTAACAATCCACCTGGAAAATGTAAATGACAACCAGCCATTGTTTGAGAAGGTAGAGTGTCAGGGGGTAATCTCCAGGGATTTCCCAGTGGATGAAGTGATTACCACAATGTCTGCGATTGACATAGATGAGTTGGAGCTCGTAAAATATAAGATCATTTCAGGGAACGAATGGGGGTATTTCGACCTCAACCCTGATTCAGGGGTACTTTCACTGCAACATTCCCTTGCCACAGCCAGTCCAAAGAACGATGTCTTTAGTCTTAAAATAACTGCCACAGATGGTGAGAACTTTTCTGATCCTATGTTTGTTAACATCTCTGTTGCTCATGGGAAATCTCCTCCCAAAAGTTTCAACTGTAAAGAGACAAGGGTAGCCCAAAAGTTAGCTGAGAAATTACTCAAAAAGTCCAAAGCTAGCACCAAGCCTAAGATCGAGGAAGGTTTTATTGACCTTTTCTCTGTCAATCGGCAAACACCCCAGTTCGACAAAGCTTTCCCCACAGATATTGCTGTGCGGGAAGACCTAAAGATTGGTTTGAGTGTTTTCAAGGTCAATGCCTACGATGGGGACACAGGTTTCAACGGTCAGATTCTATACTCTATTTCAGATGGAAATACTGACAGCTGTTTTACCATTGACATGGAGACTGGCCTTATCAGTGTCTTCCTCCCTATGGACAGGGAAAAGAGGGATCGTTATCTCCTCAACCTAACTATCTATGACCTCGGCCTTCCACAGAAAACTGCCTGGCGTTTGCTTACTGTCTACATAGAGGATGCTAATGATAATGCACCCCAGTTTTTGCAAGAAGGAGGCTATAAAATTGTCATACCCGAAAACACTGCCATAGGTACCGATGTTATCCAGGTTGAGGCCACTGACAAAGACCTTGGACTTAATGGGGAGATTGTATACTCTTTTTTGACCAGCACCAGCCAGTTTGGTATCAACTGCACTAATGGAATAGTGTATGTTGCTGGTCAACTAGACAGGGAGTTTGTTTCAGCTTTTAACCTGAAGATTGAGGCCCGGGACAAGGCCCAGAAAGGCAGCCAGAGGTTTTCTGTGATCACTTTGAAAATCATACTAGAGGATGTGAATGACTGTCCCCCACTATTTATCCCCAATGTGTACAAAGCCAGGGCTCTAGAGGATCTTCCAGTAGGAACTGTTGTGGCATGGTTAGAAACCCAGGACCCAGATTTGGGGTTGGGAGGCCAGGTCCGGTACTCTCTAGCCAACGACTACAATGGATGGTTTGAGGTAGACAGGGCCAGCGGGGCTATTCGACTGACAAAAGAGCTAGACTACGAGACCCAGCAGTTCTACAACCTCACTGTAAAGGCCAAAGACAAGGGAAGGCCTGTTTCTCTTCTCTCTGTCACCTTTGTGGAGGTGGAGGTCGTAGATGTGAACGAAAATCTCTACGCTCCATACTTTTCCCACTTTGCCTTGACAGGATTAGTTAAAGAGAATGCCCGAATTGGAACTACCCTCCTCCAAGTCATCGCTAACGATGATGACACTGGCAGAGATGGAGAAATCCAGTATTCCATTCATGATGGCAGTGGACTTGGACGGTTTGCCATTGATGAAGAGACAGGTGAGTTTTCTTTGAAAATTGTCTTATTTTTACCCAGGGTTAAAAGTCACCAATTATGTTAACTCTCGTATTATTGTGTACATGTAATTATTTTAGTATTTACAAGTAATTCTACTTGTACTTAACTATTTTTTTATCTCAAGTACTGTACTTTGCAAAATTTCAAATTGCAGTTACAGAGTCAGAACAAAAGCCACATGAGAAAGTCATGATAAACTGTGTGAAAATGGAACAAAAGCAAGGTGGCAGAGAAGAAGCTGCTGGTGTGTCTGTGGTCACAGGAGGGCAGAGCTCCACATCCATAGAGATTACACGCTGCACTCAGCTGACATTATGTGAAAGATAAAGACGCAGAATGAAGTTCAGACAGATTACAACTTAGTGATTTTTATAACTCACTGTACAGGGTAGGATGCCAGTAACCTCTGTGTTTCCTAGAAACTAATAAGCATTGTTTGTCGCAGCACACAGTGTGTAAAAACTGGGCAGGCTCTCTTTTTGCTCTAATGTGTGTGTTTGTGGGCTGCTACTGCTGTGGTGTTTACATTTTCTTTAGATCTCTATGTTGGCTGCCTGTGCAATGCTGTATTCTGATGTAAGGCTTTATTGAGAAAGATGGTTGTATATTTAGAAGTGATAATCAGTTGTATGGACAGGCTGCAAATGTCTATTGTTGGTTTGGATGACGTGATGTCCCGTTTACAGAGCAAGGGCTTTTTTTCTGCGCGCACACAGGAAGAAAAGCTAGTGGACCGTGAGGAGGTATTCGCTGAATTAGTTGAACCTGATTATAATTGCAGTGGAGTAAAAATCATAATTTGTTGAATTGGCAACATATCCTATGGTCACACAATATTAGACTATTTGATATAGTCTAAATTCATCACCTGTCCTACATGAAAGGACAAAGGTCGTCAATAGAACATTTTGACTCATTATATATCAAACAAACACTAACACAGATACACACTCTCACACACACACAGTTGTTAACCCGGTGAGGTTGTCCCAAGGTGATGAACAGGAGCACAGTGGAGGGGAGGATTTATGGCCCTTGTTAGCTGAGCCTTGGCAAGCCCCATAAATCAGCCCGAAGCTGCTGAGAAACAGGACAAAACACAATTACAACTTCAATTATTAAACACACACACACACACACACACACACACACACACACACACACACATACACATTGACCGGCTCGGCAAACCATAACTTTAAACATTTATTTTAATGAGAACGTCTTAATTTGGATTTAGGGGCGGGGCCTGGGTGGAAAGGGTGGAGCAAGCAAGTGAAAACCACCATGGCGGACTGTGACAGGCTGAGACAGCTGTCAATCAAACAAACGCACCGCAAACTCACAAGGGTTTCTTTTATATTGTCAAATCAGTATTCTATGAATAGGAATATTAAATACATGTCCCGTTAATGATTTGACCTTGCATTTTAGTTTACCTTTTAAAATCCAGCAGATAAAACAGAGAGCCACATTACACTGACTGGATTTGGCCTATTCAAGTCATATCAACTTAGGAATGTGTTATTAGCATGATATCCAAAGCAGACACAACACTAAGCAGATCAAAACTAATTCACAGAGCAGCCGCTCACCTTGCTGCTCCATAGTCATGAGGGAGGTGGGGTTTTACCGCTTCATATAGCGTCTTAGTTGACAAAATGTTTTAGTTCTTATTGGCCAGCAAATATAAATCACGTTTCTGTGTGAGCTGACTGTACTGCAGACATTGTCATTCATGTTTTATTATTGCACATATTGACTACAGCAGGTTGAAAATCATGGCATGCAGCGTGCTATGTTATTGCCTTTACATTACACATTACACTTTTATTTTGTCATGGGGCATAGGGGTGTGGAGTAAATGCTGGGAAAATAGGCAGTGACTGCTGTCCTGACTTTAGAGCGGGTGGTGGGGGGGGTCTCTTTATTAAGTGTGTATTTAGCACTTTGCATGTGTGTAGTGTTTCAGTGTAGGCGTTTTTTTTCTCTGATGTTTCATAACCCAAAATAATGAGGTGGTGGGCGGCTTAATGCTGTTGTTGTGTGTTAATATAGATGTGTTGTAGTCTGCCAGTAGCTGGCTTATCATTAGACACCCGCCTTTACTTCCCACATGCACACACTTACCTTGAAAGCCTAACCTTTCCATGTCGTTCTCCCACCCACTCTGTTCAGCAGGAAGCTCTTTACATCAAGACTCTTAATCACAGTGTCACTTCTCCCTGGGAACTGCTATGTTTTGGGAAAGCAAGACAGAAAGGAGGAGGAGGTGAAGGAGAATTCATGGCTCCCAATTCTACAGTGATTCATTTCTAACAGGCGGGGAGGCCCGCAGCTTTGTTTTCCAACAAAACCAGCATTGTGGAGAGCCTTGAATGTGCAGCCAGGAGTTGACGTAGAGGCAGATAGACATGAGCAAACACACACACATGCACATACTTACTGACTGGTAAATCCAAATATAAAAAGTACTGACCTGGGGATCTTCTTTGCAGCATTGCAGTGCTTCCCTTAAGCTTGTTTAAAGCAATCTGCTGGAAAAGGATTATTTGAAAAAAACATAGTAAACATATCAATTTAGTCATGTTATCAATAGTACGCATGCAATATGTATCTTTGTCGGTTTAATTACGATCAATGGAGTCTATTCAGTGATATCAGTGTCCCTGATGTCTGTTGAGGATGAAATCTTCATAAATCCATTTAAAAATAATGACGGAATGGCAACCAGCCAAAGTCTATTTTGTCCTGCCACCAAAAATTTGTTTACACTTCTCAACGGGTGGGCTGGTTTGACTCTGGGCGCATTTCCTCCACGGTGGTGGGCAGCGACCGGCTGTAGTTGGGCTTGGAGAGTGAAAGTGGCTCCAGTCGGGTCAGCTTTACGGCACCCCTTGCCTAGACTTAGGCTTATTGCTCACTGCGCCCTCTCTGCAAGCGGGTATGGAGCCTGCTGCCAGCGCATCTGTTGAATGGAGGAGGGTTGGGTGGGCTTGCAGCAATGTCGACAACCCATCAGAACTGCCAGGAAACACGGAGCGCATCTTGTTTACCATGCTTTTTACTTTTCGGCTGTGTCGAAGGTGGAGCTCATTTTAACTACCTCTCTTAATGACTAGGATATATACTGCTAATAATACATCATATTTTATGAGTTAATTTGTAATACAGCCCAGGTTCGATCCCCAATCCCGAGCTGTCCTTCTGTGTGGAGTTTGCACGTTCTACCCAAGGCAGCGTGGGTTCCCTCCGGGTTCTCCGGCTTCCTCTCACAGTCCAAAGAAATGCAGCTCAGGTTAACTGGAGACTCTAAACTGCCCGTATGTGTGAATGCGAGCTGAATGGTTGTCTGTCATGAGCCCTGAGATAAACTGGAGACCTGTCCAGGTGAACCCTGCCTTCACCCAATGTCAGCTGGGATCGGCTCCAGCGCCCCCGACCCTGAATAGGATACGCGGTTTGGATAATGGAATGGATTGGAATTTGTAATTCAAATCTGAATCTGCAAAGTAGAACAACTAGTAACTAATATTGTCAAATAAATGAAATGAAGTGAAGTTAAAAGAAAAATGTTTCCCTCGGACATGCAGTGGACTAGAAGTATAAAGTTACATAAAATAGAAATACTCAAGTAAAGTACAAGCATCTCCAAATTACACTCAAGTACAGTACTTGAGAAGCCTAAATATACTTAGTTACATTTCACCACTGCTAAAACACAACATAGCACAACGTTCTTCATGGATCCAGCCTCTTCATTTTGCTCTCAAAGTGTATCAGATTGATGCATTTAACTTTAAAATGTCAAATCCACTGCCTGCTAACTTCATACTCATCATCACACACATGTAGTCTCTATGATGATGTGGACTGTATGTGGAATGTGTAACGCTACAGGTAATGGAATGGTTGCCGCTGCAAACTGGGTCAAAGTTTACTTGATCTCGCTGCTGATGTAGAGCCTCTGCAATCTGCATTGCTGAACTATAAATGGGTTTAGCAACCCTGATTCTGCTCAGTGTGAACAATATCTGCATATGGTAACTACAGTATAGTTAAGATTAGAGAAAGATATGGTTCTGGTTAAAAAAAAGGTGAACATTAATTAAATGCAAACTTCGGTCTTCTGCATAAAATTCAGAAGATACATCCAACAATTTGACGCCCATAATCCAATAACCCATGTGGAGTACGGCGATATACTTAACCAGTAGAATGATTCAGCAGTAATCCGGGTCCAAGACAGTAAATCAAGTGCACTGCTTTGATTTCTGAAATAAAGTTTCATATTTGACTTCAGCGTTGATTTCATTCAAACGTCAGATATAACTAATAATATATATTTAACCAGGAAGTGACTGCATTTTGATGATTTATTTTTTTATTTTTACCAATGCTTTTTTATGTTGGCTGCATCTTGTGCCTCTTTTGGGCTGAGGTTGGCCTGCTTGTGGCTTGCCTGTGGAGAACAGGGCTGGGCCTCTAGCTGCACACACACACACACACACACACACACACACACACACACACACACACACACACACACACACACACACGCAGAGAGCAGAATAAAGGCTAGATTTCCTGCTCTGAGGAGAAAAATAACATTGGTAATGATAACCTGTGGTTGCCCTCTGTGTGGGGGCAGCCAACACAGACACACACAGCTACACACACACACACATTGGGAGTGTATCATTTCAGTGACAGAGCAGTGTGGCTCGGAGAGCAATTAGGATAAACCTGTTTGAATGGCCTACAGAACACACACAAACAGGCAATACAGTTACACACACACACACACACACACACACACACACACACACACACACACACACACACACACACACGCACGTGCGCGCACACACACACGCACAGAGGTACAGTCAGACTTTAGCATTAATACTCCCGCCCTACAACAACGTGTCCTCACTTCACCTGCAGGACAAGTAATCAGTCAAAGATGTGTGTGTCTCACTGACTGTACTCTCTTCCTCTAACACATGCACACACACACTCACACACACACACACAAATTATTAGTAACAAACTCAATGACTGCCCATTGTACCCTCTGGACATGTAAAACTCATTATGTTCGAGATCTAATGAAGCAGTATTTTTAGAGTAGCTGGGAGCTTCCCAGCTGTGACTCAGAGTAAGAGCGGGTCGTCTTCTAATCAGAAGATGGGCAGTTCGATCCCTGGCTCCTCCAGTATCTCCTCCAGCATGTCCAAGTGTCCTTGAGTAAGAAATTGAGCCCTACATTACTTCTGAAGGCTGTGCCATCAGTGTGTGAGAGTGTGTGAATGATTAGATTGCATCCTGATGGGCAGCTGGCACCTTGTATGGCAGCCTCTGGTATCAGTGTGTGAATGTGAATGAATGGCAGCGCTTTGAGTGGGCAGAAGACTAGAAAGACGCTGTATAAATGCCAATTTACTGTACACAAAACTAAATTGCAGATCTTTGGCCCCCAAAAAAACATTGCACGTTATCCTTTCTGATATTTTGTTATACCGTCTGCTGCCCTCATGTTTCTGGGGCAGCATCATATACAAACATCATATATATGGATGTTATATTTAAGATTGATTACATAGATAGTTTAATGAAAAGAAAGCAAGCACAGGGACTTTCATATTACCTCCTTCCTGCATGGTGAGGCCATTTTGTTTAGGATGCAGTATTCCAGCCTCTCTGTTACTCTGTTACGCATTTACTTATACCTTAACAATAAGTCACTTTCTGGCGATCGTCCATTATTAGTGTTTTTGTTGTTGTGTTTGTTGTTAATATTATTTTTTTCTCAACATAGATATTAATTTTATACCCAGTCACACCTCCTTAATAATCCGCCCCTCTTCCTTTTTATACTGACATCAAAACCAAGATGGCGGCGTACCATACCACTGTAGAACAGGCGATAGAGAAGAGAAGAGAAGAGTCCATTTATCACTGTGTCTTTTAGTAGCGTCCTTGGCCTTCCCCTGGCTTTATGTATAGTCCGAGGTCGGTGGACTCCCTGATCTACATACTAAGAACCCTGGAAATCAAATCAGGAAACTTTGCCCATGCACTTCTATCCTGTGTGTGTGAAGATTATTAACTGCCCGGTACTGGAGGTAACTCTAGAGATCTTGAGTTTAGACTCTCTAACAGAGATCCCTGATTGAATTTGGTTGGGAAGAGGAGTTACTCGTGGGGTATTAGCGGAACTGCACCAATTTAATTGAATTTCTTTTGTTGTTAATTGCTGAATTCTCAAAAAAGCTGTGTTTTTTTTATTGAACTCTGGACTATATGTTTGGCAAATATTATTTTAGATTGTTCTTTTGTCAAATTTGGCTTACATTGAACCTCCAATACACTGACATCTTTAACTGTTTCCATTGTCGCTACTATTATTGCTTGAAAGTTTGTGTGCATTTGAGCATTTTGTGCATTCAGTGGTTCAGATTCATTAGAAGTGGGTTCATAACAGAGTGTATGATTCACTGGTTCATGTATTCATTTGGACGGTTGACCTTAAAAGAACTCAAACATTTAAATTGTTTTTTACAAAACTTGGGCTGGCACCCAAAGGAACTACAAGTAATACGCTTCTTAAACTTCTTAGACAATGCAAATATTGCTTTTGATATGCCAGTAGATGAGGATAATGCCGGCAATCTGTGTTCTTTGAGGTATCAGTGAGATGTGGAATTTAGTTTCAAGTAGCATATAAATCGTGTTGTGGCTGGATTTCTTCCGTTTATTGCGTATTCTGCTCGATGATGATTAACTTCCTTAAAACCTAATTCTGTATAAACTTCACAACTATTTCCTATCTGACTGCTAGTGAGGCGCCACAGGAACTCACTACGGGACCTCAGTAATTGACCACCCACAGAATACCAGAGAGATTGGATCAAAGTTCAATTTACGTAGATTTATTTGAAATGCACAGATTACAAATAACTCCAGTTGCTGTCCGGAAGTACAACCCAGGAACATTCAGATTGACATAGTTTTTATAATGACACATTCTGATTCAGGTTCAGCCCCCGGTCCCACCCCTTAACCCCGTCATCTCTGTTACAACACATTAACGTGTTCATCTCTGTGTTACGACACATTAACGTGTTCATCTCTGTGTTACGACACATTAACGTGTTCATCTCTGTGTTACGACACATTAACGTGTTCATCTCTGTGTTACGACACATTAACGTGTTCATCCCTGTGTTACGACACATTAACGTGTTCATCTCTGTGTTACAACACATTAACGTGTTCATCCCTGTGTTACAACACATTAACGTGTTCATCTCTGTTACAGCACATTAACGTGTTCATCTCTGTTACGACACATTAACGTGTTCATCTCTGTTACGACACATTAACGTGTTCATCTCTGTTACGACACATTAACGTGTTCATCTCTGTTACGACACATTAACGTGTTCATCTCTGTTACGACACATTAACGTGTTCATCTCTGTTACGACACATTAACGTGTTCATCTCTGTGTTACGACACATTAACGTGTTCATCCCTGTGTTACGACACATTAACGTGTTCATCTCTGTTACAACACATTAACGTGTTCATCCCTGTGTTACAGCACATTAACGTGTTCATCTCTGTTACAGCACATTAACGTGTTCATCTCTGTGTTACAACACATTAACGTGTTCATCCCTGTGTTACGACACATTAACGTGTTCATCCCTGTGTTACGACACATTAACGTGTTCATCCCTGTGTTACGACACATTAACGTGTTCATCCCTGTGTTACGACACATTAACGTGTTCATCCCTGTGTTACGACACATTAACGTGTTCATCTCTGTGTTACGACACATTAACGTGTTCATCTCTGTGTTACGACACATTAACGTGTTCATCTCTGTTACGACACATTAACGTGTTTATCTCTGTTACGACACATTAACGTGTTCATCCCTGTGTTACAACACATTAACGTGTTCATCTCTGTGTTACGACACATTAACGTGTTCATCTCTGTTACGACACATTAACGAGTTCATCTCTGTGTTACGACACATTAACGTGTTCATCTCTGTTACGACACATTAACGAGTTCATCCCTGTGTTACGACACATTAACGCGTTCATCTCTGTTACGACACATTAACGTGTTCATCCCTGTGTTACGACACATTAACGTGTTCATCCCTGTGTTACGACACATTAACGTGTTCATCTCTGTGTTACGACACATTAACGTGTTCATCTCTGTTACGACACATTAACGTGTTCATCCCTGTGTTACGACACATTAACGTGTTCATCTCTGTTACGACACATTAACGTGTTCATCTCTGTGTTACGACACATTAACGTGTTCATCTCTGTTACCACATTAACGTGTTCATCCCTGTGTTACGACACATTAACGTGTTCATCTCTGTGTTACGACACATTAACGTGTTCATCTCTGTGTTACGACACATTAACGTGTTCATCTCTGTTACAACACATTAACGTGTTCATCCCTGTGTTACAACACATTAACGTGTTCATCTCTGTGTTACGACACATTAACGTGTTCATCTCTGTTACGACACATTAACGTGTTCATCCCTGTGTTACGACACATTAACGTGTTCATCTCTGTTACGACACATTAACGTGTTCATCCCTGTGTTACGACACATTAACGTGTTCATCTCTGTTACGACACATTAACGTGTTCATCTCTGTGTTACGACACATTAACGTGTTCATCTCTGTTACGACACTCGTGTTCATCTCTGTTGACATTGTGTTCATCTGTTACGACACTACGTGTTTCTCTGCGACACATTAACGTGTTCATCTCTGTGTTACGACACATTAACGTGTTCATCTCTGTTACGACACATTAACGTGTTCATCTCTGTTACGACACATTAACGTGTTCATCTCTGTTACGACACATTAACGTGTTCATCCCTGTGTTACGACACATTAACGTGTTCATCCCTGTGTTACGACACATTAACGTGTTCATCCCTGTGTTACGACACATTAACGTGTTCATCTCTGTGTTACGACACATTAACGTGTTCATCTCTGTGTTACGACACATTAACGTGTTCATCTCTGTTACAACACATTAACGTGTTCATCTCTGTTACAACACATTAACGTGTTCATCTCTGTTACAACACATTAACGTGTTCATCCCTGTTTTACTCTCTTGTGTTCTTTTGTAAATCACCTGTTCTAATTTCACACACTACAGTGCAAATCACCATGGCAATAGATAATTAACATGGCAGACATCAATCAGGCCATTTACCTTCAGAAAGTAGAGATGGAGGTCAAGTGTGTGTGTGTGTGTGTGCATGTGCGTGTGTGTGTGCGCGCGCGTGTGTGCGCGCTCCGATAAGGAATAATTGCAAACTGAGGGTTTATGTCTCCTACCTCCTCTTCTCAGTCTTTCTCTTTCACGTTGTTTCTTTTACGTCTCTCTCCTTCTTGTCTGTCCGTCAGTCCTCGATCATGTTTGTGCTAAGACGTGAATCTGCGACCCTCCGGTTCTCTAGCCCAGTGATTTTCAACCACTGTGCCGCGGCACACCGGTGTGCCGTGAGAGATCACCAGGTGTGCCGTGGGAAAATGTCCAATTTCACTTAATCGGTCCAAAAAAATATTATTTAGTTGCCGCAAATAATGATCTGCCGCAATATATATCTCTGGGGTCGACGGACGGGCCGGCGCGTCCACGCGGTGTTTACTCGATGTTTAAATTAATTGCTCCGCAATAATAAAGCACAAAGATCTGGTTAAGATGTCTACAGAAGCGTATGCTCTCCACCTCCGTGTCCTAGTCCTCATGAGATTGTACGTGACTCACACAGCGCGCCAGCAGCTTGGACGTGTCGTGTGATTCGTGGACGTCGAGCTCCGCCTCTCAGCGTCATTTGTGGATTCATGTGTCCGTCTACATTTAGTAAGAAACTAACCAATGGACACTCAGTAAATCACTAAGGACCTACCTACCACCTCACGCTACAGAAACACTGTGTTTACATTCAGTCTGCATCGAGAGCTCAGAGAGAAGAGAGGAAGTACGAAGAGAACGTTTACAGTTAGAGACGTACTTTCAGCGATTATAGTTAATATTTAGTTTGAAAACATAAACGGTTGTAATGTTAATTTTTCATCTGCACACATCCCATGAAGCTTGATCTGTAGTATGAAGTAATGACTCCCAATGAGTCCCATTTGATCTCAGTCCCTCTAACAGCTGGTGGAAGTGGAGTGACAGACATCACTTCTACTCAAAAAATGATATTACAAAATTTGGTTCTTGACATTTATTAGACATTTATCTGCTATTTTATCCATATATTCCACCACTGTTGTGAACCTAAGACTTTGGTAAACCAATTTCAAGCACCAAAAAAAAAGAGATTTGAAGAATTAAAAAAATCAGACTTCAATTTTTTAGCTTTATGGCCAAATTATCCCTGTACACTGTATCTTAGGACAATTGGTGCCTCATTATATAGATAGCTGAGATTGTTCTGCAAATTATCATATACAACACATGGGTATGTCTCATATGCAAGTTAAAGGTGAATTTAAGAAAATATGTAAAAATCGGGAAAATGCCCAAGAACAGGGACTATTTTGCTCGCCTGCGCACACAAACTGAGAAACAGGTAACTTTTATGAGGAAATCCACAAATGTGTCTGAGAAAGCTCTCAAAGCTACTTAGTAGCTGAACTGGTGGCCAAATCCAAAAGCCCACACACTGTGGCCGAGACCTTAATACTACCTGCTGCAGAGCCATTATGAACGAGATGCTCGGCCCTGACGCGGTTAACGAAGTAGCTAAAGTCTCTCAGATAACAGACTAACAGACGTCTTGGTGACGTGTCTGCAGACATCGAAAGCGTTGTTTTGGAAAAGTTACGCATCAGTGGGAAATTGTCAGCATATATGCTGTATTATGCTACAATGTGACATTTTGTAACTTTTTGGTTGTTGGTGTGCCGCGGGATTTTTTTATTGTAAAAAATGTGCCGCGGCTCAAAAAAGGTTGAAAAACACTGAACTAGCCAAGTTCCCACGAACTGAGCTCCTGCCGCCCCACATTTGGACCCATCTGCAGAAGCCGTCACAGGGCCATTATGGCAGATCATTTCATTACCCTGCGTGCCCTTTCCCTCCGTCCCTTTGTTGAGTTGGTTGGGTTTTATTCTTTTTTTTTGTTGTTTGCACCCTACATTTTTGCAGAGCACCAAGAGAAGAGGAGGTGTATTTCATCCCACCTTTAACTTCACTCACCTGCTGCGTTCCTCTCCCTCATGCTGATAGAGACTGCTCCTTTCCCGGCACTTAATCGCTGTAATGCTAGTGGACTAATGAGGGTTTTACCTGTAGGGTCTCAGGTGCTAATCCCTGCTCATGGCTGAAGGACTAGCTGAGGACTCATTATAGCCCTCAGATGGGCCAGTTTAATAGGAGCCTGATAAGGGCTCCCTGCTGCTCTTTTCTCACTAATAGCCTCCTCACAATCTGACATGTCGAACCTCCTGACCTCTGATACAGGAGCTGCACTGTTTGTTCAAGTTTAATGCTGGAGCTGCTGTCTTTCTCCTTCCTTTCTTTTTCTCTCTATCTCCTCAGCTGCCCCTCTCCTCTGGCCTTTCCTGAATGATGAACGAGGTTGCATATATAAAAAGCTGACTGTGGTGGGGAGAAAGTGAAATCCCTCTACAACCTGAATGTTTGTCCTGAATGACTTCTCTGTACTTGAGTGTCGACAACACACAACAGAAAAGAAGTATAGCATGACTGTTGAGACCATGAGATGGAATAGGTGTCCAACAGACATTACCATTTACTTCGACATAGCAGGATGATCAGAGCCGTGTTAGGGTGTTAGGGTTGTAACGGTATCCTGACATATTGAAATTAACGATTATCATATTGTGTACATTTGTTCATCTACGGAATGATAAAAATTGAAAAAAGTTGATTCGTCTCTGCTTCTGCTGCCAGCAACACACTTTATGACCAGCTGACTTCTGTCTCGATAACAACCCTTTTACTTTTGACCCAGTCAAATGACCACGGCAAACAGTTCTACTCCTATTCTATTTCTATGGTTGACACTTCATGTGTACAGTAGAGAGCCCAAAACACAAGATATCTGAGCGAGATGTGTCTACAATTACAGGCCAGATTGCCCTGGAATCTGTTATGGATATTCATGTGGTTCACAGAATGAGTTTACTTCTTTCGTCGTTTGAAGGGTTTTAAACCACTTCAGTTTATATTTTGAAGACATCAAGAAGTCTTTAATTATATTATCTGATGCCTGCACATGCCATTATATTGTGCAGCTTGAGATTTTAGTTTTAGATTAAGTGTGGGATTGAGACGAAAACAGTTTGGTTAACACAGTGACGGCAGAGATAACTTTTTATTGTCTCCGCTCTTTACCATGCTTCCTACACCACCACTTCCTGTGACCCTTGTCTGCCCTCATCCTCTTTCAACCCTGTTGAGATGAGTGGGGGTGCACCGACACCAGGGACAGAGGGGGGAGTACATATCAGGTCAAAAACATTTTCATGTCAAATTTTTCTCTTTAATATTCCCTGTGTTGTCTTGTTCTTGGTGTTGTTTTATAGATTCCACTTTTTCAACTTATTCAGTAGAAACCTCTCATGAAGTACACTGTTGTACTGCACCGCGTGGTGACCAGAATGTATCCTGATTAAACTACTGCTTGCTGGAAGGTAAACCGGGCTCTGCAGTGTTTTCTTCCTAATGCTGGTATTCTTGACGGTGGTTTTTATGCATTCTACTTTACTCCAGCTCGTATTCGTTAGATCTCTGGCAGTGAGCACTGAGATGCTGATTGAATCTGACTGGGTAATGTCATGTCGTTCATAAGGGTACTGGATGTTTCAAAGAGTCAAAGAGGCAAGAAGAGAGCCATCTTATCTGATCAGCAGTAGGTCAGTGTCTACTTAAAGTGTCTACTAGTCTGCATTAGACAAGTATGCATGCTCCAGCTGAATGATAATAACACATCTCCTGGACCCACTCAGCAAAACATGCTCTGTTTGTTTGTCCCTAGCTCTGTGGTGAAACCAGTGAAAAGTGTAATTCAAGATTAAAGATTCAAAAGGGTGACTCCAAATTCTATTGATAAATATAAAGTCTATGTATTTCCTACTAAAAGGCCCATGGCCGGACTACTGGACAGACCGACATGGGGGCGTCAGGGACGAAACGAGCATTGCAGTGTGTCAAGAGAGTGTAAGAAGTGTATGCTAACATGCAAAGCTGTGATAGTGAACACAGTAAATATTATACATACTAAACATCTTTGAGAGGATGTAGCCTACAGCCTGAAGCTTTGTTTATACTTGTGCGTTTCATTGTAGCGTGAGCCTCCGTAGATGGCGAGCGAGCTACGAGCATGCATAATGGCGTTTATGCTCAACGCGTTGTTCGTTAGTTTTCTCTGAAACGCCAGAGGGCGTACCAACAAAATGTACTGTGAAAAATAAAGAAGACAGGTGTAATCGGCAAAACCCCATAAACTAACCTCCACAATGCCGAGGAGGAATTGTAATTTCCTCTAAACTCATATCTCATATTCATGGACTACTTCATTGCCCTTGTACAAGTCCGGAAAGGAAATAAGTCAAGTATTAAATCATTACAATGAAATAAAGGTTGAATATCTTGTAAACAATTTGATTTGGCTGCAAAATATTTACTCAAAAGTAGATTTTTAAGACCTCCTGTTTCTAAAGCATCTAAAACCAAATTGACGGTCTTTGTAAAATCCTCAGACATCCTAATAGTACTTTTATCAGTAAACTATTTGTGACAGTCACATCTGAAGAAAGTCCACCACCAAGCGCCTCAATCACTTAGCCCTAATTGGGTGATTTTCTTGCGCCAGCTTCATTACATTATATACCAGTATAAACCACGCTTCACAAGGCCGCTGGCATGCCTGGAGACTCTTAGTCATGTTGGTCATGACTAAGAGTCTCCTTGGTGTGGTGGAAGGCAGACGTCTACCACACCAAGGGGAAACCAGCTCTGTGAGCGAAGTGTGTTTCTTTCATAGCCATAGGTCCTGTTTGAAGCTGACTATCTCTCTGTCTTTGGAGGATATTTAATGGGAATATTCTTCTTCCATTTTCACTTCCATGTGTGTACATATGTAGGTGTTTGACCTGGTCAGCAGGAGTATAATGATGAAAGACAAGTCCTGTGGTGAAGGACAGTTAGCTTACAAGTCTGCTGAATTGCTAAGGTTATTGAAAGGTGAAAGCAAAGATGGATGGTCAGCTGGGCCAATTGAAGGGCCCAGGGTCCACACTTTTGGATCAGCTAGGGCTGAACACCAAGGCACATGGGTGGAAATCTCAAATATGAACAATATAGCACCTGAATATGAGGGAAGAAACAGTAGTATAAGGGATGTCATCAATGTATTTGGCCAATAGACGCCCTGCAGAAAAGCTTCAACTATTGGCTCAGAGCCCTGACTGACTGAGGCTAGAATTTTGTTATTCCTGGTACTCTTGCCATGAAGTTTTAAGATCTATGTAATTCTCTGCTTAAAACCCGCAACCTACAATTTTGCTGCAGGTGAAGCCAGTCAGTCAGTCAGTCAGTCAGGTGACCCTCTAAACAAAGGTGTCCTCAACAGAAGTCCATTGTCCCGTCATTTGTATTGAAAAGCCTATGAGGACGACAATGTAGTCCACTTGAAATTGGGCGACTGTGGATTAGTGGTGAGCAGGGTCGTCCTTCTATCAAAGGATCGGCGGTTCGATCCCTGGCTCCGCTAGTCCATGTCGATGTGTCCTTGGGCAAGACACTTAACCCCAAATGTCTCCCGTAGCTGTGTCTATGGTGTATGAATGTTAGCTACTCCTGATGGGCAGGTGGCACCTTAGCCCCTCCCATCAGTGTATGAATGGGTGAATGATGTCATGTAGTGTTAAAGAGCTTTGAGTGGTTGGAAGACTAGAAAAGAGATATACAGGTCCATTTACCAAATCACTATTGTGTCCATCTTCTTCAAAGATCAAACTGCTATTTGATTGTTGTAGTCCGATAAACCACACATTCAGCACCATCAGTAGTGTGTATTGTTAATTAATTATCTTATGCTAGTGTCAAACTATACAATAAGCAAACGTAGATATGGGGAACAGAGAAAAAATTAATACTGCATTACTGCAGTGGGTCTCTGACTTTGGGTTAGATACATCAACAGGAGTCTTTGTGACACTGGTTTGGTTCTGCATTGTACCAACTAATACAGATCGAGTGACGTATGTGAACATGTACTGTAGGGTTCATCACTACATCTCAGTCATTTCCATTAAAACATGAACAGCTGTGGAGAAATACCAAAGCAGAAGAAACATTTTTAGTAGATGTGCTTGGCTGGTACGCAGCACACAGACTCATTTGGACTTCATTAAAGGCTGATTACAGGAACAATTCTAGTAGTCTATGAATTCTGAATGCGCTCTCTCGCTCACACACACACACACACACACACACACACACACACACACACACACACACACACACACACACACACACACACACACACACACACACACAGCAATACTGCACATTAGATGCATTTGCCTCCAGCTTTAGTCGGCATGCAGCAGGCAGCGATAAAAGACAGCGAGTGCCTGCCTAGTGAATTACAAGGGGCCTCCACTCCCTTGGATTAGTGCAAATGTTAATCACTGCCTTAATTAATCTTCTCCTAATTCCCAATTAAGCCTGAGACTCACTTCGTGTGACTTTTTGAAATGCAGTTCCCCAGATACCCAGGCCTTCAGGCCAGTCAGGCTCCGCAGCCTCACACCTTACTGCAGCAGGAATGAGGGTTGATTAGGCTGAGCTCTTCTCTTTTATTGGTCTCAATGTGTCATTTTGACAGACTCACTTCTGCTTCAAAGCTCCCTTTACAGGATGAAGTGATGTTTCTTGAGCTGGTCATCTCTCATGCAAAGT
Organism: Ophiodon elongatus; assembly: GCA_016806645.1. Classification (NCBI taxonomy): domain Eukaryota; kingdom Metazoa; phylum Chordata; class Actinopteri; order Perciformes; family Hexagrammidae; genus Ophiodon; species Ophiodon elongatus. The sequence goes on from JACSYO010002088.1 coordinate 160,189, forward strand.
TTGCTCACTTCAACTAGGATGACACGTTTTACAACATGTTGTTAAGTACTAAATTCTGATGTCCCCATTTGCCTTTGAGGTCACTCAAACTCTGAGTTCTTGAATGAACACTGTGTTGGGGGCCAGTCACACTAAAGGCATTGTGTTCAGTTTGTAGACAGTACCAGAAGGTGGCTCTGATCAAGTATACTACTGTAGCACTATATCCATTGAGATTGTTCAATAAAGTAACAATTAGGAACTGAGTTCCAGCTACGAGATGAAACGGAGACTGCTGGTCTAACCCAGCTCTAATGGGATGGAGACTGGAGAGGCTATAACAACATGGTATTGCCTGTCTCAGATACTACTTATAATAATACTAGGGGAGGTGTTCTGAATTGAATATAAATGTTAGCATACTGTCAGTTTTGATCATTATTAGAAGCTAACTGATACAGCTAACCAGCCGCGTTAGATGGTTTGTTTCACAGACCCACCTGAGAAGCTTTCGTTGGAAACTGTTTGGAAAAGGACAAGTACTTTCAGCAAGTAAGTACCTTCAGTGTCCTTCTTTGCTCTTCTTTCAATGAAGAAATACTCTCCAGTTCTGATAGAACTGATACTATTGTAGCATGTATGCTAACCTCTTCAGGAAACGTCGTTGTTGTTTAGAACATACAGTTGCCTCTTTGTGTCATCACACAGACCTAAGCCACGCCCCCAGCTGCCTGTAGCTCCTCACAGGACACTGATTGGTCCAGACACAAACGCAGTTGAAGCATGACAAAATGGTTTTAATGAGATATGTGAGCTGTGATTCCCACGTGATCATCGCGAGAATCCAGCTGCGTGCGAGGTTATGATACAGTTGATTTTTACAGATCAAAGATTTATACTGTCTCTGCATATGTTGACCAATAAGCAACAGTACAGAAATCTCCAAAAGAGACTTGGTAAATACATATACAGATTTTTTTTTAAATCATATTCATTATACAGACTTGCTCCATCTCTCATTGTCATTGTCATTTATTAATAAATTACATTCATTACATTATAACCAATGTCATTTCCACATGACTTTACTTATAGAAAGAACTGTTGAACTGTTGGTGTTCATCAATAATATTAATATCATCCAATATATTTGCTTTTACAGAGTGATATTGATTGATCTGCATCTAAAATGCAGTGTGCTTGTTTGTAATGAAGACAAAGTCAAAGACCGACAGTCGCTGAGTGGATATGAATGACTAGAGTGTTACTCACCATACCTCCATTCTGTGTCGCTCTGCCTTCAGTGGTTTTGCTGCAGCAGTGTTTGTCTCTGTGCTGAGAGAAAGCTCATTGGACAGCCATGCAGACGGTTGCTCTGCTCTCCACTGTGTTTTATGTCTAGCACTCCTGTGGCATTTGTAGTTAATTCCACACTCTAATTGGAGAGCAGGCTTGTAAGCAGGAGCTTAGGCTGTTAGAAGCGGTGCTGTAGCATGGTGCATAGCTGGTAATCGTAGTGCAGTCAGCGGGCCAGAGGGAGGCAGAAACACATGAACACTGAGCCAGAGAGAACAGCACAGGACAACTCTGAATTAATTACAGCTAACCTTGAACATTCTAATGTCCCACAGGACAAAAACAATGAGGGTGTGTGTGTGTGTGTGTGTGTGTGTGTGTGTGTGTGTGTGTCAACATATCCTGCAGTTTACCTTCAATTCAATTTATTTTGTATAATAATAGTAGCAGTAGGTGTCAGGCAAGACCACGGTCCAGGTGTAACCACGATCCATGGAAACTTGTGAGGCGAGAAAGCACAAAGACTCCGGGGAAGAAGCAAAGTTAGTAATGTGCATGTGTATGAGAACATGGAGAGGCACAGAGAGAGAGAGGCCACATTGTAGTCTGCATGGACCTCCATGCCAGGACAGGACGAGAACCTGACTCTGAGCACACAGGGAGAACCCCTACCCCCCTGACACAACAACAACAAAGCAACAAACAAACATGGGTCACTCTGTGGCTCAGTGGTAGAGCAGGGTCGTCCTTCAATCCCCGGCTCCGCTAGTCCGTGTCCATGTGTCCTTGGGCAAGACCCTTAACCCCAAATTCCTCCCGCAAGCTGTGCCTGCGGTGTGTGTAAAAATAGTACAGTCAGATACCTAGTGCAGTCGAGGACTAGGATGTATATTGTGCAGTGCATCCATAATTTATACAAAGAAAAATCAGATGACTAAAAAGCAATGGAAAACGTCAAGTGGTTAATGTCCTGAGGTGCGCCTTTAATTGTCTTTTAAATGACAGAATATTACCTGTATGAGTTATATGAGGAGGTA
>JACSYO010002088.1:167500-232500 GCA_016806645.1 Ophiodon elongatus
ATTTCATACGGACATTTATAATGAAATGAGGCCTTCTGGCCCTTCTAGAAAGAAGGGCTGGCAGCAGCAGCACTGCTGTCTGTGTGGACACTACTGTAAACACACGCAGCCGTTCAGTGAGGCAGCCGCCGCCACACGCTGCAAACGCAGGCAGTGACCATGCAATGCTCTGTAAGCAAGAGTGAGAATTTTAGAGTGCTCATGTTTTGGACTGGGTTTTGGTTAAAAAATGACAATGCCAGTACCAATGGCAGTTCCCATAAAATAATACCGATACCAGAAGAGTACTTCATTAGAAACCTATAACGTGAATGGCAGATGTGTGTGTGTGTGTGTGTGTGTCCCACTGACTAATCATATAGCGATTATGGCTGATAACGCCGTCCCCTGATCCATAATGGTGGGATTGCACTGTAGCAGAAGCGTAATGTCCAGCCCTCAGGTTAAAACTCGGTCAGCACTGTAGCTGCTAGCTGCCGGCTCAGACCTCCCTGTGTATGGGTTGTAGCTGCTGCAGTAGTGGGCCAATCATATGTTGCATTTCATCAAAAGCGCATGCGGTGATTGGCTGTGAGCAAAACCATAGAAACAAGGATGTGTACAGTACAGCCAGTTTCTTACTCTCACCAAGCCATGTCTGGATAATGAGAAATTAAACAGAGTTAAATAAACGGAAAATAATTACTCTGTTTGTCTCTTCCTCCACCAGGGGTGATCTACACTACGGATGTGTTGGACCGTGAGACCAAGGACTCTTACTGGCTAACAGTGTATGCCAGCGACCACGGCGTGGTTCCCCAATTTGCTACTATTGAGGTGTTTGTCCAGGTGGAGGATGTTAATGATAACGCCCCGCTAACCTCAGAGCCGCTCTACCGGCCCTCAGTACCCGAGAACTCTCCACGGGATGTTTCTGTGATCCAGATCCAGGCCCAGGACCCTGATGCCGCGCCCCCTGCAGCCGCTGACAGACTCAACTACCGCATCAGCAGTGGAAATCCACAGAACTTCTTCACCATCAACACCCGCACTGGTGAGTAATGGTGTGTGTGTCTGTGTGGGTGAAAGGCAATGTCAAGGTTGAGTAGAGTGCTGACAAATGCCTGAACATTATGAATTGTCTAAGTGACACTCTGTGTGGCTGTGTTGAAAAATAAATTCTTTCAGGTTCAATTCTCTGGCCAGTTCAGATTAGTTTTATTCACTACAAAGTGGAGACAGAAGTTCACAACAAAGCTGTAGACATCTCTCACTAACCATCCTGACCAGAAGTTCTGGTCAGGATTATTTCAGAGTTACAGCAAATACTAATAGCTCAAAAGGAAGGAAAAGGGACATTGAAAGTCAGCAACCAAGATATGTATTCTTTATCAGTCCCATGGGGTGCGTTGGGTCTGAGAGACAGCTGAGAGTACTAAACAGCAGCCATATTGGTTGTTCACGTTCATTCATAATGATAATTTTGGAAAGTGTCTTTGGAAGGAGGCCTGAAGGGACAGGCTGTCAGTGTTAAAGACATGGAGAATTTCTCTCTACATTTCAAGACTGTTGGAGCTAGAGCTGCTCGCTACTTTCATTAGAAAAAAGTTGGCAACACTGAGCCGTTTCTTTGGGTTGGGTAACTTTTAAAATCTAGCTTACTATTGCTAGTTTCTCATCATTACCAACCAATATGTATATCAGCAAGAGTTTCTTACAGGAAAAAAGAAGACAATATAAAAAGAATACAGTGAATAAAACTAAGAGATATAAAACCATCTTCTACAGCTGTAAGGTATATTTTTGATCAGGTTGTTGTCTCTGATCCAGTGCACTATGACACAAAATATTACTTGGCAACTTTTGTACCAGTGATGAAAACAAGGTTTAAAGTACATAAAAGTAGCATTAAGCCAAAACTAAGATGAAATTCAACATATAAACTAAAAGAATCTAGATACGGTTTTGTTGCAAAGTCTTCAACCCTATTTACACTTTGTCATCTCATGGTCCTTGTATGGATGAGATAGCTACCTGATCCTAAAAAAGCCCATGTGTAAATTATTGAAATTCAACCATCAAACCACCTCCGAAAGAGTTTTGAGACAACTTCTAGCCAGATGTTGAAAAGGTGTTCCTCCAAGGGTGTTTTCACACCTGCCTTGTTTAATTCGGTTGAAATAAACACAAGAGTGTTTGGTGGTCGTTCCTGTTACAAACCAACTCTGGTTCCTCATCGTTTGTGGTGAGAAGACGATCCAACCTCGACCCAACACAACTGGAGGAAGCAATATGGCTTTTCTGGATTAAAACCAGCCCCTTGTGCGACTCAAATGTATGAAAACATTATTTTCACACCTCATTTTCAAGTTGTATCGTTTTCCTAAAGGGATGAATGCAAACGATGCAATAAACGATGACCATTACCAAAATGAACCTGTGGTCCCTCCATTGTCATTCCTGTAACAGGAGACTGCACTTCTTTTACTCATTGATTATTTCTCATTGTTGTTATTTTTATTGTTTTTCAGCATGTAAATTCTTACTCATGCATCACCAATTGTGGTCCGCTTGTTAATGCTGCCGTGTGAACACAAACCAAACTCAAGGCAATATGCAACATAGTAACAAATTGGTCTCTGGTTCGGACCAGAGCAAACAAACTATGACACAAAGTCTTTTGCAAAGTGTAACTGTCAGTGAGCAGTCTGGAAATTCTCACTGTCTGACATAATTGTAACTGAACCAATAAAGAGCAGGAGCTCTTCTACGACAAACTTAAGGTTGTTAAGTGTGTTAGTGAGGTGTCCAGAACTGTCTTAGGGCTGCTCGTTATTAATTCTCTACATTTTTCAATTCAATTTAATTTATTTTGTATAGCCAAAATTCACAAATCACAAATTTGTGTCAGAGAGCTTTACAATCTGTACACATACGACAGACCTCTCATCGGTTCAGGAAAAACTCCCCCCAAAAAAACTTTTAACGGGGAGAAAAAGGGAAGAAACTTTCAGGAGAGACACAGAGGAGGATCCTCTATCAGGATGGACAGAAGTACAATAGATGACATGTGTACAGAATGAACAGCATAACAGCTTTTTTTTACAGAGTTACAACACATTCAATGCATATGACAGAAATGATTCATATAATGAGAGTAGTAGCCCTCTGAGGCAAATTTGTAATTTGTGATTTTGGGCTATACAAAAATAATTTGAATTGAATTGAAGTAGTAGGCATGATGAAAAAGTAACAACTACCAATAATAACAGCAGTAGTGGATATAGTAGAATAATAATGATAATGGAAGCATTAATGGTATTGGCAATATTAATAGCAAAGCAACTAATAATAATAATAATAATAATATTAGCAGTAGGTGTCAGGCAAGACTAAGGTCCAGATATAACCACGATTCGTGGAAACTTGTGAGGAGAGAAAGTACAAAGACTCCGGAGAAAAAGTAGAGTTAGTAATGTACATTAATGGGACATGAATTCATACAGAAGGAGATAGAGAAGATGAGACAGGAGCTCAGTGTATCCTAAGATGTCCCCCAGCAGTCTAGGCCTATAGCAGCATATCTAGGGGCTGGACCAGGACAGACCTGAGCCAGCCCTAACTATAAACCTGAGCCAGCCCTAACTATAAGCGCTATCAAAGAGGAAAGTCTTAAGTCTACTCTTAAATGTGGTCACTGTGTCTGCCCCCCGGACTGAAAGTGGAAGCTGGTTCCATAGAAGAGGAGCTTGATAACTGAAGGCTCTGGCTCCCATCCTACTTTTTAAGACTCTAGGAACCACACACAGCTCTCTAGTGTGGTAATATGGTACTATGAGCTCTCTAGTGGGGTAATATGGTACTGTAAGCTCTCTAGTGGGGTAATATGGTACTGTAAGCTCTCTAGTGGGGTAATATGGTACTGTAAGCTCTCTAGTGGGGTAATATGGTACTGTAAGCTCTCTAGTGGGGTAATATGGTGCTATAAGATCTCTAGTCAGGTAATATGGTGCTATAAGATCTCTAGTCAGGTAATATGGTACTATGAGCTCCTTAAGATATGATGGTGCTTCACCAATTAAGGCTTTGTAGGTGAGAAGAAGGATTTTAAATTTGATTCTAGATTTTACAGGGAGCCAGTGCAGAGAAGCTAATACAGGAGTGATATGATCTCTTCTCTTAGTTTTTGTTAGCACACGAGCTGCAGCATTCTGGATCAACTGGAGAGATTTAAGAGACTTATTAGAGCAGCCTGATAATAAGGAGTTACAGTAGTCCAGTCTAGAAGTAACAAATGCGTGAACTAATTTTTCTGCATCACTTTGAGACAGGATGTGTCTAATTTTTGAAATGTTACGTAGGTGAAAAAAGGCAGTCCTTGAGATTTGTTTTACGTGAGAGTTAAAGGACAAGTCCTGATCAAAGATAACGCTGAGATTATTTACGATGGTGCTGGATGCCAGGGCAATGCCATCAAGAGAAACTATATCATTAGATAATTGATTCCGGAGGTGTTCTGGGCCTAGTAAAATAACTTCAGTTTTAACATCAGGAAGTTGCAGGTCATCCATGTTTTTATGTCTTTAAGACATGCTTGAAGTTTAGCGAACTGGTTAGTTTTGTCTGGCTTGATCGATATATATAATTGAGTATCATCAGCATAACAATGAAAGTCTATGGAGTGTTTTCTGATAATATTGGCTAAAGGAAGCATAAATAAGGTGAATAAAATTGGTCCAAGCACAGAACCTTGTGGAACCTGGGACTAACGTTTCTGTTTAACAAGGCGAAATGAGTTGAAGTTTAATTTAGGTTTAGGGTTTATTTATAGGCTTGAGTCAAAGATAGCTGCTACTCCACCTCCTCGGCCGGTGCCTCGAGGAATGTGAGTATTAATATGACTTGGAGAAGTTGATTCATTTAGGCTGACATATTCTTCATGACACAGCCAGGTTTCAGTTAGATAAAATAAATCAATATGATTTGCTGATATTAAATCATTCACTAATAGACTATTAGATGACAGAGATTTGATATTTAAGAGTCCACATTTAATTCTCCTAGTTTGTTGTACTGTTGCATTGGTGGTGTTAACTTTTATGAGGTTATTTTGTATGGCTCCTCTTCTGGTTACTTTTGATTTAATTAATTTAAGTGGCCGTGGGGCAGACACAGTCCCTATATAGTTTTGGGTGGGTAACTTCTCTAATGGAAGTGAAGAGAAGGGTGTAAGACTACAACTCTGCTTCCTGGTCTCAACTCTGTGTTGTCATGGATTAGGTCCACTAGGAAACTGGGTCAGATTTGTAGTAATGAGATACGCTCCATCCAAAGTGGGATGCATGCCGTCTCTACAGAAACAAATACAATGATACACTATCAATACATTTACGCCAGAAAATTGTTGAATTCTGTGAGGATACAAATTCTATAATGTTCCTGTACCAAATCAGACATGGACATTCATCAATAAGTCGGTCTTGCTAACTTACACTGTACTGCACGGTAAAAAGGGAAAGAAACGGAAGGACAGAAAAATGCTACATTTGGATGAGAAGATGTACAGAGAGAGACCTCAGGGCTGTTGTTCTACACTAAAACCTGATGATTAGGACTGTAAAATAATATCTACATCACAGTTTGCCCAGTTTAGTTTTTATTATTATCCCTCTCATCTGCACATGTGATGATAACAGTCCTGAAGATCATCAACAGTTTTCTGATGTTTCCTCATTACTGGCATTCAGTTGGGTGATGATAACACTTTAGAACATACATCTAATTGGAGGGACTCTGCAATAATACCATCTCTATAGTGTGAATGGAATGAAGAAGAGGGAGTTAAGAGAAGGAGAAGAAGGCGGATGGATGCTGAGAGAAACAACAACTGCAACAAGGTCTGGAAACATGAACTCATACATCCCCTCTGCACGCTGCCTCATACACAGTTTGTTCTGCACATACGTCGTGGAGTGGGGAAAGGACAGATATAATTGGCGGTTGCTATTTTTAGCTTTTCTTTAGTCAAGATATCTTTGCTTAGAATTTGCAAGTATTCCACCCATTCATCTCAAGCAACTAATCGTCTCTCTTCTTTCTGATTTATTAAAGAGATTTTTGCTCTTAGCTTCTTTGTATTGCCATCTTGTATTTCCTCATGTTCTCTCTTTCTGTCGTCCTCTCATACTCTCTGATTTAACTGTAACTCTCCCTTCTTCTTTCGTTAGCTGTTTTCCAATGTTTTAATCCATGTGCCTGTGTCCTCTGTCTCGATGGCGGATGTTAAATATTTGATTTTGTTGTTATGAAACTTTGATGGCAGACTGCAGATCATCCATAAGCCTGTAGCAATCTTCCTCTCTCGTGACACTTTTGTTGTTTATTTCTTCTGTCCATCTGTCTTTCGCTCTCTGTTTATTCCTTCAACACTGCTCCTCTAATTTTAACCTCATTTGTTCTTCTGTGGTATCATAGTGAAGTGACCCTCAGTGAACAAACTATTGCAGTATTGCTTTTTTTACTCAGGCTTTTGCACTTTGTTTGATACGTATTCTAGAAACACACAGTATAGAGTCAGGTTAGAGTTCAGCTGGTGTTCAGCTAGTGCCGACACACAGTGCATTAGGTCTTTAGTCACAGTGGTAAATATAGTATAGAGCTGCTAGTTTGACCGAGAAAGATGATCAATCCTGCTGCACGTACACCTCCTGAAGTTTCTCTCTTCACTGAACTAAAACAGGCCTTAATGGCCTTGGTAACTTGTAGTAAAAAACACTTCATCCAAACTGACAGAAACAAAAAAAAACTCACCAACCACGTCTTGGTTAGTCTTGCCACTGCTCCAACAATCAGCAGCTCTGGTTTGGTGGAAATAAATCCTTACTTCACAGAGTAAGATGTGAAAACATCTTCTCTGCTGTCCGGCTGCCTGTTGATCAGCTGCTCTGCGGCAGCAGCTCGTTGGCAGCTCTCACTCCTTCAGAGGCAGACCATTAAATTAGAAAAATACAATACCTGCTGGTCTTCTTTTCCAGTTCATCTTCAGGATGCTGAAGAAGGTCTTCACACATAGTAACACATACGGCTCTCTCTCTCTCTGGGTTGTCGTCGGCAACAACATCCAACAAAAACAGCTGACATTCATTCCGGCAATGATACCATTTCTGTCGTCATCGGAGGGCAAGTCGGTGTTTGCTCTCAGCAGCTCAGATTCTGGAGGGTTCCCTGCGGCCATGTCCTCCCCACTGCAGCTGCAGCCTGGAGCCTCTCTCTGGCTGAATACGGCTGAATATCCAAGTCGGCCAAAACACTTTCAAATGTACACTGTAAAGAATCCTCAGTAGCATTGCGCCCCACAGCTACTAAAGCTGAGAGTAGAACTCAGGGGTTCTTCCTTATACTAAGTGCATCGCTGAGATCAAGAAGAACACATTTTGCAGCTGCACCCCAGAGACACAGAGAACATCAGTAACAATTGCAGGTGTTTTTTCTCACTATGGAACTAACTAGGATAGGTAGAGATAAGGGTGAAAATCCACACATTTTCCTTTTAACTTGCTGTTAACTGTTTTTTCTGCTCCAGGGCCCAAGCAGGTCTTCAGTATGTAAACCCCCTCATAGGTTCAGGTTCAGGTTACTTTTATTTGTACCCATAGGTAGACCCCCTTTTTGAAGGCACAATCAGTGGGTTTTGTTTTTTTGTCAGTTTTTATAGAGGTTGGCGGCCAGAAACGTCCCAAACACATCAAAATAAGAAAATCTAGGCAGAGTAAGGGTCTCTGCAGATACAGACATCGCCACACATTCTAGTGGGTCAAAAGTGGTGATTGAGAGGGATTATTTTTGTACGATTCTATAATATTGTTTTTATGGAAAATCCTTCTCATTTTACTGTCAAGGATGGTTTAAGAAGCAAAATAATTGTCAACTTACTCAGCTCTTCATTAAGTGCATTCATTGTAACTGGTTTAGAGTCTGCATTCTGCAGTATTCTGACTTCATAAACATACAATAACCTGCTTTCTACAATCTGGGTAGGGAATTAGAGAAACCTGGTGTCCTCAGCTAGATTTCTGCTCGAAAAAAGCTCAATATTGGCCATATATACACATAACCAGGTCTCTATGCCACTGTAGGTGAGAAATCTGATTACTAACCTGTTGATCACAGATGTTTACAGTAAATAAGGAACTACAGTCAGGGCCATAAGTATTTGGACGGTGACACCATTTGTCTAACGTTGCCTATTTACGCGCCTGCAATGGATTTTAAATAAAGCAGTCAATATGTGGTTGAAGTATAGACTTCAACGACAGCTTTATTTCAGCATTATTTCAATGGATATAATAAAAATGTGGCATTAACTGTTTAGGAATCACATCCATTTTTACATAGTCCCTCACATTTTCAGAGGCTCAGAAGTAATTGAATAAACTAAAATAGTGAATATAATGATAATTTTTACTTGGAGGAAAATCCATTGCAGTCAATGGTTGCCTGAAGTCTTCCACCCATAGTCATCACCAAATCAGTTATATCATCATTATGTATATTCTACCCATAGTCTTCACTAAACGCTGAGTTTCCTCCCTTTTGCCAGGCCTTTACTGCAGCCTCCTTCAGTTGCTGCTTGTGTGTGGGTCATTCTGCCTTCAGTTTTTTCTTAAGTAAATGAAAAGCATGCTCACTGGGGTTGAGATCAGGTGACTGACTTGGCCATTGAAGAATATTCCATTTCTTTGCCTTGAAAAGCTCTTGTACTGTTTTCACGGTATGTTTTTGGTCATTATCCATCTGTACTGAGAAGCGCCGTCCAATCAGTTTTGCAGCATTTGGCTGAATCTGAGCAGATAGTAAAGCCCTAAACACCTCAAAACTCATCCTGCTACTTCTATCAGCTGTGACATCATCAATGAACACCGGTGACCAGTTTGTCAGCCTTTTAATAGCCTCCTTCACTTGCATTGACACCTCTTTGGTCCTCATGCTGAGAGTTCCCTGGACCAGCTACCAAATTCAACATTTTGAATGATCTCCAGACCTTTTTATCTGCTTAATGTGTCATGAAATAACGAGGGACCAGGCTACACCTGGCCATCAAACAATTACTTTTGAGCCTCTGAAAATGTGGGGGACTGTGTAAAAATGGTTATAATTCCTAAACGGTTAATGCAGTAGTTTTGTTATATCCATTGAATTAAAGCTGAAAGTCTACACTTCAACCACATATTGACTGCCTCATTTCAAATCTGTGTAAAGTCGTGTAAAGAGGAAAATGAGAAAAATTGTGTCACAGTCCAAATACCTATGTTCCTGACTGTATGTGAACATGAGCATGATGGTCTGCTTTCCTGCATAATTAAATTTCTCCCAGTAACCTGGTTTCATAGTGATAGAAGCTAGTGAATATACACTATTCTATCAAATAGAAATTTTGTAGATTCATTTCCCCCCCAAACTCATGATAACAGATCTCCTTTAGACACCTGAATCTCACTTCCACCTGCTGAAATTCTTCTTTCATCTAATTAATGAATCACTGAATATAGCTTCACTTCATTTCTGAGCTGGTTGAAGAAGAAAGAGCTCAGAGTGCCAGGGCTGTCAATCTGTATTATAGCAAAGAACTGTGGGATGGCAGAATTTCCTGATTTACCAAAGGATGGTCTTGTGCTTGGAGACAGGGAAGGAACTGGAATTCCTGGCTGGGACATTTATATATATTGTAGATTCTGGAAAAATCAAGGTGCTAACAAGAACCATCTAGGGTTCTTCGGCTTGTCCCCATAGGAGAGCCCCTTTAGTTTCTGTTCAAACCTTTCATAATGGTTCCACATCGATCTCTCTCTTAACATAAAGGGTTGTACCTAGAGGGGTGGAGGGAACCTTAATCTTACAAAGAACCTTGAAACACCCTTTCTTCAAAAAAGGGTTCTTCAGAAGCAGATGGATCTGGGCAGAACCTCAGCTCTTCCTGAAGGCTTCACAGTCCTATTCAAGGTGAATCCCAAACATCCCCGACATCATTACCTCGTACAGCGGAAATTGGGGAGTGTGAATTGAGCTAGTTGGGCCATCACTTTGTGTCATTGACCTTTATAATCCTCTGCTGTCAACCCTACTCCTCTTTCTGTGTATGTTTACTTTGTAAGTAAATTGTCAGTATTGTGGAAGCCTTAAGCTCTTCATTCATCACACAGGCTTCAGTAATCCTATCTATATGGTAATCAACGCACACACACCGTCACACCTACACACACACAAACACACACACACACACACACACACACACACACACACACACACACACACACACACATTGACTGATGTATTCCATTATGTGAGATTTGTGTTCCCATATATTTAAGTATTCTCACTTCATCGCCGCAAGTCATATCTCTATCCCTTTGTCCCCTCTTGTCTTCTTTATGTGCCTCATCTCTTCTGTCTTCTTATGTACTAACTAAATCCTGTAACAATGCACTGTCTCTTTTTTTTGTCTTCAACATACCAGCTCACATTTGTACATGTTTTATTTATTCTAATGTCACTTCACATTGAGTTTTTACTAATAATTTACAAGTGAAACGGTTTTCAAACCAAGACCATTTATATCAGCCACATGACGCTATAGCGTAAGTTCAGTCAGGAAGACCATACTCTTGCAAGCCCGTATTTATTGTTCATACATCTGCCAATCACTTCTCATGCATGCTCACTCATTTACTTGCTGTCATTGTTCGGGGCAGCTTAACCAACCCAATTAAACTTAATACAATGTGGACCTGGTGGGTCACTGCTCGGGTCTTGGATACCAAAACATCAGCAAGTGGCCAGATCTTAATGTTTATACTCTTCCTGACTCCCTGCCATCCTGTAGCAGGCTCAGGAGATGCTTATAGTTCCCATAACTTCTTCATTATTATGATGAATTGTGTTTTGAAACATGATGTTGATGCATGTCATGAGAAAGTGTGGGATCAGTGTTAAGTGTAAACCAATGAGCTATTAGTCATGAGGCAGTTTGAGAGCATGGGACTTTATCCACTGGCCCAGCCTGAGCTTCTGTTTTACAACAGTTTACTCATAGTTCATGGTTGGTTTATTCAGAGTTCAGGGTTAGTTTACTCAGAGTTCAGGGTTAGTTTATTCAGAGTTCAGGATTAGTTTACTCAGAGTTCAGGGTTAGTTTACTCAGAGTTCAGGGTTAGTTTATTCAGAGTTCATGATTTGTTTACTCAGAGTTCAGGGTTAGTTTATTCAGAGTTCATGATTTGTTTACTCAGAGTTCAGGGTTAGTTTATTCAGAGTTCAGGATTAGTTTACTCAGAGTTCAGGGTTGGTTTATTCAGAGTTCAGGATTAGTTTACTCAGAGTTCAGGGTTGGTTTATTCAGAGTTCAGGATTAGTTTACTCAGAGTTCAGGGTTAGTTTATTCAGAGTTCAGGATTAGTTTACTCAGAGTTCAGGGTTGGTTTATTCAGAGTTCAGGATTAGTTTACTCAGAGTTCAGGGTTGGTTTATTCAGAGTTCAGGATTAGTTTACTCAGAGTTCAGGGTTGGTTTATTCAGAGTTCAGGATTAGTTTACTCAGAGTTCAGGGTTGGTTTATTCAGAGTTCAGGGTTAGTTTCAGAGTTTGTCAAACCTGCTTTCTGTGCCCACCTTTCTTTTAATATTAGGCCCACCAACAGAGCTTTGGGTTTACGTCTTGGATCGCAGGTAACTTTGGCATGATTTAATGTTTTGAGAGCATCTTTCCTAATATTGACATTTTAATTTTATATAAACTTTTTTCCTGTGATCCAAACAACTCCAATTACAACTTCCAATAACTCCACAGTGTTGTGAAGTCTAAAAGTCAAAATGGACAACATGATTTTATCTAACAAAATACTTTGTTCAATCCATATTTGTTAGCATTTAACCTTTCAAAATCAACATTTTCACTGCGATCAAATATGTGTTTGCTCTCCCACCCCGCACACAAAAGGAAGCAGCATTGATGATGTATTTATTAAAGAAAGTTGAGTTATTAAAAAAACTAAGAAACATCAACAAATTTTATTAAATTAATCACTTTATCCAAATTCAGGATAGGATATATTGACAAGAAGCGTAGGCCTATTGGATTATAATTACAGCCTTCACCTTTAACATTGATGCATAATGAATCACGTGGGATTACTATTATTCATGTCATGGAGATTTTTGGGGTAATGCATGTAGAGTATAATAATCTAATAATAAAAAATGAATAAATGCTTTATTCAAATACTGACCTGGACGTTGATTACTATGGCAACGGTCAAAGCTTCGGGTCAGCCTAGTTAAGAGTCAAACGCGCATTGGCTGAGTTGTACTAATCAAACACAGATGTGCTAACTTACATACATACAGACATGTGGACTATAAGTAAATACTCACATGCGCGTATGTACGTGCGTCTCCTTATTAGTGTTGATTAGAGTCCAGCTCGTGAAATGCTAATACAGACAGGACAGCTGCTGAGAACTACACACTCATAACATGCAATGATGCAACATGATGTTGTTAGTTTTTGTTAATTAGGTTTCTGTCAGGAGGGGGGGCATTTCACAACAGATGGTGTGTGTGTGTGTGTGTGTGCGTGCGTGCGTGCGTGCGTGCGTGCGTGAGTGTGTGTGTAGTGAGGGGAATGAATTGTGTGTGAGTTTACTCTAATATTGCAATCTTTTCTTCAGCATCTAATTATAGAAGTGCAAGCAGGTCTATGTCTCAGTGTGTGGGTGTTTTTATAATAACAAGCACTGATGTCTTAAGGACTTGGTGTGTGTGTGTGTGTGTGTGTGTGTGTGTGTGTGTGTGTGTGTGTGTGTGTGTGTGTGTGTGTGTGTGTGTGTGTGTTTGTGTAGTGTAGTGTAGTGTAGTGTAGTGTGTTGAGTGCTGTCACATCCTCTTTCTTGTTAAAGCTAATAAATTGGCACTAACAGATGCTGGAACTGGAGTCAGACGCTCATGGCTTGTTAGCATGTCAGTCTGATGTCTAAAGTAGCAGAAAAGTTGTTCTCATTCATCAATAGTGTTTTTCCCTGATTGTTAAGATTGTATTCATGACTGGGACAGTCCACAGCAAAGTGTCAGTATTGTATCATTAACAAGTTGGACCACGGCTCTGAGGCTCGCTCCCTTTTCTTATCCCTCAATATGTTAGATGTATCTTAGGTGGTACATTCTGTATATGTGTTTGAGAGAGAGAAGGAGGGGCACCTGAGGTAGTATCATACCTCATAAGAGCTACATTTGTTGTATGTGTTTATTCAGAAACACCTACAGATCCACACATACTTGATGACAGAAGAATTGATCAATTCTACTGATGCATTTGTTTTGGATCATTCAGCATGACCATTTTTTTCAGCAGTTTCCATTTTCAAGTTTCTTGAAAAATGAAGAGTAATATGTTATGGACTGTTGAGCCAGAAATTATATTTGTCTGATAACATTAGGTAACATTATCATACCATTTCTTCATTCTATCTAGCTGTTCTCGTCTGCACCCTATCTCAAGGTGCGTTCACACCAAACGCGGCGCGAATTTTCGCGTTGTGTCATTCGCGTGGTGTGTTCACACCAAAAGCGTTGCGAATATTCGCAACGCCGGACTATTTGTGGTTGTTCCGCTTTTTCGCACTCGACGCGCCGCCGGAGAGGGGGCGTGGCTTATCTCCGTGGAAATAGTTCCTTTCTGCCATTCACCGTGGAAGAAATAACCACTAGTTCTGCTTTGTACATGTTGTGGAAGTCCCACAAACGTTGGAACATCAAACGCCCTCATGTCTGGGTTCATAACATTATCCGTAGTCGCACACAGCTTCTCCAGGAGCTGCGTCTGGAGGACTTCCTCTTCCAGACTATAGACTTCTCCTCCATAGTTTCTGATCAGCAACGGCAGGACGGCGGTGATGAGGGGCGGAGCTTCTCAACGCGCCGGGCGATTTGCCGCCCGGCGAAAATTCGCTTTTTCGCAACCATTTCGCGTCTGTGCATTGACTTTGTATGTAATCTGGTCGCGCGAAAAATTCGCGCCGCGTTTGGTGTGAACGCACCTTAAGTTCGATTTCTTTTTTTTTATAAAACAAAAGACTATTCAGTGTGGAAAGTAAAGTCATTGATCAATAGCACATGTATTCTAGGATATTCCTGTGGATATTCCTATGGGAGCTGACTTCGCATGACAGGATAACTTTATTATAAATAACTATGAATAATCAAAAATGACATAAAAAGTGCTCATAAAAAAAAAAAAGAGAAACGCAGTAACACATGTGATGAGCATGACTACTGATTGAAAGGCACAGGAGTTTAATTGAAAAGAGAAAAAGATGTGGTCATTGTTTATTAACTTTTTGAAGCTATTCATAAACTAGTTAGTTACTGTGAAGACACCGCTTGACGCCGCACCACTGTGATGTGTAATGTAGCGATAAGGACGGCTCATATTTTCCATCATGCCTGCCAAGGTTCTAGCATATTGTGTATTTTAAGTTCGCTGTTTTATGTGTGTAATGTGTCTGTTCAGAACATGGTGGCTGATGTTGGCAGTTGTCATTTTGTGCTGGTTTATAGTTTTAACCATTAGTGAGGTGGCTGTTACATTACTTAAAGTATTTGGAGAGAATTTGTATTGATAATTGAATTCTCATTTCTCTCTTTGCTGCTGGTGACCTGGGGTTTTCTTTTTGGAGGGAGCCAAGAATGCCTGACTGTGTTTAATGTGATGGATTAATAATAATAATAATACATTTTATTTATATAGCGCTTTTCACAATTCTCAAAGGCACTTTACAAAACATTAAAATCATCATAAAAGAGCTATACATTAAAAACATGGAACATACAATAGTCATAAATTAAAAGTACTTCTGAAAAGGTTGGTTTTGATTTGTGATTTGAATATCGAAAGGTCAGTGCAGTCTCGGATGTGTTTGGGGAGAGAGTTCCAGAAGCTATGGAGAAGGCTCTGTCACCCCATGTCCGGTGCTTGTTCCTGAGTGGATAGACAGGAGGTTGGCATCAGAGGAGCGGAGCCCACGGGATGGAGTGTGGTGGTGGAGCAAGTCGGTGAGGGCCTGGTTGTGGAGGGCTTTGTGAGTGAGGAGAAGGACTTTGTATTGGATCCGTTGTGGGATGGGAAGCCAGTGAAGGTTCTGGAGAACAGGGGTGATGTGATCACGGGAGCGGGAGTGGATGAGCAGGCGAGCAGCAGAGTTCTGAATGTATTGAAGTTTATTTAGGATTTTGGATGACGTGCCATAAAAAATACTGTTGCAATAGTCAATTCTGGAGGTGATGAAGGCGTGGATCAGAGTTTCAGCAGCAGATGAGGAGAGTGATGGGCGGAGACGATGTTTTTTAAGTGAAAGAAGGCAGTTCTGGTGATTTGTTTGACGAGGTGTTCAAAGGAGAGGTTGCTGTCAAACATGACTCCGAGGTTGCGGATGTGTGGGGAGGGAGACAGAGTGGAGTTGTCGATTCGAGGCGGGAGAGAAGGATGTTGTGGTTGATGGTATCGAAAGCTGCAGTGAGGTCGAGGAGAATGAGAATGTTGAGGTGACCAGAGTCTGAGGAGAGGAGGAGGTCATTGGTGACTTTAAGAAGGGCTGTTTAATCAACAGAAAATAGAAATAATTTTCTGACCCCTGAGGAGCAAAGCAAAAACATTGAAAAGATGAAGTGTTCTCATTTTTCTTTAAATATGAAACATCAACCCCAGATTCACTCCCCACCAGAAACAACCTGAACACAGCAAAATTAGAAAATCCACTTCCTTCTGGTCACTTGTCGTGACCAGAAGTGATGACTGAGAGTGATTCTATACAAGGAACATCCTACTCCTTGTGCCTTTAACTCCAAAGTGAGCAGCTGTCCATCATTCAGCATAACAAGTACGTAGTTAACTGAGAAACAATACACCAGGATCATTTGTAGGATTACAAGACTGATGTTGCAATTTTATTGGTTTATTCAGTCATCTCCAAAGCATTTAAAAATGTTGTTAATTACTTTTCTATATACCATGAATAATATCCAAGTCTGACTGAAAATGTGAACTCTGAACTCTCATAACCACATGGCCTGGAGCTAATTTTCAGCCCCTGAAGTCTGTGATTGGCTGCAGAGTGGGTTCTCTGTGTCACAGCATGGATTACTTTACAGGTCAGGCTCTTCAAGAAAAGAACTTGTCCGACCTCGTCGGAAAGCAAAAGCACCTGATCTAAACGGACAAACTCAAAGCCCAAACTCAAATTCAATCCATCATCATGAATGCAGATGGATCTCGTTTTTAGTCACGAACCTTAAAGAATCACAAAATCTTTTAATCTGGCAACAGGTAGGTCAGATCGTAATCTTAATTGAATGAAACTGACTAAACAACGTTTTTTACACAGACAAGAGGGTAAACATTTTTCAGTCCATTTGAGGATAAATTAAAGCAGTCCACCTGGAATGACGTTCTGCTGTATGATGCACAGAAAAGGCATCTGGACAGAATCAGTGAAACTAAAAGGGAATTTTGCAAAAGGTCAAAAATATAATCTACCCTGGTTAATGTTTTACTTTCAAATCCCTAAATGAAATTTAGTGGGATCCTACGAAAATAGATCACAATGTACTTGTCTGTACATTGTGATGTGTGTTCCTCATATGCTAGTTGTTCAGTTGGGGTCCCCCAAGGTTCTACTTTAGAGCCAATCTTATTTTGTATATATATAAAAATGATCTTCCTCAAGTAGGTTCAGATGTTAGCATCCAAGTGTATGTTGATGATACTGTGATTTTAACTCATGCAAGATCTAAAGAACACGCCTCCTTTCTCTCCCTTTTTTAAGCCCTCTTTATTATTCAAGCATCAAGCTAACCCACAGCCAGTCAAAACAGTAACAACATTCAAAACTCAAAATAATCACAAATAACTGTATCTGTGGCTCCCTCTCTTTCTCCCTCTCCCCTTCTCTCATTCCATGTAATTAGAAAAAGCCATCGTGTCTGACACCTACATATAATTACAATGTCACTTTGCTCATTTGGCTTACTGGCACCTGTGTGTGTGTGTGTGTGTGTGTGTGTGTGTGTGTGTGTGTGTGTGTGTGTGTGTTTTCTAATTGTTTTCTCTGCTGTTTTCTGTCTCAGGTCTGATCACCACAACCTCCAGAAAACTGGACCGTGAACAACAAACAGAACACGTTTTAGAGGTGAGACGTGTGTGTGTGTGTGTGTGTGTGTGTGTGTGTGTGTGTGTGTGTGTGTGTGTGTGTGTGTGTGTGTGTGGTAAGCGATACAGGACAAAGAATGAAAATATCACTGTGATAAGGGCATCAGAGGGTAGATGATAGACACAGCTCTAGTAGTATTATAAAAATATAGATTATTTTATTGATAATACTTCAGTGATGAGCGATGACTCAATATTAAGCTTGTATCTCTCTAGTTTGTAAACTCGACTGGCTTTTCATTTTCAGACATTAGACACAACACTGAGAAGTGGAAATACTTTGTATTCAAGTCTGCAGTGATTTACTTAAATATGTCCTGGACTATGTCATGAATGGCCTCAATTGGATTAGCAGTCCTCTTCTTTGATCAGGTAGTTGCTAATTTCTATTAGAATGGTACCAAATTGATGCTGTTATCTATGTTGCGTTATGTTCTCATATAGTTCCTTGTGTTTAGACAACATTCAATTCAATTCAATTCAATTTATTTTTGTATAGCCCAAAATCACAAATTACAAATTATTCTCAGAGGGCTTTACAATCTGTACACACTGACATCCTCTGTCCCAGAACCTCTCATCGACTCAGGAAAAACTCCCCCAAAAAAAACCTTTCAACAGGGAGAAAAATGGAAGAAACCTTCAGGAGAGCAGCAGAGGAGGATCCCTCTCCCAGGATGGACAGAGTACGAAAATAGATGTCATGTGTACAGAATGAACAACATAACAGAGTTACAACATGTTCAATTCACATGACAGAAATGATTCATGTAATAGTAGCAGTAGGTGACGGGGAGGACCACAGCAGGACGTAGGACCAGGGTCCAGATTTAACCACGATCCATAGAAACCTGTGAGGAGAGAAGGCACAAAGACTTCGGGGATGGAGCAGAGTTAGTAATGTGCATTAATGGTGCATGAATTCATACAGAAGGAAAATAGAGAAGAATATGTGTCAGTAGGGTCACGGCAGGAACCAGGAGGCAGGACCAGGGTCCAGATGCAACCACGATCCGTGGAAACCTGCGAGGTGAGAAAGCACAAAGACTCCGGGGGAAGAAGTAGAGTTAGTAATGTGCATTGATAGAACATGAATTCATACAGAAGGAGAGAGAGAAAAGGAGAGAGGAGCTCAGTGTATCCTAAGTTGTCCCCCAGCAGTCTAGGCCTATAGCAGCATATCAAGGGGCTGGAAAGAATGGACCAGGGCAAACCTGAGCCAGCCCTAACTATAAGCGCTATCAAAGAGGAAAGTCTTAAGTCTACTCTTAAATGTGGTCACTGTGTCTGCCCCCGGACTGAAAGTGGAAGCTGGTTCCATAGAAGAGGAGCTTGATAACTGAAGGCTCTGGCTCCCATCCTACTTTTTAAGACTCTAGGAACCACAAGCAGCCCCGCATTCAGTGAGCGCAGCTCTCTAGTGGGGAAATATGGTACTATGAGATCCTTAAGATATGATGGTGCCTCACCAATTAAGGCTTTGTAGGTGAGGAGAAGGATTTTAAATTTGGGTTAGCCTAACCCTAGATTTAAGAGACTTATTAGAGCAGCCTGATAATAAGGAGTTACAGTAGTCCAGTCTAGAAGTAACAAATGCGTGAACTAATTTGTTTTACGTGAGAGTTAAAGGACAAGTCCTGATCAAAGACAACTCCGAGATTCTTTACGGTGGTGCTGGATGCCAGGGCAATGCCATCAAGAGAAACCACATCATTAGATAGTTGATTTCGGAGGTGTTCTGGGCCTAGTAAAATAACTTCAGTTTTGTCTGAGTTTAACATCAGGAAGTTGCAGGTCATCCATGTTTTTATATCTTTGAGACATGCTTGAAGTTTAGCAAGCTGGTTGGTTTCGTCTGGCTTGATCGATATATATAATTGAGTATCATCAGCATAACAATGAAAGTTTATGGAGTGTTTTCTGATAATATTGCCCAAAGGAAGCATATATAAGGTGAATAAGATTGGTCCAAGCACAGAACCTTGTGGAACTCCGTGACTGACGTTGGTGGTCATCGAGGTTTCATCGTTTACATATACAAACTGAGATCGATCTGATAAATAGGATTTAAACCAGCTTAGTGCGGTTCCTTTAATGCCAATCAAATGTTCAACATCTAACATTTTTTACATGCAAATTCATATATGTTTGCCCTTGGAATGAGGTTTGCTCACCACGGGACCTAAGTATGTAACTACTGTAACATAATAAGTCGATTGTATTATGTGGGTACATGGAGTGGTTGATGAGAATTACACCTGGGCTTCAAGGTCCAAGATCCGAGATGGGGAGCATTTCAATTGCTTCTCAACGGCTCTCAACATGTTAGTGGAGCAAACTACATTGAAGGTGCAGACGGAGCTCACAGTGTGAGCCCGAGGGGGAACCGGGGGGTTGCTAAGCATTCCATGACGACGGTGTCGGTAAGGACGGCGTTGTCATCTGTAACCGCCATATGAGAGCAGTGCAGAGCGGCGTCCGTTACTAACCTGTGGGCCATGCTCACATGCACTCACGTGCACGCACGTGCACTCACATGCACTAAAAGGCACCTGGCCGACCAGCTATGTGAACAAAGAGAGGAGAAGCTCTGATAACAGCACACAAAGGGAGAGGGACTTCATGCTCTGCTCAGGTAGACATTACTCCTCTATGGCTTTACATAGATGATAGTTATTTGATGAGATATTAATGTTCAGAATGTAAAATACAGCTCCTTTAAAGGGAGACATCCCAGATTATTTTTCATGCAGTGGTCAACTTTGAGATTTTGGGCTTTTTTACTTTCATAAAATGTCTTCTTTCAGACGAGTGGAAAGAAAATATCCCAAATACATTTTCTACGACTTTGTCTATTTGCGTCTGTAGATTTTGCCTAAATTCACCATACGTTTGCATTAGATAATGCCTCATTTGCATAATAAAAAATAACATATCAGTTAGTTGATTGTAAAGCCCTCTGAGGCAAATTTATGATTTGTAATATTATGCTATACAAATAAAATTGAATTGAATTTAACCGAATATATCATTCATAGCCACATAACAATTTTTTCCTAAAAACATTTTTTCTTTAACAATCGCCCCGAAATGTTAGTGTGGTTAGTTTAGAGCAACATCTGAAATTTAGTACATGCAGGTTCATAAGCAGTATGTATGCCCTTTGAAACAGTAGTTTGACAAAATCATGTTGCCGGTGACAGACACCTTCAGCCCCCACTGACAGCTGCAGCGTGCTGGTGCGCTGATGACCCCTTGAGGCCCGGAACTTCACTACAGCTGCTGAACACCCGCTAGCAACCAGGACGACCACTGGCGGGACACAGACTGAGCCGCTGCCCATCACTGCCCCTGTGGCCTACGAGCCATTACTACTTGTTCCCACGGCCAACCTGCCGGGCCTCATAGCGGCACCTAGGACCCCAACCAAGTTGCCCAAGTACAATGGGATGATGCAGCTAAAGCCGTTCCTCTCCCATGTCTGATAAGCAACATGGCCGAGTGGCTGGGGTGACGAAGAAGCTTTACACCTGTCTTCTGGTGATCAGCTTGAATTGGAGGTATATTAAAGGCACTCATCTGAGCAGCTGATTTATCTGTGGTACTGTAACCAGGACAAACTGGTTGTACACAAATATATTAGGTTTGTCAGATCTACATAAAGGCTTGAATAATCACAAATTGATCTCGCTCTGGGGCAGTTTGTTCCGCTTTCTATGGTATCTTAGGACCTGGTCGTCTTTTTCGTAGAGGTTCGGCTTGAATAATTATTTCTCGTTTCATGTCTCTCTCTCTGTCTCTCTCTGTCTCTCTCTCTCTCTCTCTCGCTCAGCGGAATGCTGAATCATCTTATCACCCACCGTTTGTAGCTGCAGGGGTCATTATGGCATCCTTGCCTGTTTCAAAAATTGCATCTCAGGGCATGTAGACAACACAGGATGGCCATAGTTGACGAATCAGGAACAGGCCAGAAGCAGCAGAGCAGCGATGAAGAGATCTGGCTTGCTGGATTCTTGAAGTTGTTCGTCACAGTTGAAGCGTATTAGAAACAGAGTGCAACAAGGAGCTTCTTCAGGTTCTTGCTTCTCAGGTTGGCTGGTGGTCCTCTCAGTGTTCCTTTGAGCCTGCAGAAGCACAGAACTGCCCCCCACCTCCCTTGGCCTGCTGGCCAGGGTTGTGAAGTTCACCCTTCAGCATCAAATGTCCAGAGTAGAGAAGCTTTTATTCTGACTTATGCTAAATGGACCTGTACAGATCTTTTCTAGTCTTCTGAAGACTCAAAGCGCTTTAACACTACATGACATCATTCATACACTGATGGCAAAGGTGCCACCTGCCTATCAGGATTAACTAACATTCACACACCATAGGCACAGCTATGGGAGACATTTGGGGTAAGTGTCTTGCCCAAGGACACGTCACCTGTCCTTGGGCAAGACACTTAACCCTTAATTGCTCCCATAGCAATGGGATGGGCTAGCAGAGCCTGGGATCGAACCACCGATCCTGTGATTGAAGGACGACCCTGCTCACCACTGACCACAGTCGCCCCAGTCACTTATGCTTGCTGTTATCTTCTGAGAAAGGAGTACAGTGTTTGGCGCTCTCCCCTTTTGGAACAGACAGGATGGTGGTTGGTGAGCTTTAGTTGAGAGAAATATTGCAGGCAAAATAATCATCAAAATGATGAGCGTAAACTTGTTAAAATTTTTAGATTTTGGTAAACCTCAAGCTGGCACAATTGCCAGCACGATATTAAAGACACGATATTTAGTGAGTCTGTAACCTTAGAAAAATTGTGTATGACTACAAAACAAACAATTACACACTTACACTGAGGTAGATTAAAAATACAAACCCAATATACAGGGATTTACTAGGACATGTTATTAGTGTGCATTCAAATTTCTGTTTAATATCTCTGGAGCTGTAAAAGATGCATATATGAAAATACCAAGCACTCTTCCTATCACTAAACATATGTTAGCTCAGCATAACATATCATGTTATTTTGCATCAAAACTCAGTTTCCTGTCTTCTTTTGTGAACAATTAGATGTGTCTGTGTTTTCCTGAGGAATGTAGACGCTCGTGAAACAAGCCAGCTGATGTCATAAAACCTTGTAGGCTCAGTCCTTATGGTGGTTTTATATTTCATGAATCAGTGTGAGTGTCAAGATTGACACCAAGTTGTTGTGTCATATCTACTGTGAGTCTAACTCGGCACGTGGTCCAACCAGTTAGTGACCTGGGGGTCCTGAGAGCAGTTTCTGGAAGAAGTTTGATAGTAAAGACTTTAAAGTTAAAGATTTTTTGTCATCGTTGTTATTATCACATTTCAGTTATCATCATCTTTCTTTCCTCGTTCACAACACAGGAAAATGGTACAATCTGACTTGTGCACCCAGACAAGTGTTAAAACAACCAAACGTGGGCAGATAAGCCTGAAAGGATTCCCAAAACAATTCAAACAAAGCAAAAGAGCAACTTTTTCACGAAGATGAAGGAAAGACGATCATCTGGCAAACAAACATCTAGCTACACGTTAGCCTAACACTGGAGAGGCGGCTAGTGCAATACTGACAGTCACAGGCAGGAGGCACCGCAGTGGTAAGCCTGAGAAAGCCTTAATGGACTTCGCTCAGCTGTCTGGACCACCAAAGCTAACTTCAGCTTGTCTGACAGGTTTACTACTTTCTCTTGCCACCCTGTTACCGACCGGTCTATTACGTAAGAGTATGCCCTCTTGGGGGCGGACTCGTGTTTTTAGTTGAAAACGGAAGAGACATCTGATTGGTTACGAATAATTCCCTGTTGAAAATGTGACTTCGGGAGTCTCAAAAAACCCACACACAAATGCAGTGAAGTTCACACATGACAAGCAGGTAAATGCAGGTTGAACAGTGTGTATGTGACTGTAACAACATGTAGATGAGCCTCTGTCTGCCGGGTCAGTCATAATCATCACTGGTAGCCATGCGGTCTGTATCAACCCCATCACAGGGGTTACACACTGCTCTTTTCAAATTGATGGGCTGTTCTTCAGACCCTCTTCATTTCCGGTGGGGTTTCAGAGACACAGTAGAGTCTTGAGGTATATGACCGCTGTATATAGAGACAACAACGATGCAAACTGTAGATGGTTTTGGGATTCTATGGAGACTTAGAGATGTATTAAATGTCTGGACTTTCCCGTGAACAGATTTTCTCCAGACATTTTCCTTCTCTGCAAGGAAGCTGAGACAATAAATGGGTTTATTATGGCAAAACTGTGTCATTATCTTTTCCACTTATTTAAATAGATTTAATAACAAGCAGCAGGTGATTTGTGTTACCAGTGTCTCATTTGAATACAATGATAGGCAGCAGCCATAGCTGTAACTTGTAAATATGTTTTTCTTTACTTGATGTAAAATGGTTGATCAAAGCAGTATTTGAATAATTTTGTGTCAATCAAAAAGTAATTTAGAAAAAAACCATTTGGAGTTGTGAAGGACCGAGGTGAGCAGCTATGTAATGAAGCATTGATCTGCTCACAGGACTAGAGCACATGGAACAGACTGCAGTCACTTTGTCTGCTTGTCCAATGTGTTGCCATCGATTATCTGTGTTGAATTTAATTTAACAAATCAAATGAGCTGTGGCTCTGTTCTTACGTTCTCTGAGGTTGCTTTCGTAAAGGAGCTCACACACTGAAAGACACTTTACAGAGTAAAGGGAATCACTTTTTTAATATTATATTTGATGAATCAAAGCTAGACAAGCATGTTTTTTGCTTCCTCCTCCTCGCTCTTATTTCCTATGATTATGTTCTCTCCACCCCCTTTTGCCTTCCACAGTCAGCACCCAGCAAGCCATTTTAGAGATAACTCTTTCTTCACAATCACTGCAGTTCCTCATGTCTGGCATTTTCTAAAATGACAGATGGTATGCTTAAATGAAGCCAACCATGAGCACGGGGGAAATGAACTGCTGCTGTGTCGTGAATCTCTGACGAGCCCAAAAGTGATTGCACTTCTGACAAAATGAATATAAATTTAGGACAAAGGAGAAACGCCTGCTTGGTAGCTCTTATCGGCTAGCTCCACCTCACAGTGATCACCTTCTTTATCATTTTAGCAGCTACAGACGTAGCTGCTAAAACAGAGGAAGACAAATCCTTTCTTTTCATCGTATTAGTCAGAGACTTACAGAGAATAGCAGCAAATAGAATTCACACAGACTGGTGCTGTGCTTTACAAAGTCATTACATTCTCTTTTTTCTTTTTACTTTTCATCATTAATATTATGAATCTCAGATTGACACATGTCTGTGGGGCTGCAACTACCAATCATTTTCATTATAGAGTAATCTGCTGATAATGTTCTTTGGCCTGTAAAATGTCAGATGAAACTTTTCATCATGGTTTCCGAAACTACGAGGTGGATGTCAAAGATGTCAAAGATGTTCAGTTTACAATTATCTAAACCAGAGAAAAGCGTGTTGACTTGAAAAACTAAAGATTAATAATCAAAATAGTTGCAGATTAATTTCTAGTAGTTGACCGATTCATCCATTTAATTATTGTTTCAACTCTGCTTATTTGGTCATACTTTTAGGTAACTGAGACACATCTAAAAGCAAAGGTGTTTCTACCTTTTCTGAATAGCCAGACCTCTTCCTGACTGCACTCCACTTTGGCCAAATTATTTCTCACCGTAAACGGTACTCCAGCTGGACAGTGTTCATAATGTTCTTGTTGTTTACATTCATAAGTTATCACATTGCTTTCAAGTGATCCACATCAATTGACAATTTCAGGAAATGTTATGATTTACCTTCAGATGGTCAAAAGTCCAGATCATTTACTCCGTTTTACCTGAAAGCGCCATCATTCATCTCTGTGACGTCAGACTGCCTGATTAAGGGTTCAACCTGGCCCTGTGTCTTCGGATCCAGGATCCAGTCCCTGAATTGGAACACATTTTCTTTGTATGTGTTTGACTTGAATCTCTCAACGCCCCTGCAGGTGCTGGTGTCAGACGGTGGTCCTAGTCCCAGGCAGAGTACAGTGTGGGTGATGGTTCAGGTCCTGGATGAAAACGACAACAAGCCCACATTTCCTGAGAAGGTCTACCAGGTCAAACTTCCAGAGAGAGAGCGGAGAAAGAAGGGCGAGCCCATCTATCGGGTGTTTGCCTACGACCGCGATGAAGGGCCCAACAGCGACCTCTCCTACAGCATCGTGGACGGAAACGAGGAGGGGAAGTTCTTCATCGACCCCAAGACTGCAGTTGTATCCTCACGCAAGGCCTTCAGTGCAGGGAGCTACGACATTCTGACCGTATGCATACCTTTATCAATTATTAGGCCTGACTGCCAACACGTTAGGACATCTAGAATGTCTGTTAAATTTTCATGCCTTCACATCTTAGGAATGCATGGATTTAGTGTTTTCTCCTTATATTTGGCATTAAAATCAGTTCAGTTCATGAAAGAAACCTGCCTGATGCAAAGATACACATTCTGGTGCTGGATATAGAACTATTTAAGGCCCCATAACTCAAAGGAAACACTGAAATCTGCAGGGTTATTGTGTCAACTGCTTTGTGATAATTGAACTGAAATACACACAACTAAAGCTCAATGTCAAGATAAGGACATTAAGCTGCTTTATTACCTGATCTTGATTCTTAGAGTCACAATCTAGTTTCAAGAACTTCATTTCGTACTTGAATATTGAATGTGCCTAAATCATAAAACAAACAGGGAGTGGGAGGAGGTGGGGCAGGACTACATAGTATCAGTATAATTTTGTCAACTCAACCTTTCTGTCCTTAAAAAGACTCCTTATGCACTCATGTCACCTCTAAATACATCCCAGTATCTTACAAATGAAATCCATAACCGACAGTTCAGAACCTCACAATTTACATCCAATGCCATCATCCTTTATGGAGCGAGGCAGTCGGTGAGGATGGAGGGTCTGGGGGGGCATCACATGCAGGAGACTGCACATTCTTGTAATAAATGTTTACGTTTCTTAACTGTCACCATACTGTAGCTGTCATTTAAAAAACCTTGGCATTATACGCTATCTTGGGGTCTACTTAATCCCATGGAATGGACATGCTAGTTTGGGTTTGCCAAATTTCCCTTCAAATTGCATCAAAACAGGAATTTCAATACCCAGAAATGTCAATGCATCATTATTCTTTGTTTTACTATATGCTATTTTGGTGTGGCTGACTCTTGGGCCTCTTCTTTACAATCTCACTTCTGTGCTCTTCAGATCAAAGCGACAGACAATGGCCGTCCTCAGAAATCCTCCACAGCTCGCCTGCACATCGAGTGGATTCGTCGACCTCCTCTCTCAACTTTCCCTGGGCTCTTCGATGAGCCATTCTATAATTTCACTGTCATGGAGAATGACAAGGTGGCAGAGATTGTGGGTGTGGTGTCCCTGCAGCAGAGCTCCACCCCCTTGTGGTTTGACATCACAGGTAAAAGCTCCCTCTCCTGTGTCACTGTAGTGTGAGGTCGGGTGTGTGTCGGTGTTTGTGTGAGGTGCAGCTCAGACACTGTGGCCTTGCTGCATGATCTGTTATGCTCTGCCCATCTCAGTCACCATGGTGACAGCTTGCCCAGCTGTCAGGTCTGTATGGCCTGTAGGAAAGGTAATGACAACAGTTGGCAGTCTATAGAGAACTCTTATGGATTGAATTCAGGATCAAACCTAAACAAAAGTATCTTCATGATTCCTGAGACTCTTTTGTCAAAGGGACTTTCCTTTTAAGAGATTAAGTGTTATTTATAAGTATTATTCATGACTTATTCAGTTCCTTTCATAATGTCTCTGCTTACAGGAGGCCCTGGCTCACTCTCAATAAAGAACATTCAGACAGATTTTAAAGCCAGTGTGACATTCCCGTATAAATGGGAAATGCCCAACGTGGAGAACTTAAATCCTTTGGATCCGTCAAAGTTCACTTGCACCCACTTGAACAGCTTAACAAGATTATGTCATGCACAGTGCTCTAAGCTCAATTTTTACGCATTATGTATGGTGACGATTCTGGTGTGTTAAAAGTGATTTAATAATTCTAATAATCAGTACTTTTGATTCTAATTCCATTAGTTTGTAATGCCATATAGTATTATATGTACACTGACAGTTCCCCAACCGGGATGCCTGCAATGTGAGCTCAAGTCAGTGTGTGTCCAGCTGAAGATACCTTCTTGTCCTCCATAGCTCTGTCCATCTCCTCTCTCTCTCTCTCTCTCTCTCTCTCTCTCTCTCTCTCTCTCTCTCTTTCATACTGTCTCATTCTGTCTCCTTTCTCCATTCATGATTTTTCCGTGTGTATGCAGCCTTTCTGTGGGATCACAGCTACATTTGATCTTTGCATTAATAAGAGACTATGAATCAACTTTGTTAATATTTAGTCAACCTCCCAGAAGCCATTTAGAATTACACTGTAACACATAACACGGTGCCTAAATGTCATGTGTGTGCAAAACCAATAATGCAATATGCGGATCAAATATGAAATATATATATTTATATACACATCTGTATTTATGAATAATAAAAACAATCATTCATTTATTCGTTGTTACATTACATTTATAAACAATGTAAAGCCTACATATACGTCTAAGTGTATATGCACAGTTAAACATATCAGAATAACAATATGAGTGGATTGGTCATGATCCAGTGTTAGAGTTTGTATTGAGAAAAAGTTCAAAGTATAAAATAACTAGAAATAATTTATCGTGAGAAAGAGCTGTGACATATTTTGACATCATTGAGTCTTTGTTAGATCTTAGAAAAGGTCAGGTCTTTGACTCCTCATCAGACGACTAGTTTGGATTGTAAGTTACAGGTTGTTTGTGATAACAATAAAGTCCATTTTACGTGTCTTATGAAAAAGAACTTCCAAGGCATCAAGTGACACGGCTTGGGCAGCGTTTGACTGTGACGCGTTACAGGCAGAGTAACTGACGTAGCTGAAAGGGCCAGAGAGTCCACGCAGGGAGGGAGGTGGATTACAGGCAGAGTAACTGACGTAGTTTAAAGGGCCAGAGAGTCCACGCAGGGAGGGAGGTGGATGGGTCAAACAAAACAGGACTTTCATCCAGGACACCGCTGTTCATCTACCATTTACCCAAAAGTGAACAATGACCCTTTGACACGTCAGCCTTCAGTCACGTGATATTATTTTGAAAAGACACTGCATGTGACGAGTGTATATTTATACACCGTCCGTGAATAAGTGACGGTAGAGGGGTAAGTGGAGCGTCATAGTTTGTAGCTTAATGCCACTGACCAAGCTGCGTTATTGAATGTGTTGCAAATTGAACACTTTCCATTGGCATAAATTGTAAAATGTTAGATATTATTTGTCATGAACTTAAATTCACAAAGATTAGTTAAATCCTAAGAGAACAATCTAAGAGAACATCCTAATATGACAATATTAGCAATACATACTTTACAATGTTGTTTGTCAGTAGCCCATGTAGCAATAATTTGATGGAGGTTCAGCTCATCAGAAGGTTGCTGTCGCCGTCTTGTCTCATCAGTTTGTCTCCTCACCTCCTTTGCTCACTACGCCATCCTCCTGTCTCCCTCCCCCCGAGCCTGTCTGTCCTTCCTGGCTCACCTTCTCTCTCCTCTCTCTCCTCAATGCTTCATGCCTGGAAGGTCCCAGGTCTTTCCGTGAGATGTTCTATATACTGCAGAGTGCTTGTGGCAGGAACTGTTCCTCAGAAGGTATCTCGTTTCCAACTTCCTCTACCCCTGTTAGCTGTCTTCCCTCTACTTCCTTTTCTTTTTTTTCCTTTCCTTTTCCTTTTCAGTTTCCTTGTCTTTTTCATTGCTGCTCATCCCCCTCTCCCCGTGCTTCTAATCGGTGCTGCTGACATATTCCTGTGTTTGGTTGGCTAGAGGCGGTTAGCCGGGGGGAATCAACCACAAAGCTCAGCCCTAGAGGACGAGTGTGTCTGAGTCTGTGTTAGTGTTTATTATTGTGTCAATGTGTGTGTGTTTCACATTTATGGACTTAATTGCAGCCAAGGTTCATTGAAGGGATGACGGTTTAGTAAAAGGTATGACAACCTTTTTATCTGCTCCCATGGCAACGACCACCAGGGTTACCTGGGTGACGGCTCTGTCTAATGACCTCTTGTTAGCAGCACCTGTACACACACTCCTTATGTGATTAATGCCTGCCTTCATGCAGCACTTTTCAGAGGCAGGTTCACACATGAACTCAAATCTCCTACTGTCTGCTGACCCTGAAGAAGCACAACACAGCCTCCAGCAGCCTGAACACCATTGTCAGCCATCTCTGAGATGTGTGGGACATGGCATTCTCTCACATTGTTACTTTTGTACCACAGAGAATACTTAGTATGATTGGCTGGGCAAGAAAGGTTGGAAGAAGGAAGAAAATATTGTCACTTAAAGATATGAAATATTTATTTTTTTGTCTTAGTCCTTGTATGACAGCAGGGTGGAAGAGGTTAACTCTGTGATCACTCTTCATGATTGTCTCTCAGCAGGTTGAGGTGAGAACTCACCATGTTCTGTGGTGAGACAACTGTCCAGTTGAGCCAGTATGAACTGGGCTCAGACAGGCAGAGAAACCAATTTTAGAACAGAGCAGAGGGTTTCTTGTTGTTGGATTTTCTGTCTCTGTAATTTGCCTTCAGCGGACAAGAGACTTATTCTGGCCTCAGAGGGACTCTCGCCAAACCCTCCTCTTCTTTAAGTGTATGATTAGGTTGGATGGCTGACATGGCAGCTTGAAGCTGCCTGTCATTATTCTTTTGTGGTGCACACAGCAAACAGCATAGCCCATGTTACAATGCATACTGCTGACTGGCGCTAACGCAATTCTTTTCCTGTGTCTGTTTGAACACCATAGGCTCACTAAGGCTTCTTCATATTTATGTAGAGAATCCGTCCCGGTCCGTCTTCCTGTTGACGCCATATCTCAAGACACCATGTCAGGACTTTTGACCATCTGGTTAAATGCCCAGATTATCAGCCAGTGTTTATTGTTGATATCTGTCATGTCTTAGGTTTCATTTTAAACAGCTAAACATGTGGATGTCAGATAGGGTCCTGTTAATAGGTTTACATTTAGCTGTTGAGACCAAATATATTCTTTATACATTCATTGTAAATGTTTGTAACAAGTACGTGTTACCACGTGAGTTTTCCCCTCCAGCACAGAAGACGATTCAAGCTTAGTCTTGTTAGTAACCGTTTTTATTGAGAGCCCAGGTTCGTTCCCGCGTCGCACCTCGTCCATCTGACGCTCTGGCAGCTTGTGTACCTGCTCTTCCTCCCTTCCCTCAGTCCCTACTGGGGTTTATATCGGGGAGCAAACCCAATCAGCCAAACCCCAAACCAGCTCAGGCTAATTAAACCTCTTCCGGCCCCGTTCCCTGAACCACTCCCACACTCGTCCCCTCTGCAGCTGAGCCCAACCACGCCCCCGCCACCACAATGTTCAACCAATAAAAACTGGGTACAGAATATGACAAAAAAGCGTAGATTAAATATTTCTTTAACTGCAGAGTCCAGTGTGTAAGATTTAGTGGTGGTGTGTTGCAGATTGCAACACACCGACTACCCCTCCGCTCACTCCCCCCTTCACAGGGGAGAACTGGAGAACCTTCGCCTTGCCTACTTTAATAATGATACCTTTACTTTTATAGCACTTTTGAAAAACAAAGTCACAAAGTTCTTCACAATAAACAAACAGTAATCAAGGTAAGGATATAAAAAAGAAAAACACATGTAAACAGGTACAACAACATAGATGAAAGTAAATCTTAAGAAGAGATTTAAAGGAAGACACTGAGTTATCTCAGGCAGGGAGTTCCACAGCTGAGGGGCCGGGACAGCTAAAGGGATTTTGGAACCATTAGTAGGGCCCTGCTAGAGGATCTACAGGAGCGATCAGGTTCATAGGGAGTTAGCAAAGCACACAGATAGGAAGGAGCCAGACCATTCACGGATTTAAAAACAAGCCGTGAAATCTAAAAATAAATTTAAAGGAAACCAGTGAAGGGCAGCGAGGATTGGTGTGATGTGGTTGCTTCTCTTAGTACGTGTTAAAAACTTTGGATGTCTTTGGATGTTCCGCCTGCTGAATACCAGAATATTGTACGTTGCAATAATCCTGTCTGGAGCAGATAAAAGCATGGATGACCATTTCTAAGTCTGCAGAGGAAAATAATGATCTGATCTTGGTAAGCTGTCTTAGTTGGCCAAAGCAGGACTGAACAACTTTGGTCACCTGTAAAGCTTGCTCTCATTTTTGATTTGTCTTTCGATGGAAAGACAAATCAAAAATGAGAGCAAGCTTTACGTGCATTGTTAGAAAAGGAACCCTGACCAGAGGAGAGACTATAAATGCTGCTAGTGCTGGGCCTATGAAGTCATTCAGCTGCAGGAAATCTTCTGACATTCAATTTTAACTTCAGCGATGCAGGACATGATACAGGAACCGTTGGTGGTAGCAGGTTTTGATGGGACATTTCAATGTCAGAAATCAGTGTTGCCATAGTTTTTCACTCTGCGGCTCGCGTCACGTAAAAAAAGGTCAAGCTCTCTACAGCCAGTGTTTGCTTTGTCCATTCTGGGCTACTGTAGAATCATGGCCGAGCAACATGGAGGACTTCCCATCTAAAGGACTCATTTTGAGCTAACGAAATGCTAGTTTAATTGTGATTATACACTAATAAAAACATAGTTATGAATATTTTCTGCCATATTTTCTGCCAGCAGATCCATGAAATACTACAAACTGGACCTTCAAGCTACTTACAAAGTTGAACCTACAGTAATTAGTATAAATGAATCAATAAGCAGATTTAATACAGTATTCACGTCCATGTAAAATGCTATTGAACCACAATCCGTATGGTGAATGTGCATACAGTAGTCCTAGTAACATGCCTGAGACCAATGACCTGCGGACAAATGGAGGTCTAAATGTCTGGGACTCTCAATAGTCACAGCAACTGAAGAAGTCTGCACACATCTATTCCATGTCTAGACAAAATTAATAGTGCACTGGACTGAAGTGGTAGACTCATTCAAGAACTTCAATTAATTTTGTCTAGACATGGAATAGATGTGTGCAGACTACCCCATCGATCTGGGAATCAAAGGGATCGGCCATTTCAGCTGAGCTGCTCCACGGCAAGAACTGTGATCCAAAGATCAGTGAACTGGGAGGAAGCTGGGCCGTGGGCTTCTTCAAATGGGCTCGGCAAACAGACAATCAGAGAAATAAAGGCACATGTTGCAGGGCACACACACACACACACACACACACACACACACACACACACACACACACACACACACACACACACACAATCATCACAGACACGCACAAACATAGACATCCACTCAGACAGTTCTTTCTCTACAGAGGACACCTAGAGCAGATTAAATTAATCTTTTCATTCAAAAACAAACAAAAGCTGATCAGCAAACATAAACACATATGTTGAACCTGTGTAGGGCCAATGTTTTGAATCCATTTACCAGGTGTACAGAGCAGAGAGTCACAAGAACACACACACAGGCCGTGGGTCGTTCATGCAGCTTGCATGGCCAGTGCTCATGCTTCACTGTTCCTGTGATGTTGTGCTTTTGACTGTCGGTTTGCAAGAGTGTGTGGAGCTGTTGTGTGTGTGGGGAGGGTGGGTGGGGGGTCAGTGGGTGGCAGGGAGGGGGGGCTTAATCTTGTCAGCAGCCATCCCTCCCATATCTATACCATCACACACTCCAAAGAATATCAATGAAGAGTGTGTGCAGCAATGGTCTCCATTCATGTGCCACGTAGTCGGAGTATACAGGCAAAACAGCAAACTCACAGCTGTTTATGTCATCAAAACTAATGTTCGGGCATTTCAGCACATGGTTGCACATGGATGAAAACCATTGGTCCATAAATACAACCTTCTGGTTTGTGTGTTTTCACATATTCATCATAACTGGTGTGTATTGAGAGTATGTCTGTATGGCTAACACTGTGTGCACCTCCCTCCTCCCGGGGAGCAGGTGGGAACAGCGACAGCGTGTTTGACGTAGAGAAGGCTGTGGGCACCATCATCATTGCCAAGCCTCTGGACGCTGAGCAGCGTTCCTTCTACAACCTGACGGTGCAGGCCACCGACGGCACCAACACTGCATACACAC
Organism: Ophiodon elongatus; assembly: GCA_016806645.1. Taxonomy (NCBI): domain Eukaryota; kingdom Metazoa; phylum Chordata; class Actinopteri; order Perciformes; family Hexagrammidae; genus Ophiodon; species Ophiodon elongatus. The sequence goes on from JACSYO010002088.1 coordinate 200,946, forward strand.
AGGTAAGCTTTGTTCCATCCACCTGTCATTGTTCGGTGGTTTACGGTTATACCTTGTTACTAATGTACCCGATGCACAAAGGAAGAACATTTGCTCATGTTACTGCTCCAGTGTTAGTACCTGAAAGGTAGGAATGAGAAAATGATTTGTTATAATGTTGTTGTTGTTGTTAGTAATATGTTACCAAACAGGCATAAAAAATGTTGTGTTGAAACACAGTCCATGAACCAGAATGACTGGATCCCATTAGATACAAAGATTCCTCTGAACAGAATGAACCGGGCAGGTTTGTGTCTCTTCAGTAGAAATGACACACAAGCAGCCCATCGCATCCGAGCTGGGAACAGATGGACACAAGACATGGAAGAGATGGTTTTATACTCCAGTTTACTGATCAACTCACAAGGATTATCGTCAGAGAGGACACGACTAGCCTAGACAAACATCATAGCAGATAATATCTGTGTTTGTGAAATATGGAAGAGTATCAAGAACACAGACAGCCACTGCAATTACAAATAGGGCTCCACATGCTATGTAGGGTATTTAGGGGTTATGTGTGTTAGCCAGCACTTTGATTTACTCTAATGTAGCTGCCTTTCCCATGTAGACCCTATATGTGTTAGGAAAAGGAGAAAAGTGATATGCAATACAGGAAGTAGCAGAACATCTTTTTCGTAGAGAAGTTTCAGTGCAGCACATGGTTCAAACACAGATCATATGATATTAGCATTTTTAGCACAAACAATTGTTCTGACATGATGAATGAGTGAGATGCCTATTATTCCCCCTGCGCACACACTATTCATCCTGTCTTTTTCAATTTCCTAAACTGAGTATCCCGATAGTGGAAAGGGGCGTATCCATGCCTTCCGCTTGTGTCCAGTCACATAGTGTCTCTCTGTTATGCTGTTAGGTTATGGGGCTCCCAGAAGTCATTTCCAGGTTGGTCTAGAGAGAGACACACAAACAGATTGTGTACAACCTTTTTATTTTTTTACCACTAAAATCAGTGTTAATTTCTTTTTTTTTTTTTTTTTTTATTATTATTATGTATATCTCACCCATTTAACTATCGCCCCCCCAAAATATCTGATCCATATAATATTTCCCATGCACTCTTCCCAAAAGAGAGTCCTTATGTTCTAAAGAAGTAGTAAAATAACAGCAAGCAAACATCATGACAGACCAAGACTGATCTCAAGATAAGAAGAATTAACCCAAATAATAATAATAATAATGATGGTAATTCTAAAGGGGCTGCACAGTGGTGTGGCGGCTAGCACTGTGGGAAGTCTGCATGTTCTCCCCTTGTCAGTATGGGTTCTCGCCGGGTTCTCCGTCTTCATCCCACAGTCCAAAGACATATATATAAAAATATAATATAGTCTATAATAAAACAGTACAACATATGTAATATAGATTATGGTTTTAGACAGCATCCCTTGCCATAAATGCCCTCTTCTTTCTGTGGAGAAGGCCTTGGATCTCCTTATAGATTTAAGGGTTATTGTCCGGTAAGCAGCTGACCTTTTTGATGGGTCCTATGCTGTCCTCACAGAAACTGATTACATTACTATTACACAGTGGGAGACCCAATATCATCCATGTGGTCCTTCTGGAACCGGCCCCAGTGTGACATGGAACACTCCTGGAGGGTCTCCTCAGCGTCCTGAGACCAAACCATCACAGTCCTCGTTCTGGCCACCTGTTGCCTCACCAGCAGGTGGTTTTGAGGTGTATCAAGTTGTAGTCTGATTCTCTAAGAAAGGGGATGGAAGAAGAGCTGTATGCCCCTTCACATTGATATAAAAGAGGTCCAGGATTTTATCCTCTCTTGTTGCACAATTTATATATTTAAGTATGTATATATAATAGCAGGGCAGACTTCCTGTGGTCAGTAGTTGAGGAAATTTGTTTTAAGAGAAATGAGATGTCCTTTCTTCTGAAGCGTCACATGAAGCGACGTCTGTTTCTGATGACGGTGGATCAGCTAATCACAGCTGGATCAGCTGATCACAGCTGGATCAGCTGTCAGTCGGCTTTAACAGCTGGAGAGACTTTTGATGGAGTTTGTGTCTGTACACATGTGAACTGTTCTAATACTAATAAAGACACCCAGTTATCATCACGGTCACAGAAGCAGGGCTTCCTCTGTGTAGCCTGTTACCTGTTTAACAACCTGCACATGCTGCGTGCTGTATTCAGATTATGTACTGTGTCCATTTCTACTGCAGAAGGCATTTGATATTACAATTAACATATATTTTAACCAGATGGTGAATCAGAAAACAAATAAAATACCAAACTTGTGACACACTTGAATTTAATCTGGGATCTACCTTCTCTCTGGTATTAAACTTCAGTGATATTGAGAAATATCCAATTAGTTTGATCAGCTGCAGCGTCAAATCAATAACTAATATCCAATGAAGGGGTGTGTCGCTAGTTAAAAGACTTTCGTGAAGGCTGCTTTCATGTATTTGTTCTCTCCTCAAGGAGAGAAGTTCCATAGCCCCTACCTGCAAAGCACCTAAAATAGCATAATGTCACATGACCTAAGACATCATTGTTTGTTTCCTTCACAAATTAGCATCACATAAGCCAGAGGGTTATACTAATCAAATTGGAACACACATTCATTATTCATCCCATGGCCAAGGACACAGTTGGGCCCCTGGCCCTTATAATAATAATCATGGAGTGCTTGACAGAAATATGTCAACCAAAATCACTCATGTTAATAACCTTATTCACTTTTATGAGGTGAACCTGTACAATTCAATCCAATGTATTCATCTTTAATAAATCTACAAAGTAGAATACATTTACAAAGCCTATAATGTTTTCGACACTGTGTTAGAGGTGTTGATGCCACTCTGTAGTCATTGTGGAGGCCACAGTCTGTGGTGTGTAAATATAAAACTGTCAACATGATGCAATCTTAACTCACACCTCTGACACAGAGTCAAGACTTACATGACATTTTCACAAAGATAGTATTTAAACTGGTGTTTGAGTTAAAAAGCTGCCCGCTTTTTATAATTTTACTTTTAAGCCTGACTAAACAGAACTAATTCTTCACATAGCGGTTGCAATATTTTTGTTCACATACTGCCTGCTCAAACACATTCAGATATAGAGACACACACACACACACCTGTAAGAAGGGAAGGAAGATCTCCCAGATGGAGAGTCAGCATGGCGTAATGCCGCCAGGGAATGTCTCAACAGTTGAGCAGCAGAAGGCCGACTGATGGGTTTAAATTTAGACTCTTTGCCCGGCAGCGCTCAACTCCTGTCTACGATTCCCTTCGCTTCTCTTTATGTTTTCTCTGGCTAGGAATCAGTGCAAATCTCAGTCTTTTTCTGGGTGTATGTACAGTGCACAATGTCCCCTTGCGGGATTAATAAATGATCTATCTGTCTGTCTATGTAATCTGCCCATGTCTTTTGGGTTCACACAGACACCTTGCCCGGTGGCTGTGTGCTGCCCATAATTTAGGACTCATGGGACTATACTGAGGATGGTAAGTCACGCATGTGTGAACACGAAATAGAACTGCGTGCGCGTCCACTGTCTATCCTTCTGTCCTTAGTTGTTTTGGAGTATTTCAGAATCTATTAGGTCATATCTTTTAGGTCATACAATGTGCTGTCCAACCATGTCTAAAGGTCAAAGTATATTTCTCCCCGTTCCAAATGGCCGGACTCGAAGGCAGTGCAAATGCTTCATTGTATCATCCTCCTGGCTGCATCTCTCTCCAAAAACGCTGTGTTTCTATGTCTTTGCAGTGTTGACACAATGAGCTGAACAAATGTGGATAATGGCGCACAGTTTCACACTGTCTCTCCTCTGGAGCATTTATGTTGTGGCTGCTGTGGCCGTTCACAAGTATAGTGATGGAAGGAGTAGTTGTGTGAAGAATGAAAACAGAGAGCACACGAGAGAGAAGTTCAGACACCACTGTTCACCTAGCCAATCTCTTTGGAAAGTGGATGTAATCATTTTGTGATCAGAGTTGCAAGATTAGACGGTTTCAGATGTTGAAGGATCTGACAGGCTTTGTTTGAAGCCGACTGATGCCCAAAGGGATAGTTCTGCCAAGTTACCAAGACACAGACCTCAGAACCGTGCCCAGACCCAGGAGTACAGCTGTTCACTGCTCCAAGGATACAAAAGTTCTAAAACCCAGAAATGTCATCACTTTTGAGACTTGTCAGATGTCCAATGGCTCTTTTACGAGGGTTTTTTGATTCATACAAAAAATAAGAACAGTGGTTAGAGTAAGCCTAACCCCATCCAGGGAGAGGGATCCTCTCGATTGAAATTGAATTGAACCTCATCAGCTTTATTTTGCTAGAGTTTATTTTCTCTATTTATTAGAAAGGCTGTCCAAAAATTCAATTGGAAATCTTTTGTGGGAACCCATGGAGGAAGAAACTTGGAAAAAAGGCACAATTACTACTCATGAGAAAAGTGTCAAATACAGAGAAAGAAATTTCTTACCAAGTCAAATTTGACTGAAAGGATAACTCTTTTAATGACATAATCAAATTAATTGACTTATTATGTACATTTCTAAGATCTTGAAACATGGTAACATCACTAGAAATGAGTAGTCATTCACACAGGTTGTAACCAAAGGTTAGTCAAATGGAGGGCTTTAGGGGATTTATGGTAGCGCTATGGAGCCTACACATGCACTTTAGCGACATGCACGGCGGCTAGCAAGAGGACAACAGCTATGATTGGTCAGCTTTGGCTGCTTGTGTTTTCTCCTACAAGTCCCTGATGCTCCTGGTAGTTGTGGACAGTAAAGTCAACATTAAGATCATCTCAGTAATCATTTCCTTCAAAGCAACACACCTCACACAAAGACATCCCCATTGCAAACCTTCTGCTCGCCATGATCGCCGTGAAGGAAGGAATTCTGATTGCACAATAGTTTCTTATTGTGTAATGAAGCCAGATGAAATAAGTTACCTGAATGCAACTCCAGTTCCATAAGTGATTTACTCTTTACTATATATCACTTGAATGAAAGAATGTAAACACAGTCGCATCTATCCAGTGTCGTGATGGAGATATCAATGGGTGAAATCTGACGTAGAACTAAAAAAACAAAACCAACAGCGTACATGTCTATGGAAGGACCGACTTTAACCCCTTACATAAACCATAAACGCTGTTTCAGAGAATTAATGTTGGATTTTCCTGTCATTTCTCACACTTCTTTGCCTCCCTTCCTTGCAACAGCCTGCCCATACATACCTCCTTTTGCTCCTGGAAGAGACTAGCCAGACTGCACTAGATCCTGACCTCTTTTCCCCTGCTTAGCTTGTATCCTACTGCCCCTGGCCTCCAGCCCTGGCCCATTACCTGAACCAGGGATGGTATACTGCCACCTTGCCCCGAAACTACAGTGGGCTGACACATTTTCAGAATAACTTGTTATATTGCTTAGCTCAGTGATTCATCAGACATTTCTGGGGAAGAGGTTGTTTAGGCAGCATAGGGAACAAGAGGTGAGTTTTAAAGGAGACATATTATTATTATTATTATTATATTATTTTTTGATTCACACTTGTATTTTAGATATCTGCTAGAACATGTTTGATGTTTTAATGTTAAAAAAACAGACTTTTTCTCATACTGTCTGCCTACATAAACCTGTATTAAATTTTTGTCTGAAACGCTCCGTTTTAAAGCCTGTCTCTTTAAGGCCCACCTTAAAGTGCTCTTTGCATAATGTGTCACCTTTAAGAGTCAGAAATCTCATCACCTGGCCAAGTGTGTGTTCTTTTTCGTTGTTGTACAGCCCTTTCAACCAGAACGTATTAGCAGGTGAAATATATGGGCCTTTACTACACAATAGGGCAGGTAAAACCTCACTAAATGCTGAGTATATTTCAGTAATCAATGTCCAAATGTATCCTTCCATAAACCCAACGTTTACGTTCTTATCTATTTTCTCTTCAGCTTCATCGTACTGCTACAGCCCAGTTTCCCCTCAGGGCTTGATCAAATTAAATCTACTCTCACTTTTATTTCCTGCCTCTCTGTCTCTTCTCTCTGCCTCCCTACCTGTCTGTCTTTGCCTTTCCTCCTATGTTTTCCTGACTCAAGCTGGGCTTCATCACCAGTCATCTGTGACTCAGGAACTTTCCATGAGTCATGACTCACACCAACCACAAACACGCTGCATGACTTCTCTGCAGTCTATACCATGGCAGACATTCATCTGTGTTCATTATTGTTCAGTATACACTCTGTTTCATATTCCACTGACAGGAAAGATTGTCAAGTAAAGTGATATGAATAGTGCTGTCAAGTAATCTTGTATTTCTTATCCATCCATTATCTTAAACCGCTTATCCTGTTCAGGGTCACGGGGGACTAGAGCCGATCCCAGCTGACATTGTGAATGATGACAAGTAGTGTTAAAGAGCTTTGAGTGGTCGGAAGACTAGAAAAGCAGAGTACAAGTCCAGTTACCATTTACCATTTACCATTTACCTTTGACCATTGGGAGAAGGCAGGGTTTACCCTGGACAGGTCGCCAGACTATCAGAGGCCTATTTTTTAACAGCATTCATTTACGTGTCTAAGTTGACCCGTATATGAAACCACCATAGAAATGTTCATTGCCTCTGCAAGTTAATACACTGATTGCAGCCATCCCATTGCAATATAAATAGAGTTTTAATTGAAATGTTACTATTATGAACTTTTCAAAGGGGCTGATGCAGCAACAGCAGTGACAGACCAAACTAAATTAACTCGAGAAGACAGTTTCATCCTGTTATTTCCTGCTACTGTACAGAAATATCTGAATACACTTAACCACATCTGCCAACAGCCATTATTGCAGGGATGGTAACTGTTAAGATTTAGGTTATAAATTAGAGATTTTATACTAGACCCTCCACCTGTCTGTCCAGTGTTGTATTTCTGGAAAGGTTTCAGTCATGAGGACGGAAAGATTGTGTTTCCTGAGAACAGATGCCCCAATCAAATAAAGTTCATATACAAATAATCAGAATTAGCAAATATGTTTTATAGGGAATGTAATGCTGCCCACATTGGTTCATGTTATCAGCATGAGGAGGAAACATGTATATTCAAAATATCTGCAATATGTGGACTACGGACAATAATTATTCATACTGAGAATATCTGCAGCTATTCTGCATGAACTTTTATCAAGCAGGATAATACAACTCAATTAATGATGTCTTCTTGCATCTTTCTCTTCCGTTTCTATATGTCAATGCCCCTCATGTTCCAGGTTCACATCACTGTTTTGGACAACAATGACAACACTCCCATCTTCTCCCAAACAACCTATGATGTCACTATGTCTGAAGACACGCCACCTGACACTGAGGTGGTCCAGGTTCTGGCATCGGACCGTGATGAGCATCACCGGCTGACCTATTCTCTGCAGAGCTCAATAGACCCAAGTAGCATGCGTCTGTTCCGCATCCACCCTACACTGGGCACCATCTATACTACTCAGAGGCTGGACCACGAGGCCTGTGCCCAGCACATCCTCACTGTCATTGTAAGTCTAGGTCACTGTTTGATATTTAGGATCTTGTACTAACAGCTGTGGTTCTTATAGTCTTATCTTGAGGTCATTCAGTCCCCTTTTTTATTCATCTTGCTGATGGTTTCCAGACAAGTAAAGGCAACAGGCAATTACAGCTGCAAGCTATATCTAGGTGTTATACTGCGGAATAGTACACAAAATCCAGGGCTTGATATATCTTTAGGCTCAAACACCTATACTGATCTGCTTATCCAGTATAAACTACTATTATCAAAAATGTATGATTTGGGCAAATACGTGTGGCAAAGGAAAGGGAAAGAGAAGGAGTTCTGTTTTTGTGTTTTTTATACTTTGGACAATGATATCACTGGACACCTTTTTAGATTTAGCAGTTACATAATTATCAGATTTTACTTTTACTTACTTTGTGACCATGGAGCATGACTTTTTTTTATTGTTTTTTCTGTTTTCTCCACAGGTGAAGGACCAAGAGTTCCCATACAGAAAGAACCTGGCCCGTGTTCTAATAGAAGTGGAGGATATAAATGACCATGTGCCCATCTTTACCAATGCGCTCTATGAAGGCTCAGTCTATGAGTCAGCAGCAGTGGGATCAGCTGTGGTCCAGGTGACTGCCCTGGACAAAGACAAAGGTGTGAACGCAGAGCTACACTACTCCATTGAAGCAGGTAGGCAACTCTGACAGCTTAATACTTGAAATGGTAAATATTTACCCTTAAAAGAACTACCACATTAATGACATTGTATTTGATCTTCCAACAGGAAACACTGGAAATGCATTCCGTATTGAACCAGTTTTGGGTATCATCACTGTTGCTCGTGACTTGGACTTGTCCAGCATAGGCCATTATGTTCTCACTGTGAGAGTTACTGACAATGGCTCCCCTCCCCTGTCCACTACCACTATAGTGCGCATTGCTGTCACCCTCTCTGACAATGCCGGCCCAAAGTTTCCCCAGCCTGAATACCAAGCTGAAATCACAGAGAAGGCCGTGATGGGGACCTCCGTTACCACAGTCAATGCAGTCAGCCAGTCCACCCTTACTTATGATATCAAGCAGGGCAACACAGATCATGTTTTTCAGTTAAATCAGTACAGTGGAGTGATTTCTACCCAAAAGCCTTTAGACTATGAGACTACAGCATCTTACACCTTAATAGTCCAGGCTACCAACATGGCTGGCATGGCCTCCAATGCTACTCTGTTAATTCAGGTAGTGGATGAGAATGATAACCCACCAGTTTTCCAGCAGCTTCACTATCATGGCAGCATCAGTGAGGCAGCACCCATCAACAGCGTGGTCTTGAACTCAGATGACTCACCTCTCGTAATCAAGGCCACTGATACTGACCGCAACCAAAATGCTCTGTTAGTCTACCAGATTGTTGAGGACACTGCAAAGATATTCTTTACAGTGGACTCAGGTACTGGCTCCATCAGAACCATTGCTAATCTAGACCATGAGACAATTGCCACCTTCCACTTCCACGTTCATGTGAGAGACAATGGCAAGCCACAGTTGACTGCAGACAGTCCAACAGAAGTCACAATACAAGTGATGGACACAAATGATTCACCACCTCGCTTCACCCAGAATGCCTATGAAACAGTTCTGCTACTCCCCACATATGTGGGAGTAGAAGCTTTGCAGGTTTCAGCCATAGACCCGGACAAAAATGTCCCTACAGACCTCACCTACTCTCTGACTGATGGAGTACTGCAGCACTTTGCCATCCAACCTTCCAGTGGAGTCATTACAGTCAAACACAACAACTTCTCTAAAGAACGTTTCCGCTTCAGTGTCAAAGTTTCAGATGGGAAATTTTCCAGCACATCTCTAGTGACCATTCTTGTCCGAGAGGCTCTGGACTCTGGTCTCAGCTTTACTCATAGCCTTTACTCTTCATCCATTCAAGAGAATGTATCAAATATCACCAAAGTGGCTGTGGTCAATGCTGTGGGAAACCGTCTCAATGAACCATTGAAGTACACTTTGTTGAATGCTGGCACAAGCTTCAGAATCCGTCCAACTTCTGGTGTGATTGAAACCACAGGTATACCCTTTGACCGTGAAGAGTGTGAGTTCTATGAACTGGTTGTTGAGGCAAGAAGGGAGCACGACCGTCTGCACGTGGCCAGAGTTATGGTTAGAGTCCACGTTGAGGACATAAATGATAACGCCCCTGTGTTTGTTGGACTTCCTTATTATGCAGCTGTTCAAGTAGAAGCTGAGCCAGGATCACCCATTTTCAGGGTAATGGCAGTAGATGGTGACAAAGGGATTAATGGAGAGGTGTCTTACTATCTCAAGGATGACCATGGTCACTTTGAGATCAACCAGCAGACAGGTGGTCTCATCCTCAAGAGGGCTTTTGAGTCTGACTTGTCCAATATGGAATATCAGATGGTGATATATGCCAGAGATGGTGGCTATCCACCTCTCTCATCCACTATAGATTTCCCCATCACTGTTGTCAACAAAGCTATGCCTGTCTTTGACAAACCATTTTATTCTGTTTCTGTAAATGAGGATGTGGCTGTTCACACACCAATCCTCGGCATCAATGCCACTAGTCCTGAAGGTCAAAACATTATCTATACTATAGTTGATGGGGACCCATCTCTTCAGTTTGACATTGGTTTTGATACTGGAGTTATAAGTATCATCCACTCTTTGGACTATGAAGCAGCAGCATCTTACCACCTGACCATCAGAGCCACAGACTATCTGACTGGTGCCCGTGCTGAGGTTGATGTAGATGTGGTAGTCCAGGATGTAAATGATAACCCACCTATATTTCAGAAAATGTCCTACAGGGTAGTTTTGTCTGAAACAGCTATGATTGGAACTCCAGCACTTCAAGTGATTGCCACTGACAAAGACTCAGAGAAGAACAATGTTGTCCGCTACCAGATCTTCTCAGATGTGCTGAACAGCACCGACTACTTTCACATTGATAGTAGCAGTGGATTAATCCTGACAGCACGTATGCTAGATCATGAACATGTCCAAAAGTATGACTTCATTGTCAGGGCCACCGATAATGGCTTCCCACCATTGAGTAATGAAGTATCAGTCATAGTTGTAGTGAATGACATGAATGACAATCCACCAGTTTTCAATCAGCTGCTCTATGAGGCGTATGTGAATGAGTTAGCCCCTAGGGGTCACTTTGTTACCTGTGTCCAGGCCTCAGATGCTGATAGCTCAGATTTTGAAAAGTTGGAATACAGCATTTTGTCAGGAAATGAAAGAATGAACTTTGTGATGGACAAAAATACAGGAATCATCACATTGTCCAGCCACCGTAAGCAAAGAATGGAGCCTGTCTACAGCCTCAATGTGTCAGTGTCTGATGGGGTGTTCACCAGCACTGCACAGGTTCATGTTAAGGTGTTGGGGGCCAACCTGTATAGTCCAGTCTTTGGACAGAATATGTATGAGGCAGAATTAAAAGAGAATGCTGCTGTGGGAACCAAAGTTATACAAGTAAGTGCTATTGAAATTCATTGAAATATGTTTTTTCTTTTGTATAATTTCGCACAATACACATTGATAATACAGTATGGTAATTATATATTCTCATGTCTGTATTTTTATTTCAGGTAAAGGCAACAGATGCAGACCCTGGAGTGTTGGGTCACATCATTTATTCCTTTGTTAACGATGTGGGCAAGGACCAATTTAGCATTGATGCAAATGGACAGATCACTACTGTAGAAAAGCTTGATCGCGAGGACCCAGCCAATAAGGACATTGTTCTGACAGTGGCAGCCCAGGACCCAGGTGGACGTGTCTCTTACTGTACAGTACAAGTTACTCTGTCGGATGATAATGATAATGTCCCTTGCTTCCGTGCCACAGAGTACAGAGCTTCTGTCAAATCTGATGTGGCGAAAGGTTTTTTAGTGACACAGATTCAGGCTTATGATCCTGATGATGGCACTAATGCCAAAGTGACGTATTCACTTTACAGTGAGGCACATGTCCCTGTGGTGGACATTTTGGAGATAGACCCAGACAACGGTTGGATGGTGACTAAAGGCAGCTTCAGCCACTTGAGGAACTCTGTATTATCTTTTTTTGTGAAGGCTATGGATGGAGGAAATCCAGTCCGGCACTCTCTAGTGTCCGTCTACATACATGTACTTTCTCCAGATGCCTTCATACCTTCCTTCAGCCAACATCAATACTTATTTAGCATGCCAGAGGACACCCCCATAGGTTCAGCCATAGGGACTGTGCGCCTCAACACTTCTCCTGGATATGCCTCACTTTCTGCTACTTTTGCCCTGGTTAACGGAGAGACTGGAGAAAACAACCAAAATGCGGTGTTTGTGGTGGACAAGGATACAGGTGTAATCAAGCTTGATAAGCTTTTGGACCATGAGGTGATAAAAGGATACCATTTAAAACTCACTGCCACTGTACAACAGGCTAAACTGGATTCTGTGACTTCAATTGATGTTGAAGTCAAAGTGTTGGATCTAAATGACAACAAACCAGCATTTGAGGCCAACTCCTACGAGGCCACAGTTATGGAGGGAATGTCAATTGGAACCAGAATCATTCAAGTCCAAGCACTAGACCCAGACTCGGGGGCCAATGGCCAGGTAACATACAGTCTTGGGACATTAATCCAGTCAGATGGGAACTTAGATACATTGGTTGACACCTTTAGCATTGACAGCAACACAGGCTGGATCTCCACACGCAAGGACTTGGACCATGAGACCAATCCATCCTACACATTTACGGTAGCAGCCTCAGACCTTGGGGAGACCCGGTCTCTTTCCGGTACCACCACTGTGACCGTAGCAGTGTCAGACGTCAATGACAACCCCCCGAGGTTCCTAGAGCGACACTACTTTGGTTCAGTTCAGGAGAGTGACCCACCAGGCGAGGTGGTGGCTGTGCTGAACACCAGAGATGATGACAGCTCTGCCGTTAACCGTCAAGTCAGCTACCACATCACTGGTAAGTACCACTGTACATGTCTGTTATTGCACTGCAACTGTATCAGCAGTTGATACTGGATTTATGCAAAACCCTGGTTTTTGTCCAATTAAGTTTTTTTATCATCCAGTGCCAATGTTATAGTTCTTGCTTTCCACAATATCTTTTCATTACCACTTTGGTATTTTTAAAATTAGGTAAAAATATTGTTTTTAATGCAAATATACTATAATAAGTTATGGTTAGGGGTAGATAACTAAAACAGCTGCTTAAAGTTAAGGAAAGGTCTTATCTATGGTTTGTAAAAAGGTGAATGTTAAGGTCTTTGAAAGGATGCAAACCCTAGTGTAGTGCCTAAAAATCCCGCACTCTACATGCTCATGCTCATCCTCCACCTTGACCCCCACCCCCTCAATGTATGCCTCTCTATAGAGGGCACATGACTTACATGGTCTTACTGCGTGAGGCATGATGCCGCAATTCATGCATGGGTTCTCCGATAGGCCCTCCTTCAGATGCTCGAGGCCAAGACAAGAGGGGCAAAGGTTATTGCCGTCTTCAGGCTGGAGAGGAGCCATACAGATCCTACAGCCGGAAGAGTTAAACATAGCCACGACTCTGGAGGGACCCTGCCCCACTAATTAATGCGGGCTACTAAGTCAGTCTGAGCGGGGGTGCTCTGCTGACTGCTAGAGAACAGGCAGGGAACAGTCAGTGAGAGGGGAGTGAGGACACTCTCTTCACTAGTACGGTAGCCGTGATTATTGGTATCCTAACAACAAGCCTGAGCGAGAGCACTTTGCTACTGTGGCAACAAGTCCTGTGGGAAACAAGTCAGAAATGGTCTGTCTAGTGAGAGGGGAGCGAGGACACTCTCTCCACTAGTACGGTAGCTGGTAGCTGTCAGAATTAGCATGGCCTCAAGTTAGTCTGAGCGAGAGCACTCTGCTCACTGTGAAAGCCGTAGTGTTACCAAAGTCAATGTACATGCCATCAGTATCGTCATCAACTTAATCTAACTAGTGTCCCACCAAGTTAGCCTGAGTGGGACAGTCTGCTCACTGAAAGCCGTCCGCGACTGTGTAGCAGTCTAGCCACACCAAGCGGACACGCTCTCGTTAGCCCGCCACTCAATTAGCGTGAGCGCTCTGCTAACCGTGGAATCTACTGTGATAGATTAAAGGTGTTCGATCCTACACTGGTGATGATCGAAGATAGGTGTGCTGGTCCGGCTCGATGGTCCGAAAGGTAAAAACACACCGTTCTCTCCTTTTGAGGGCGAGAGACCCGCAACTCCGACCGGTGGTCACAAGACTACAGCGACAACTTCAGAAGTTTTAACCTAAGACAAATTCAGCTTTTTTGCTAATGCTACGATGGTAGTTAGCCTGCATAAGCGAGAAAATGAAAAAGATCTCAGGATGACGCCGGAACTTATACCTTGCTAGGGTCATCCGAGGTCACAGGTGACTTTGTTGATATAAAGACTCAACCTGCGTGTGCGTGAGACGGAAGATATCCAGTGTTAAGCACTGCCTCTGGCGGTCAGGAAGGATGAAATAGAACCTTGCGTACGCCTGCCAGTGTGCAGTTTCCTTGTAATCAACCTGTAAATGTCTGCACCTGGATCAGCCTCATATCCCGCCCTGTACACACCCACATTCAATCATACATGGTCAATGCAAAGCATCTTATGAATGTTGATGCATAGAAATGAACTGCTGAAGTGAAATGGAGATGCTTGTGGTTGAGGTGGTCCTGAACACTCGTTCCCCCTAATTCCTCCACTCACTTAGTCCATTACACCTTACGAGTGTCACCACAATGTGTATATGTTAACAGAAATCAGACTGGTTGTTTTCACAATGTTTGCAACAATCAGTGGATCCCCAACCCTGGTTATCATTTCAAAAGGGAAGTTTTGTTAGGGTGAACTTGGCCAGCTTAATGATTAGGACTCATAATGGGGATATGGAGCTGTCTTTATTTCCACACATTGCTAATTTACACAATCAACACAGTATATGCAGGTGGTTAATATGTGCCGGGTGAGGTGACTGGTGACAGAAATTACACAAATTATATTAAAACAAAAATCATACTTAGTTACGTATCAGAAGATATGCTGCCGAGCCAACCACCAGTGTCGTGGTCAGGCCCTCTCCCCAGAGTTTATTTGAGATTTCAGTTGATTAACCTTCATTCATCTGTCATTAAACCTTTCAAATCAATCTTTTGTGGGGTGGTCTTTGTTAGTGGCAAGAAGTTGACTAGTTAACTTAGGTTGGTGAGCAGGGCCACACCTTAACCATCATCCCTCGCTTCCCTCTGTTTATCCCCTCTTATTCAATCCTGTGCATACCTCTCCCATCTCTCCATACCCAGCTACTGTCCGGGGCCCATAATTGAAACATTAAATCTCCTCATCCTCCGCCTCCATACATCCGTCCCAGACCGGCCTGAACGGTCAAGTTTGTCCCCTTCCTCATCGATCCTCAAAATCCTGTACTCCTAGTTTCATTAAACCTTTAAAAATCTGTAACCCGACATCTGATTGAAGATTTAAAAAATTCAAATGACGATGCACTCTCACCCTCTGTCAGCATGGCAATCCACTTGACAAGCAGATGACTAATGCTTTATTAGTAAATGGACTGTACTTGTACAGATCTTTTCTAGTCTTCCGACCACTCAAAGCGCTTTAACACTACATGACATCATTCACCCATTCACACCCATGGGCACCTGCCCTTGATGGACATTCAAACATCGCAGCCCCGGGGCAAATCAGGGTTAAGTGTCTTGCCCAAGGACACATTGACATGGACTAGCAGAGCCAGGGATCGAACTGCCAATCCTTTGATTGAAGGACGACCCTGCTCTACCAATTAGCCACAGTCGGCCATAAGTACAAATTTTCAAACTAGTTTTGAATTTGACTGTGAGTTGATGTTTCTTTGTAATTGTCACTGTTCTTGTCATTTATTTACTAAAACCTCCTTTTCCTCACATTGCAGTGATATATTGTCACCCTGTAAACACTGTAGACCATGTCTTCCTCCATCCATCGGTCTGTGAGAAAGGACAGAGCTGCCTGGAGATGGATGGGTGGAGGATTGTGCTTCTTCAATTTGACATTCCAGTTATATGGGTCAGCAGCCACCCGGTGCGCTGATAAATCCTCAGTGTTATGGTCCAACCTGCATCCACTGCTGCAACATTCATTTCCCTGTGCCGTCCACTTAAAGCAGCCATTCATAGTAATTGTTTGATCATAGCAGAGATTTTTTATCAAACTGTTACTTCCTGGGCGTTGTGGTTCAAGAAATCGTCTTTATCGAAAATGTGTGCGCATTAATCATATGACCATTTGTGAAGCTGTTTTCCCTAGTTTACCTATAGGTGTGGATGGAATAAGTCAAGCCCCATACAGTACAACAGAGGTGTGGGCAGGAGTCACGAACCTGGACTTGAGTCAGACTACAATCTGAATGTGATGACTTAAGACCTCACTTAACAAAAAGAATGAACAGTGATCAGCAATTTGTGGGGAAACTGGTCATAAAGTCCACGTATGCTTACATGTCTGAAACGTTCTTCACTGATTCTGGATCTCACTGGGCCTGTCTCTCTGTCTGCTTGTGTGTTGTCTAGGTGGGAACTATCGTGGTGTGTTTGCGCTGGGTCTGGTTCAGGGTGAATGGAAGATGTATGTAAAGTGGCCACTGGACAGGGAGGAACGCAACCTCTACGTCATCAATGTCACTGCTAGCGATGGACTCTTTGTTTCCCAGGCAACGGTCGAGGTGACAGTGATAGACACCAATGACAACAACCCCATCTGTGACCAGGTGAGGAATAGAACCGCATGTTGTTCTTTTTTATTTTTTTTGTTTGAGATGCCTTGTCTTTTATTTGACTTAGCTAACTGTAAATGAACCCATTGTAGGAGCTTTACCAACTTTTCACATATTGTAACTCCGTCCTTTGTTTCTCTGCTGTGTGTGTACATGTGTGTCTGCAGGCTGTGTACACTGCCTCCATTCCAGAGGACTTCCCAGTAAACAGTGTGCTGCTGAGGATTGGAGCTACAGATGCTGATGTAGGCGTCAGTGGCTGGATCCAGTACTCCTTACATGGTCCTGGATCCCAGGACTTCAGCATTGACCGGGACACTGGTAAGCATGCAGAATGTCTTCTCTTGGAACAAGACTTAAAACCTAATCTTTTTTTAGAGAGTTTGTATAAATTGCAACTTCAATCCAATATGGAGTGAAATGCAGCAGTGAAATGGAGCCAGTAGACACACAGTTATTCCTGTGGATACTTGAGCTGGTGTGACTCTCTCATGGCACAGTATGGCTCCATCTCTTAATGTCTCACAAGTTTTTTCTAACCTGTCCAGGTGAGGTCAAGTCATCTATAATTCTTGATCATGAGATGACACCCTACTACCGGCTCGTTGCCCAGGCAACTGACGGTGGTGGACGATGGTGCCGTGCTGAGTTGCAACTGGCAGTAACTGATGTGAATGACAACCCACCCATCTTCACCCTGTCACAGTACACCGCCAGTGTCTACGAAGACACCGCCACCAAAGCCCTGCTCACCCGCATTCAGGCCATCGACCCCGATGAAGGTGACACCACCACTACTACTAAGGCTACTACTACTAGTGGTACCACTGCTGCAAGTTCTGCTTCAAATGCTTCAATATTATGTTTTATTCATAAGAAACCCTTCATACATAAAATTAAAAACACATGAAGATGGCACAATTCAAAAGTAGTTTATAATGGAAGCAGAGACAGACCCAAAGACACGAAGAGACCAGACAAGTAGAGAGAAGAGATCCCAAGTACAGGGAGAACAGAAAAAAAGTAAATATGAATAATAATGTATAATATGTCTGTGTCTTTGTAGTCTTGACTCAATTAAATGTGCAGATGGGGACCCCGGAGCACCCTTGCTTTCTTTGAAAACATTCATGGTGTACTCTTGGTTGTTCACATGAAAAGCAACAGAAGTAGTTGTTGGAAGAGCTTTATACCCTGTCCACACGTATACAGATAGTTATTGAAACAGATATTTTCCTCTATGTTTTGGCCTCTTGTCACTAAAAGTGATATTTTTGTGTTTCTTTGCATGCGCCAGAAACGATAACAGAGATGCTGGACCACCGGAATGTTTACGGTGTTGTTGGCACTGCTCGGTTTAAAGACTCCTTAACATTAGTGCACCACTTCACGGACAAACCAAGGCGTCTCATGCGCCCATTGTTATTTGTTAATCCTCAAGACTACTGTTTCAAAATGAAATACTGTAATACATTTATTTCACAGCAGTGGTGAAGCCACTATTGAATGAGTGATCTCGCACAATTTAGGGAATCGGAGCACTCAAAATGGAGGTCTCCCAACTTCTCAGAGTCTTCCTTAGCAGGAGACTGTTCTTGAAAGGCCACTGAGATTTAGTTTTGCCATAGCACCAGAAATAACAGTTGAACAAATAAAAAAATAATAAGCCACTGCTTTACTATTGTTTACTATTTGTTTACAACGTTAAAGGAAAATAAGCTCACTGGGCATGCTCAGAATCTTATTCTCTGGTAATTGACAGAATAAGACTGACTAAGCCTCTATTGCCGCCTACAGGCACTCTGAGGCCTTTAAACCTCTCATATGTAGTCTACCTGACACTCCTCTTTTGGCTTTGCAGCAGGTCCGGGCCGTATGGTGGTCTACTCCCTGGCCGACTCTGCAGGAGGCTCGTTTTCTATTGATAAGTCCTTAGGCATTGTGGTCCTGGAACGCATTCTTGACCGTGAGGTCCAGCCGGCTTATCAGATAACAGTCCATGCGTCTGACCAGGGTTCACCGCTGCCCCTCTCCTCATCGGTCAACGTCACTATCACTGTGCTAGACATCAATGACAACCCACCTGTGTTTGAGCGTCGTGATCAGCTAGCGACAGTGCCGGAGGATGTGGGAGTAGGCACCGAGGTCCTGAGAATCTATGCTGCCAGCAAGGACATCGGGACCAATGCTGAGATCACTTACAGTATCCGATCAGGAAATGAGCACGGGAAGTTCCACATCCACCCGCTGACCGGTGAGTGTGCTACCCACAGCTCGACACTAGTCATCCCTCATTTCATTCACAGTTGATGTTCTTTAATAACACGTTCCATATTGTCGCACATATGAACACTGCAAGCTTTAGAAATTTTTTCTTACATGCTATTTTGATTTAAATTCTGTCTTTACTCATATGCATATTTTTGTTCCCTCTCTCCCCACCTTGCTCAGGGGCCATTTTAGTTGCCCAGCCCCTGGACTATGAGACCTGCAGGGACTTCTTTCTGACAGTGGAGGCTCGTGATGGCGGCACGCCACCACTCAGTGCCATTACGACAGTGAACATAAACCTGACAGATGTCAATGACAACGCACCCATGTTCAGCCGTGACCTCTACGCTGCCGTGGTGTCAGAGGATGCTACCACTGGAGAGTCTGTAGTCCAGGTAGGTTCCAGTCAGAGTCAGGTTTGGCCTGCATTTATGTGAGGATGCCTGAGGATAGAAGTGGCTTTTCATCCAGAACACATCTTTACTGGCCATGTCATGAAATGCGATCTGATGGATGGTTATGGTCTAAAGAGGGTTCTTCATATTTGCGATGAAGCCTTGATGTTTTCTGTAGTACCATGATTGTATAAAAATTATTTTAAATTTGTTCTTAACATTCATGATCCTCAGAGGATGGATTCTAATGTTTTGGGGAACTCTCTGGCCTTTTCTTTAGCCCCACCACAATTTCCACCTTTACATAAGAAATATCAAAATGTTATGTGCAGTTTGTTATGACATTCACTTAGCAAATTTCTGATCCCCAGAGGACAGACATTTCCATTTTGGACACTTCCTCAGCTTTCCTGTAGCACCTTAGGATAAGATATCCTTAAGAAGGCTGAAGCAAAGTCAGTTATGTTTGTTCCACTTGAAGAGCGTTAGACCTTTATGTCTTGTTCGCCACCATGTTCTCGTATTATAAATGACTTTGTGTTTTTCTTTGTAAAGAGATATGGTGGCACTAGTGGTTTGTCTTCAGTGAAATGGTTCTGTTCCGTAGTAGCCTTGAAATATGTGGCAAGACGTGAAAGGGGAGGTGTTTGTGTGTGAGATGCTTTTCTAGCAGCTACAGAGGTGGTATACAGTGTCATTAGGCTGGTTCTTCAAGATTGCCCCCTCTGAGTCAAACAATGGCTTTGTGTGATGTTATCATCACCACCTAGATGTTGGCAATCATAGAGTTACTAATATTTACTGGTCTCTCGAGGTTTGATAGTATTCAGTGGTGTAAGCTTTTCATTGGTGAGCTTCACAGACAGAATAGGTGTTAAGCATGCAAGCAGCATGCCAATCCATACCAATTGGGTGAAGGCAGGGTTCACCTGGACAGGTCACCAGACCATCACAGGGTTGACACATAGAGACAAACAACCATTCTTGCTCACGTTCACATCTACAGGCAATTTAGAGTCATCAGTTAACCTACGCTATACGTCTTTGGACTGTGGGAGGAGGACAGAGAACCCATGCTGACACAGGGAGAACATGCAAACTCCACACAGAGGAGCCATCTAGCCCAGGAATCGAACCCAGGCCCCTCTTGCTGTGAGGCAACAGTGCTAGCCACCACACACCGTGCAGCCTGTTTTACTTTACTGCACAATAATATGCTTGCTTTGGAAAATGGAAAATGCCCAGCAGTGATGGAAAGAAAACAGTATTTTCTGAAAATGTGTTAAAACATACATAATTAATGCTACAAAGCAGCATGAATAGGCACTGAAATATACTGTAATATCTGTGAAATGTATTTAGCCATGAATTGTAATAGAAATCATCAAAATGCAGCGCTAACCCAGGCCTTGTGTTTCCAGAAGGGTCGTCTATATTAATAAACCAACATAGCGTAGCAAAGCAGCAGCTTGGATTGTTAGTCCTCCAGCATCACTGTAAAGTGCTGCTGATGTCTGGTCAGGCTCATACTGTACTCTGGTAGTCTGTTCTAGACTTCACTATTCCAGTCACCTCAGAACTGACAGAGGAGGCTCGTATCTATACAGCTTATTGGGAATCGGTGATATATGGATGAAAAATATTTCATCCAGTTTGCTTTTTAAAAGCATTTGTTTAAGTAGGACACTCAGCCTGCAAGTGTGTGTGTGTGTGTGTGTGTGTGTGTGTGTGTGTGTGTGTGTGTGTGTGTGTGTGTGTGTGTGTGTGTATGTGTGTGTGTGTGTGTTTTCAGCTTGTAGCAGAGGACATTGACAGTCAGCTGAATGGAGCCATCCTCTACTCCGTCGTCAGTGGAGACCGAGACAACCAGTTCTTCATTGACCCCCTCCGTGGGGTCATCAAGGTCAACAAGCCACTGGACCGTGAGACAGTGAGGACACACACACACTTCTAACTTCTAGACATAGCATCAGTACCTCACAGTAGCACTTGATTGTAGCAGTGAAGTACAGCTTTGTAACCTATAGTTAGGTCAGCATGAGATCTACTGTTAGCGTTAAATATAGTGCATATTAAACTAAAATAACAGCTGTAGCTTATGTTCCATGAGCTCCACACACTGGAATCTTGATTCAAGACATTTGCAATTGCTCACACAATAAAATGACACATAAAGCTCAATAATTGAGACTGACACTGATATGTTACTTTTTCAACACAGTTCTCTACATCAGACGCAGGAATTAAGTCACTTGTTCGTCATTTCAAAGCACTGCCATTCAAAATGCAACACCCATGGACCAAATGGCCAAAACAGGTGTCACCTGACCAAACACCTGACAGCTTGATGGTCTTTTCAATCAGGGTGTAAGCTCTATAAAAAGACGTCAGGTGAGAACCTGCTTTCAGCAACAATGGAAGCTTGTTTTCAACAATGTTTTGCATCTGTAGCACATTCATGAATTTTCCTTGTCACCACAAATCATGTTTTTATATTCTATCAAGAATATGTTCCGTTCTGATTTTCAGAGTAAAATGCAACCTTTGGAAATGCATTGATACTGATTTAGTGACATCTAGTGGTGAGTTGCAGATTGCAACCAAATACCCCTCTGCTCAGCTCCCCCTTTCCAAGCATGTCTGAGAACTATGGTGGTCTTCAGGTAGAGATGGGTATCTTTAAGATTGTAGTACAAGTAGGAGCTGCTCTTATCAATACTCTGTTCTTCTTCATGAAAACCACACACACAAGTAGCAGAACACCTCAGATCTTTTCAAAATGAAACACTTTATTCAAAACTAAACAATCATTTATTAAGATCCAGTGTTGTCAGCGTATGGCAGTTCATACTGACCAGGTCTGAACTAACTACACACTGCTGTGCTCAATCTAAAACACTTCTAACGTGTCTACTCTTCTAATGATATACACTTGGTGTGATATTTAAAAAATATTTATTTGAGGTAAGTACATTAATATATTGATCAAACAGTACTTACTGCACACTGATGAAAATATTAATTTATCTCCACATTTTAAAATCAATTAGTATCAATTATGCTGTGTTCACACCAAACGCGGTGCAAATGTTTCGCACGAGTTGATTACATACAAAGTCTATGCAAAGACCCAAATTGATGCGAGTAAACGCGAATTTGCGCTGGGCGACGCAAATGGCTTGAATGATGCAAAAAATGTAAAATTGTGTGATCAACGCCTATCAGTGTTGAGATTCTCCTGTCATCACTGACGTCCCGCCATTGTCGAATCAGGAAAAAAATATTGTATCAGTAGGTGATCACCCGAGCTCTCCAATACCTCATATTAGTAGAGACCGGACGAAACTATGTGTAGAAATACATGTGTATGAAACATAGGGTAGAAACAATAACGACTGGCGTATTTACGCCTGCATGGCGTTATGTTGAGTGTTGATGGAGCTGCTACGATGTTAGTAAAGCCTAGCACCGATCGATCCGAGCTCCATTGTGAAAACAAGTATTTTAAAAAGGTATTTGCTTGTCGTCTTGCAGAGAGAACTAACAAAACATGAATTCAGACTTTTTCCAAATCTGCATCATTTTGTAGTTATTTAAAATCACAGTAATGTAGTAAACCAGCCAACGTGTGTCTTGCTAGATACACTGAATACAGCTCGATGAAATTCATCGATCGCCTCTGGATGATGTTATGAGCGCAGGATATGTGGGACTTCCACAACATGTACAAAGCAGAAATAGTGGTTATTTCTTCCATGGTTGATGGCCAAATTAAATGGCTTCAGTTGATAACGGTTTCCATGGAGATGAGCCGCCACTCCTCCTCTCCAGCGCGTCTAGCACGAATAAAAATTCCCTTTGCGTTTGGTGTGGACGCAGCATATTACATGTGCGTCTTGGTTACGTTCTAAGCTAGGCTAAGTACTAAGCTAGGCTAAGTACTAGCAGAGTTTTGGTGAGGGCGGGTGAGCTTGAGCAGCCAAATATGGATACAATCCAGCCGCTGTTACAATCCTAACTGGTTTTCAAACTTACTGGTTTCCCTACGCATTGTGTTCACTTCACAGCTAGCTGTAGTCTGCCTCGGTCACCAGATTTGTCCCACGTTAACAAACCTTGCTGGAGATCTTCAAGCTGCATCTCATATCCACTGTGGGGATTACGATTGTAAAAGTCAAAATGAAAATACTATCAAAAACGGTCTCTCTGTGCTCTGCACCACTTGTGTTTACTCAGTATCACATTGTCTGGTATTTTATCCATTAGGTCACATCTTGTCAGGGTCCAGGGAACATTCTGATTTAGGATGATCTGAAACAACTGGTTACCATGGCCGTACCCTTCCCACAAAAAACAACAAAGAAATGGATGTAGTGATTTACAGGGTCATTCTCCATATTTGAATGTGTCCTGTAACGTTATAGGGAAATACAGTGGCACCCAGTCAGACCTCTTTACTTAAGTGATGGATGTTTATCTCTCGGTAACCACAGCATACTATAACAATGAAACATGAGCACCAAAATAAAACGGTATAACATAACAAAGGTCACACTGGGAGTAGTGGATGCTCATCGAACCTCTGACTGAACAATTGATAGTCAACTGGTGCTTACACATGAATTTCAGTTACGAAAGGGTAGAGAGCTACTCTACCCTTCGTTTGAGAATGTTTGAAGGGAAGATCTTGTTGAGCTTGTAGTCAAGTAATTCCTTCACTCTCCTTCTTTGTTTGTTTGCTATCTACATAGACATTTTCTACTGAGCAAATGTTGTATTAACTGCCCCATATTCCTTTTATACTGATGCTGCTGATTAATATTACATGATTGCTTGATTCTTAGCCCCTGGCTCTCTTCAGGTAATTTATTTTTTCTTTCTAATAATGCAATTGCACGTGTATTTGAAGTTTTTACGTCTGTGACACACTTTGTAAACTTGTGTAATATGTATATGATCATTATTATAGTCTGAACATAATTTAGAAAACGTGGGTGTGGACATACATTTGAAAAGCATGGCAATATGTTTATATATACATTATGTTCTAAGATACGCCCAAGGTAAGCAGTTGTTTCAGAGCATCCTAAATCAAAAGCTCCCAGACAATATGCTACCGAGGAAGCACAAGTGGGGCTTCGCGCAGAGCGACCGTCTTTGCGAGTATTTTCATTTTGCTCTTCAGAGATCAAATCCAGGCCGTTGCAATCTTTCCATAAATATATTTTCTTAAATATATTTCCCTGTGTGTTTCTGTGGTGTTGTGCTCACTTATACAACCGTAATCCCCACAGTGGATGTGAGATGAGGCTCGAAGATCTCCAGCAATGTCTGTGACCGTGGGACGAATCTGGTGACCGAGGCCGACAACCGCTAGCTGTTAGCGAACACAACCGCTAGCTGTTAGCGAACACAAACGCTAGCTGTTAGCGAACACAAACGCTAGCTGTTAGCGAACACAACGCAAACGCGTAGGGGAACCAGTAGGTCTGAAAACCAGTTGGGATGTAACAGCCCTGGCTTAAGAGCTAGAGTATGGAAGCATTTCGCTTCTTCTTCCGTCCGACTCAGGAAGGGTGAAGGGAATCACAAAGTAGGCTGCAACTTTTTTTGCCAAGGATTTGCGGCCCTACACAGTCATTGAGAATCAGAGTTTTCGCGCTATGTTGCACACTTTGGAACCCAGATACAAAATTCATCTCAACGTTTTTAAGGACACAGAGATACTCTACAACCAAACCAAAGCTAAAGTCATGAGTCAATGAGAAAAACAAGCAGGATTATAGTAACACGCTATGTGTGGACATCTGTTGCCACAGAACGTAGTATCACCGTACCCGCGCACTTCACTGTGTAGTTTAACCACATGTTCCAGAAAGTGTAGTTTTGTATGAGAGCTCGATGCCTATAACAGGACGATTTGTTTGAAGAGAAGTCTATATTATTTATTTGTGCATAAGGGCAGCTTGTTATGTCAAATGACTCAGAAGATGCTGAATTCTGTGTTTTACTATGAGGGTGCTGCTACAGGCCCAATTCTATTTATTTCCCTGTTTGTTCTCTTTGCAATGATTGGAAATGTGACCCTCCAGCTGACACATCTTTTATATGTGTTACTGATATTTCATTAATAAAAGATAATGGAAGTAAATCCATCCTTTAAAAAAATATTGAATATATGAATCATTACAAATATGCAGCGTATATTAAGAAGAAAAAAAAGCAGATAGTCACAATAAGAAAATATAAATCATGCATGTAAAAATGTTGATGCAACAAGATGAATTAATTATTGTTTTCTAATCTCATCGTAGCCCTCTGAATCGGAATGGAATCGTGAGGAGTTTCCCGTCCCTAATATCAATGCATTTCCAAAGGCTGCATTTCACTCTGAAAATCAGAACCCAAGCCCTGAACCCTCAGGGACTTACTGACTTCACCATGTAAGTGGTTGAGTGTGAGAGGCTGTGAGGGCTTTACATGGTGTAAATACAAATGGGACCGCACTTAACATACGCTTTAACATATCACGTTACTATGCCAACATCAAAAAGTATTATCTACAATTGTTGGTATTTATTATATACTTTTTACTCCCTGATTTGAACATCTTCTAGAATATTTCCTCACAACATGAGAGGTCATTTATAAATAATCTATTTACTCGTTTTTATCAAAACGGCTTCAATGACAAAATTAAATGTTTGGTGAACAAATCTGTGTAATATAATCTTTGCTTCCATTCCTCTGATTTCATGTTTTTTTTATCTTCCATCTTTAATACTTAATGTTTGTGAGTCTGAGGCTGAACATCCGCCTTTGTTAACCTTTTTTTTCTTTTTTACGTCTCCAAGTCTGTGTTTAACGTCACATTGCAATGAATTGTGGGTAATTCCCTTGGGCAAAGTCTGCAGAAATGCGGACTTACGGCAAGGGTTCATAAAGGGCTTAAAATGTCCGCGAGAGAGCCCTTAAACACTCAATAGTGTGACAGTGTGACGGAACTAAACCCACGGACTTGAGGGTGGGGACTAGGATTGGCCAGGTACTCACCTGAGGTCTTTTTATAGAGCTGACGTCCTGGCCCAGATCGGTGAGTGTCTGAGGGCTATCTAACAGACATTTTGAGCCCTTTATGAACTCTTTCTGTAAGTCAGCATTAGATGCAGACTTTGCCCAAGGGAATTACCCACAATTCATAGGAATGTGATCTCTTTCTGTAAGTCAGCATTAGATGCAGACTTTGCCCAAGGGAATTACCCACAATTCATAGCAATGTGATGTTAAACATGGGGTAACCAGTGGAAGCATGGAGACGTGAACAAAGGGGAAGGAACATGTGTGTTCAGACTGGCAAATTACATGTACTCAGAAACATTAAGGATTAAAGATGGAACATAAAAACACATGAAATCAGAGGATATTTATTTATTTATTCATCAAATATTTCATTTTGTTAATGAAGCTGTTTTGACAAAAACAAGTAAATATATTATGAGAAATTACACCTCATCTTGTGAGGAAAAGAGCCTTGAAGACGTTCAAATCAGGGAGTAAAAAGTATAACATTAATACCCACAATTGCACATCATATTTTTTGATGTTGTCATGGTAACGTGATATTTGGCAGCAAAGTGCTGTCCCATTCGTATTTACACCATTTCAAGCCCTCACAGTCTCTCACACTCCTCCATCTACCAGGTGACGTCAGTAAGTCTCTGAGGGTTCAGGGTTTGAGGCCTGAGGGGGGACATTGGTATTGGGCCCCTGATTGATGAGTCCACCATAAAGCTGTTGGTCCATGGGTGTTGCATTTTGAATGGCAATGCTTTGAAATGACAAACAAGTGTCTGATGAAAAAGTGACATGTTGAATTGCTTTTTGGTGCCAAACAGAAAATGGGTTCAGTGTTTGAGTGTCGGTCTTAATCATTTAATAAGTGTGCTTTATACGTCATGTCAGCGTGTTCGCAGTTGAAAAAAGTGTAACCGTAAAAACACTTGATTGCATAATCATATAATGTTTATGTTGATGTGTATTCATTGTACTATTTCTAATGTACATGTCTCTGTACAAAACTAAAACACAGCATTAACGTGTGTTAGTAATAGCTGATCGGATCTGCAACCGGCAACCGCTGCAATTTTAAGCAACGGAGACCTTCTACCTGAATGTTTTGCACTTTACCCCTTGCTAATGCAAAAAGAGGGACAAGAGATTAAAATAAATGATAAATTTCTCAGTGAACATTTATATTTCATATTTATTATTATATCAACCCTGGACCTGAAACCATCAGCACCCTACACTAAGGTTATCTAGAAATAATGGCAGCAGTCCAGGAGTAATGGTCACATTTTTCATGCAGTAATTCAGCTGTTATAACTTATATGGCCAACTAAGAATGTAGCTTCTTACGTTGTGTTTTATGCAATAGATGATGAGCTCATGATATGATATGATGACTGTTTATATCAGTTGACCATGTCCATGAACAGCCAGTGTTAGAGGAGCTGCTTAGGTGTGAGCTCTCATGGTTGCCCATCTTTGATGTGAAGAAGGAGCCTGCTGGCCGCTGATGAGCTCACGCTGGGAAATGGATCCCTGACTAGATGGAAACTAATCACACTTGAACAGGAAGCACATGCACAAAGCAGCTCTGAGTATGAGCTCTTTAATATGCAGCAAGAATAAAGATGGAAGGCATGAACAGCCCTGCCTTCCTCCCCTCCTCCTCTGAGCTCTTTTCTTCCTCATCTTCTGCTTCTTCCTCGTCTCCTTCTCCTCTGCAGTGCTTGAAAACTTCAGAAGTGTTCATATGCCTATCATAAAGTATTCAAGAGTGCGGTGGAAGAGCTGTCTGAGCGTGCTCAGAGAGAGCAGGGGCGTGTGTGGGATCAAAGCGTTTGGCTGATGAAGTGTGTGTGGGGTTATCACACAGAGAGCAGCATCTCTCTCTCTTCTCTCTCTCTCTGTGTCACTGTGTGCGATGCTGATGTCTGTGTGTTAATACTGCTGTGTGCATGGCTGTGTTTCCCTTCTTCTATTTTCTCCCCCTCGCTCTGCTAAGCAGGTCAGAGTTGTTTACTACTGACGTTTATTTCTTCATATATCTCAGCAGCAGAATATTGTTTTCTTGCTGCTTTTGCATTTCTCCTCAGCATGCTTCATTAGCACAAGGCAATATGGAGACATTTCCTGCAGCAGGGTTAGAGCAGACTGAGTGTGTAGGAACTCAAACATTGTCGACTCAGATCCGTTTGGGAGGACCACAAACCCATCAAGAAGCCTTTTATCTTCATCTCACAGCTGTTTTCTTGACGCGTATCCAACGGATGGTAGACAGACGACGTGATTCAGTGTCGGAGTGCCAGATTAAATCTGATCATAAATTACCACTGGAACATTGGCAATCTGTCTGCTTTATATACCTGCAATACCAGTTGTCGTTTTGGGAACAAGCTGTGAACACAACATTTACATAGTGTCATCTTTTAATACATAATGATATAATTCATATATTTCCTAGTTTTTTTCTCATCATGTCTATCTCATGCAACACCGTACTCTCTAAATTATATTTGCTGAGATTTGGTAAAATAGCAACATCATAAAACAAGTCTTTCTTCAGTCAGAAGATCAGAAGTGTTAGAAACAATCTCACGGTAAACATCCATCTCGGTGTACAGACTTCCACCTAGGACACTTACGTACACGCTGTTTTCCCGTGCAGTGAGGGATTATTAGTTTGACCTCCAGAATAACTGGTTCAGATGATGTGGATAACTGTTACAATCACCAGATCTCAGAGCTATTGGCTTATGGACTGCAATGTATTTCAAATGATGAAGATAAAAATAAAGCCGAGTTCTAATGAACTGGAATTGTCCTGTAAAAGGAGCATCGACCATTTGTAAAGTCCAGTGTGGACCGAATGTGAAAGGGAGACTGGGATTTAAAGGAGCCTGGGCTTCTGGCTACAGCAGGCCCACAGTCACAGAGAGACATCAGTCCATTTATCCACAAGATGAATCTAAAAGGAAGACCATGTCATGAGCACATTAATAACGTTAGATTTGTCTGTCCTCTACTGCCACCCTTAGGACAAAGTGTACATTTTCACAACAAGGGAAGGCTATAAGAATCGTGAAATCATCATCCAGTGGTTGTCCAGCATTTTTTAGCTGATCCCTGTAGCCTTAGTCTCATTTTCCACAAATATGTGGATCTACTGTGATGGTTGCTATCGGTTCGTCCAACTCCAGTTCAGAAATCTGTATTTTCTGGCTCAACTAACTGCCATGATGGCAGAAATCCAAGCTTTCAAACATGCCTTCAGAATCCCATGGGTGAAGGCATGTTCACCCATAAAGGATGTCAACCCATGGATGGGTAACATCCTTTACATTTCATGTTATTCTCCACCATCCATAGCTATTGTGCCTGTCCTTCTAGGTTCCCAGCTACTCGTTGGCCATCAGAGCTCTGGACAGTGGAATCCCACCCATGTCCTCCACCGTGATGGTCAACATAGACATCTCTGACATCAATGACAACCCGCCCACCTTCTCCCCGGCCAACCTCACGACCGTCATACAGGTAGACCTCATGATTGACATGGTATTCACTGAAACACAAAGACAAGATGGACGCTGGTGGTTCTTATTGTTTGGTAAAAACTATCCCAACTGCAGTGGCAGCACACAAATGGTGGCTCTGAACATAAGCTCAGCAGGCCCCATTCCCCTTTTAATACATCCATAATCGCGCCTGTACAAATAACTGACTCAAATTCCACAGTCCTCATTCTGTGAAAAGAATGTATGCCAACGTTGATTTGGAACAAATCTGAGGCTTCAATTGCCTGAGTCAGAGTTAGACAAATCAAGGTGACATCATCCAAAGTGACAAAACTCCCTCCTCTATTTCCCTGGACCGTGTTTGTGTGCTGAGCTGTAGTGAAGGGAAAGTAACAGAGTGCAAGGAACAGAGCAACATTTAATAATACAGGGATTAGTTGAAGTCAAAATGTATTTCTATGACCATTTGTCTTGCCAACATGATTTCCTGGAGGGACTAACTAAAATAATGTCTCTGCAGGAAGTGGCAGGGTTAGGTAACGATACCAATGACTCAATGATATGCCCAGGAGCTAAGAATCCAACGAGGTTCTAAAAATGAAATGACCATTTAGTTGTCTTTGAATACATCATCTTGCCAACACAGACTCATATTGTGACCATGAATAATGTATCCCCAACAGCTAGGTCTTTCTAATGGCATGTCCCTCCCCCAGGAAAACAAGCCAATCGGCACCAGCATCCTGCAGTTGTCTGTCAACGATCAGGACTCCTCCCACAACGGCGAGCCCTTTGACTTCCGTATCCTGTCAGGAAACGAAGGCGGAGAGTTTGTGCTGGAGAAAGATGGAACGCTGGTGGCCAATCAGGTGTTCAGGAGGGACCTGGCAACTGAATATGCTGTTCTGATCCAGGTAGAGCAAACTGCTGTCGGCACTCTTCTCTAGCATCACTTCAGTTTAAAAAATGGTGAATCCGTGAATGCTGTAAAATGAATAATTACAAGTGTAAATAAGCTGCTCACAATGACCAGTTTGCAAGAACTAGCATGGCTTGTTCATTCTGGACAAATGGAAGCTCTCACTATTCTTTACATAATGGCAAACTTTGGAACATTGGAAACTTTTTTATTCTTTCTTTGTGGCAATACTGTTTCAGATTTGAGTGGAATTGACAGTGAAGCAATATCTCCTTAGAGCAGCTGCACAGTAAGAGATGGACGACATAATTCACCCTCCGTGTACCGCGTAAACATGCTAATGTGAGGCTTCAGCAGTCTGAGTACAAATAAAGTGGATATCTTCCACAATCTGTCTGTTTTGTACAGTATTCCCTCTTTGTGTTTGCCAGTGTTTTTACTGTGTAAAAGAGAAAACGGTGAGGATACTTTGACTTGAACCTCAGCGTCATGAGGAGGTGTGGCTATTGTAGGATAACAGAGCTTCAGCAGACGGTGTCAATTCTCATTTTACATATAATACAAATATGTTTAACAGAGTAAATACACCTCGACAGATGAGTACTGTAATCTGCATTAAGATGCATACACAAGATCACGGTGTGGGAGTGTCACTGAATGACTGCATGATAATTAATGCCTTGTTCCCTCGTGGCTGGCTCATACAGCTCTGGATCGCCATGGGTTACGAGTTTGCCCACCGCAGCATGTCATCGTGTGTCTGCGCTTCTGTTGTTTTTGCCATCCCCTGTGGTCTCCACTGCTGCAGCTTAAATACCACGCCCACATTTATATGAATGGGGGGGACTGGGGTTTAGTGTGAATGCAGTCTTAATGAACTTTCTGACCATAGATGTGAGACACTTCTCCTGCCTTTCTTTTCCTTATCCCCATTTTCTTTTCCATGCATCTTCTCTGTCTTTTCTGATGATCTGCTCCCCCCCAGGTGACAGACTCGG
>JACSYO010002088.1:237500-357500 GCA_016806645.1 Ophiodon elongatus
ACTTGCTCCAGACAGAACCATCTACTTTGGAGCACTGGTCAGTACATGAGGAGCTGCAGCTGCCACTGGGGTTTCAGATAGTCATATAACGGAGAGCAGCAGCGCGCACACCTACAAATAAAAAAAAAAAAAACAACATAAAACGCGTTATTTGGAAGTGAAAACAAAACTGACTTTCTAGATAAAACGCATCTTTTTTCACCTCCAAATAAGTGGTTTGGATATAAACTTGTGGATAAAATGTGGAACTGGTCTGTGGTTGTAATGTCGACAAGAACGGTGACCACAACTATGGAAATAAGAGCCAGGTTGTAAAATGTATTAAGCACTATATTTACAACATGCACATTTTTATCTGCTAACTAAAAATGTAAGAGACCATTTACAGCTGTTTCTATTTACCAGGTTATTATGTTTTGCATATTTGAGACCGAGCACGTATTACACATTGTGCTTAATACTTATCCAAAGTGGTAGGAGGTAGCTATGCCCTAATATTCCCTAATATTCCCTACCTCTGTCACTGCCACCGAATTTACACTGAACATTTTGATGGAAACTAAAACATTCTGATGAAAGCAATCAAGTCCTTTTTAAAAGGGATTTTAAAGAGAAACAAAATCAGTAATATTGTAACTATTGTGTTAAGTTTAATGTTTGGTGATGTTTACCTAAGATTAAGTGTGTGTCTGTGTTCTTGTGAATACCAGGTGGCCAGTCGTCACATCTTCAGGATGTCTTTGGAAGTTCATGAATGAATTTCTGACCCTTCTCTCCTCAGGTGCAGCACCCCAACTCTCGCAGCCTTGTGGACTCCCAAAAGGACCCGCGGGTGCTTGAGGGTTTCCAGGGCTGCCTCGACTCGGTCACGCTGAACAACAACGAGCTGCCGCTGCAAAACAAACGCTCGCGCTACGCAGAGGTGGTGGGACTGACGGAGCTGAAGCTGGGCTGCATCCTCTATCCCGACGCCTGCCTGCAGCAGCCCTGTCGCAATGGAGCTACTTGCACCAGCCTGCCCTCTGGTGGTGAGTAACAGGAAATACAGCAAACGAGCGAAGCGAATTGTTTGCGTGACGAGATTACGTACAAAGTCTGGATGTAAAGATGTGAAAGGATGCGAGTAGACGTGGAATCACGCAGGGCAATCCGCCTATTGGCGGACAAAACTATGTGTATAAACCATATGGTACAAACAATAATGACTCTATTCATATTACGTGATTTTGAATGTCGATGCAGCAGCTACAATGTTAGCAAAGCCTAGCACCGATTTCAGAAAAAAAGCATTTTAAACGTTGTTTGCCTGTCGTCCTGCAGACAGACCTGATCTGACTTAAAAAATATCATTATGTAGCCATTTCTGCATCCTTTTTATAAGGTTATTGCAATTAATTCACTTCATTCAATAGTTTATTTGGGTTGATACAGCTGTAGTAGACCAGACGGAGTGTGGCTTGCTAGAGACAGTGAATGCAGGATGATGATCTGAACCCAGACACGACGGCGTTTAGTTTCCCAGGATATCTGGGACTTCCACAACATGTACAAAGCAGCAATAGTGGTTATTTCAGCCATGATTGATGAAACGTTGTCTACACAGAGGGAGCCCAAGCTACTGATTAAGGGATTCAATGGTTTAACAAATGTGTTTAGAGTATTGGCAATATGTTGTAAATGTTTTCTTTGAACATTTTGACTAAATTGTCAAAGGAAATTATTTATTATTATTCATTTTCAAAAATTGTGTATGTCATTCAAAAGCAGAGCAGGCTAATTGACAGTTATGTAGAAATAAAGGGAATACAAGTTGAGATTTGAAACCATGATCAGTGCTCATATGATTGGCTGACATGCCCCTCTTCTCTAAAACATCTCTGATCTATGACATTAAACCTAGACTCTGTGTCTCTGTGTCTCTTTAAACCTTGATGGCTGAACAAAGACATGCAGCTCAGGTTAACTGGAGACTCTAAACTGCCCGTATGTGTGAATGCGAGCTGAATGGTTGTCTGTCATGAGCCCTGAGATAAACTGGAGACCTGTCCAGGTGAACCCTGCCTTCACCCAATGTCAGCTGGGATCGGCTCCAGCGCCCCCGACCCTGAATAGGATACGCGGTTTGGATAATGGAATGGAACGGAACAGACTCAAACTTACTGCGAGGACCTGAGTGTTAAACAGTCTCCATTTAAAGCCCGGTCGAGGAAGAGAGGCACGGGAGAACCAGAACCAGTACTGAGCAAGGCATGCTGTACCGTTAGACCCTGCTGCTGTCAAATTCACATGGACACTAACACTTTCATCCACAGGGACCGCCAAAATCACACAAAATGAAAGTTCCTTATAGTAACTTATAATAAACCATGGAATTGTCTCATCAAATTTGAAATGAATTGATAACTCCACATATATGCAGTTTTTATTGTGTGTAGTGTTACTGTTATAATAAGAGTAAGTACACTGATACTGAGTGACCAGAACATAGAAATGATTGTATACTTAAATCAAATCCAGGAATCAGTTATTGTTGTTGACACATTTTGAGCCTAGTTTTCTGAGACTGTTGTAACTGAAGGAGTAGTTTTGCTCCTCTGTACACAGTATGCCAATTAAGAGGACAAAATATAAAAAAAATACAGTTAGTGTTTATTAAAGTGTTTTTATTTTGGCTACTCAGAATACAGTCTATTCATTTGACACAAACTTCTATCAAAGTTAAACTTAAAGACACCTTTTGCTCATAGCATCCTAAACTTAATATGGATAAATACTTTTTTAAGATTTTATATCTATATATAGATTTACTGGTGCATTTATTTGACCACATTTGTACATGTCAAACACTCAAAGACTTCCATAACAATACAATATAGTTTGTCAGTACTTTTTAAAGCAGGTATATGTGAAAACAAGCCCATGTACCATTTGTGAGATCCAGCTGTTCTAACAACAACTCCTGATGTATTTCAAGCCAGGCTCTTTTTATACAGAGCATATAAATCATCTAAACTCATCCACCACCAATCAAAGGGAGAGAAGAGAACATCAAGAGGTTATTCAGGCAGAACAAATCCCCAGCTACAGTGTCACAGGTTACAGTAGCAGCAGGCCTCACGAAACACACGCCACATGTTCCTCATCTACACTCTAATGAGCAAAGACACCGGGGAACCCACTGTTGTCATTTGCCCTGTGTGTGTGTGTGTGTGTGTGTGTGTGTGTGTGTGTGTGTGTGTGTGTGTGTGTGTGTGTGTGTGTGTGTGCGTGCTGACTGCTCTGGATCCTGAAGTGTACCTTCTGTCTGTCTGCCAGGGTTCTCGTGCAGCTGTAACCCCCAGTACACCGGAGGGCGCTGTGAGATGGAGATAACGGCGTGTGTTCCCAACCCGTGTCAGAACGGTGGCGCATGTAAGCCCATCGGCAACGCCTTCCTCTGCAGCTGCAGGAGGGGATTCAAGGGTCTCATGTGAGTTCCAGTCCAAACACACACAAATGAACTTAAAGACCCTAAAGGGTCCATTCACCCACATTCTGAGTGAAATCTATTCTGTTAATAATTTGTCCAGGTTTATGATATATCTGTGTCCTACAACACAGGTGAATGGAAGTTAGATTGTGCTGCTCATTGAAAGAGTCTAGAACTACTTTCTACAGAAGAAAAAATCCCTTTAAAACTGCTGACAGTGTGTTTTGTGGATTA
This sequence comes from Ophiodon elongatus, assembly GCA_016806645.1. Classification (NCBI taxonomy): domain Eukaryota; kingdom Metazoa; phylum Chordata; class Actinopteri; order Perciformes; family Hexagrammidae; genus Ophiodon; species Ophiodon elongatus. The sequence continues at coordinate 241,204 of JACSYO010002088.1, forward strand.
TCCAGAGAAACAGGGAGACTGGTTCTGGAAAAAGGTATCAGTTAAAAATCATGAAATCCCATGAAATGGTAAATGCACTGCGTTTATAAAGCCTTTATCTGGCCTTAGCGACAACACAAAGCAACATTCACCCATTCACACGCTGGGGGCAGAGGCTGCCACACCAGGTGCCAGGAACTACCTCAGCAGCCATAAACATGCACGGAGCTCGGGTTCAGTATCTTGCTGGAGGACACTTTGACAAGACTTCAGGGACCTGCGCTGTTTTGGGATGATGGCAAAACATCAGATAATTGATTTTAGCTGTTAACAGATTTGTTATCTTTTGGGATCTCTAATATAATTCAAAATCAAGGTTTGTAGCTTTGTGGAGTTTGTAATGACTGAGCCACCAATGTGTAAATTAAAAAGGATAAGATCTTTTATAAAATTGGATTGATGAGCAAGTGTCCTTTCCAAAATCAAGAACTAAACTCTTCAACATTTTTTCCCCATCTCCCACTACTTTACACTCTCTTCCACATTGAAGCTGAATGGCACTGGAAACTGCACACAGCAGCTTAATAGAACTATCTGCAAGTGGCTCTCCTCTTACTCTCTCTCTGGCTGTTGGAAAGCAACCCGTCTGTGAGCAAGGTGTTCATATTCTATCATCTCACTCCAGTCTTTTCTCCTCTTTCCTCCGTCCCTCCATCCTGCAGCTGTGAGGAAGATGTGAATGAATGTGACCGCAGCAACCCAGAGGGCGAGTGTGAGAACGGTGGCGTCTGCGTCAACACGTATGGTTCCTTCTACTGTAACTGCACCGCGGGCTTCGTGGGCCAGCGCTGCGGCCTGCGGCCCGTCGTCGTCCCGGACATGCAGGCTGGTCACACTGTGGTCGGTAAAGAGGAGCTGATTGGAATCGCTGTAGTGCTTTTGGTCATCATCACCCTCATCATCCTCTTCATCGCTTTCCGTAAGAAGGTTTTCCAGAAGAACTACTCTCGAAACAACCTGTCTCTGGTCCAGGACCCAGCCACTGCAGCACTCCTCAACAAGGCCAACGGTGTTCAGTTTAAGACCCTGCACTGCGCACCAGGAGACCCTCTCAACCTGTACTCCGAGCCGGGGCTGGAGGCCAACCTAGTGGGAGGAGGTGGGATGATGGGACCTCCACAGATCCCTGTGAGGCCCATGGCATACACGCCCTGTTTCCAAGGAGACCCGCGGTCCACGCTGGAGAAGATGGTGGACGGGCGCGGGGTGGAGCATACCGAGATGAGCACCTTTCACCCTGAGTCACCAAGGATCCTGTCAGGAACCACCAGGAGGGGGGTGGTGGTGTGCAGCGTGGCCCCCAACCTGCCGCCAGTGTCGCCCTGTCGCTCAGACTGTGACTCCATAAGCAAGAGCCCATGGGATGATGAGGGTGAGTGAGTGAGTGTGTGTGTGTGTGTGCTTTTTACTACCTGCTGAAGTGAGAATATACAACTAGAATAAGTTAGAGTAAAGTAATAATCATTAAATGAGCTGCTTGGATTTCATGCACTTTGTACCAGATACAGTTCCGATTATTTTCCTCTTAAGTACAAGTTGTTCACACATTGAGCGTGTTAGAGGTGTCCTGATCAAGTAGTTTGGCCCCGATCCGAGTCCTTCAGTGATGCTAAGTGTCAACTACACCGTGGAAATGAGATAAGATAGAACTCAAGGATTCCTTGTGCTGAAGATGCTCCGTGTTCAAAGAAAACGGAATTCAATACATTGCAGAAGACGATATGCAATGCAGATTAAATACGCCTGTGCACATTGAAATAACAGCTGTAACATGCTCAATGTGGGAGAGTTAATCCATTCATTCATGAGATGAGACCCTTTGATCTTAGATTATTTTGTTACTAATAAACAATATGGTTCAACATTATGTTCTGTTAATTTATGCATACCAATGAAATATCGATGTATGACAAATGATTCATATAATGAGAGTGGTAAAAGTAGTAGTAGCATTAATAGCAGTCTGGCCTCGTATCCCCTGACCTCTCCCTCCCCATCAGGTAAGATGGTTGACATGGCAGAAGAAGTGACGTGTTTCTCTGGGAGCAACAAAGGCAGTAACTCTGAGGTCCAATCCCTGAGCTCCTTCCAGTCAGACTCCTGTGATGATAATGGTAAGACACGCCCATGCACCTGCAGCGAGAGAACACCCCACTTCCTCAGCGTTTCATTTCTCTTGAATGTGGTTATTTTGAAATGCTTTGTTTGCGTGTTTATTATTTGGAGTTTACAGAGAAGCTGATCCCTCAGTAATGTGATCTCTTGTGTTGGTCGTGGTTAGTGCAGCTGCTCTCTCTCAGGTTCTTGTGTTTACAGGTGAACTGCTAACGTTCAAGTTGATTTAAGGTGATACTCTTATCTCTGATAGTTAAAATCTTCTAATTGAAGAAGTTCATGAAGTCATAGGAGGTCTACCAGACTGTTAGCCTGGCTACAGTGCTGGAGAGAAACCTGGGGCTGGGCATAAACTGATTTTAATAACCCCATGCTCTTTCCTCAGGTCAGATAAGGTAACCCTAGTTGGGTCGATTTTAGCCAAGGACCTTTTTTTATTACACCACTACTGCTAAGGCTCGAAGATTAGCAAAATGTACAATATGTTGTCAGTTCTGTGCAACCACCTATTGTGAGTTGAAATGAAATTTGCTGCCTCTAAAGGTTTCAAACATTTATGTATGCATGTATTATCCGTTTGCTGTTATTGCTGCAAAATAATGCAGGAATGCATTCTCAAATATTCTCTCACAACTGTAAATCATAATGATATCACAGCAGCATTATTATAATCCTGTCTGAAGCAGTAAGGGGTGGAGAATGCTTCAGTGTGTTGTTGGTGGTCGTGTCCTTTGTTCTGGAACTGTGTGTTTCATTTTCATCGCATCGTCCTGTTCTCACCAGATTTTATTTGCAAACCATGTGATTCATTGTTTTACTTTTCAGAATGATCATTATTCAAAAATGTCATCTTTTTCTTCCCCCTAATCATCAATTGATTAACTATATGAATTATGCCTCAGCCATATTGATACTGTTGCCATTTTCTCTCCTGTGCTTGTTAAAGTCTGTGTTGTAAAGTGTTGTGAGGCTTTTTAGCCTCTTTATTGTTTTCTTCTCACGTGGTTTCTTTGTATTTGTGAAGGTTATTTCCTTTGTTTGGCAGTTTTATTTGCTGATTTTAATTTCAACCTAAAGTATCTCCATTTACTGTATATCAACAATGTTGTATGCAAATTGCCCCCAAACATCAAAATGAGCCAGAAGTCTTGATTATGCCGGTGTCAGAGCAGGTAGCCCTCTGCAGACAGGAGGTAGTGGGCAGCTGTAAGCACCAGGCTGTGAGGGGACTAACACCATGAAGAGCATTTTTCACTTTGGATGACTGTATCTCAAAACCTATCTCCTTCTCTCCTCCACAAGCCTCCATAGTGACCGTCATTCGACTGGTCAATGATGCAGTCGACACAATCGAAAGTGAAGGTACCATGTCTTATCCCCTTTGTGTCTCTCCTCTCACTCTTCTCCTGTCTCAGTCTGCTCATCAGAGGTGTCTGCAGTTATTTACTAAAGCTGTGTAAACCACTCAGTGTGTTACATACTGGATCGTTCAGTAAGTGGGCACTGTACATAGATGAGCTCCCTATATGTGTACAGATGGTTTATGTTCTCCTATCTCTCAGTCAGTGGTTAGTCAGTCCAGCCCACTTCCAGGTTAGCTCTTCTTCTTCCGTTAGCTCTCCGTATGTGTTTCCATGGAGCAGTGGTCAATGAGGACCTCGGTAGGGGATTTCACTGTCCACTTCCTCCATTTTACTCCACTCCCTCGGGTGGTGTTAATCCGTGAGTGGAGTCTTTGGTTGGAATGAAAACTTGCACACGGCACACGGTTGGCCATCTGTGACACAAGTGGTTTCATTTATTGCTCTTTGTAAAAACCTTTAACATTACACTGGCCCTCTGTCAATATTCTTTGTTAATTCTGCCTTTACCACTCTACTGGAAAGTAAAACTTGAACACCTCATCATTTGAACCATATTAAGACAATGCCAATTTCTCATACCAGAAACAACAAGCGTAGATTGTTTATCCGTATGGGATGCAAACCCTGCTCTCCATTCTCAAAGTGTCAGACCCACACTCAGCCCCAGAGGGACGTTCAGACCCAATACTACCAACATGTCAGACCCACACTCAGCCCCAGAGGGACGTTCAGACCCAATACTACCAACATGTCAGACCCACACTCAGCCCTAGAGGGACGTTCAGACCCAATACTACCAACATGTCAGACCCACACTCAGCCCCAGAGGGACGTTCAGACCCAATACTACCAACATGTCAGACCCACACTCAGCCCCAGAGGGACGTTCAGACCCAATACTACCAACATGTCAGACCCACACTCAGTCCCAGAGGGACATTTAGACCCAATACTACCAACATGTCAGACCCACACTCAGCCCTAGAGAGACATTTAGACCCAATAATACCAACATGTCAGACCCACACTCAGTCCCAGAGGGACATTTAGACCCAATACTACCAACATGTCAGACCCACACTCAGTCCCAGAGGGACATTTAGACCCAATACTACCAACATGTCAGAACCACACTCAGCCCCAGAGGGACGTTCAGACCCAATACTACCAACATGTCAGACCCACACTCAGCCCTAGACGGACATTTAGACCCAATACTACCAACATGTCAGACCCACACTCAGTCCCAGAGGGACATTTAGACCCAATACTACCAACATGTCAGAACCACACTCAGCCCCAGAGGGACGTTCAGACCCAATACTACCAACATGTCAGACCCACACTCAGCCCTAGAGGGACATTTAGACCCAATACTACCAACATGTCAGACCCACACTCAGCCCTAGAGGGACATTTAGACCCAATACTACCAACATGTCAGACCCACACTCAGCCCCAGAGGGACGTTCAGCCAATACTACCAACATGTCAGACCCACACTCAGCCCCAGAGGGACTTAGACCCAATACTACCAACATGTCAGACCCACACTCAGCCCCAGAGGGACGTTCAGACCCAATACTACCAACATGTCAGACCCACACTCAGCCCTAGAGGGACATTTAGACCCAATACCACCAACATGTCAGACCCACACTCAGTCCCAGAGGGACATTTAGACCCAATACTACCAACATGTCAGACCCACACTCAGCCCCAGAGGGACATTTTAGACCCAATACTACCAACATGTCAGACCCACACTCAGCCCTAGAGGGACATTTAGACCCAATACTACCAACATGTCAGACCCACACTCAGTCCCAGAGGGACATTTAGACCCAATACTACCAACATGTCAGACCCACACTCAGCCCCAGAGGGACGTTCAGACCCAATACTACCAACATGTCAGACCCACACTCAGCCCCAGAGGGACGTTTAGACCCAATACTACCAACATGTCAGACCCACACTCAGCCCCAGAGGGACGTTCAGACCCAATACTACCAACATGTCAGACCCACACTCAGCCCTAGAGGGACATTTAGACCCAATACCACCAACATGTCAGACCCACACTCAGTCCCAGAGGGACATTTAGACCCAATACTACCAACATGTCAGACCCACACTCAGCCCCAGAGGGACGTTCAGACCCAATACTACCAACATGTCAGACCCACACTCAGCCCTAGAGGGACATTTAGACCCAATACCACCAACATGTCAGACCCACACTCAGTCCCAGAGGGACATTTAGACCCAATACTACCAACATGTCAGACCCACACTCAGCCCCAGAGGGACATTTTAGACCCAATACTACCAACATGTCAGACCCACACTCAGCCCTAGAGGGACATTTAGACCCAATACTACCAACATGTCAGACCCACACTCAGTCCCAGAGGGACATTTAGACCCAATACTACCAACATGTCAGACCCACACTCAGCCCCAGAGGGACGTTCAGACCCAATACTACCAACATGTCAGACCCACACTCAGCCCTAGAGGGACATTTAGACCCAATAATACCAACATGTCAGACCCACACTCAGCCCTAGAGGGACATTTAGACCCAATACTACCAACATGTCAGACCCACACTCAGTCCCAGAGGGACATTTAGACCCAATACTACCAACATGTCAGACCCACACTCAGCCCCAGAGGGACGTTCAGACCCAATACTACCAACATGTCAGACCCACACTCAGCCCCAGAGGGACGTTTAGACCCAATACTACCAACATGTCAGACCCACACTCAGCCCTAGAGGGACGTTTAGACCCAATACTACCAACATGTCAGACCCACACTCAGCCCCAGAGGGACGTTTAGACCCAATACTACCAACATGTCAGACCCACACTCAGCCCTAGAGGGACATTTAGACCCAATACTACCAACATGTCAGACCCACACTCAGCCCCAGAGGGACGTTCAGACCCAATACTACCAACATGTCAGACCCACACTCAGCCCCAGAGGGACGTTCAGACCCAATACTACCAACATGTCAGACCCACACTCAGCCCCAGAGGGACATTTAGACCCAATACTACCAACATGTCAGACCCACACTCAGTCCCAGAGGGACATTTAGACCCAATACTACCAACATGTCAGACCCACACTCAGCCCCAGAGGGACGTTCAGACCCAATACTACCAACATGTCAGACCCACACTCAGCCCCAGAGGGACGTTTAGACCCAATACTACCAACATGTCAGACCCACACTCAGCCCCAGAGGGACGTTCAGACCCAATACTACCAACATGTCAGACCCACACTCAGCCCTAGAGGGACATTTAGACCCAATACTACCAACATGTCAGACCCACACTCAGTCCCAGAGGGACATTTAGACCCAATACTACCAACATGTCAGACCCACACTCAGCCCCAGAGGGACATTTTAGACCCAATACTACCAACATGTCAGACCCACACTCAGCCCCAGAGGGACGTTCAGACCCAATACTACCAACATGTCAGACCCACACTCAGCCCTAGAGGGACATTAGACCTGGGGGTTGTTGGTCAGCCCTAGAGGGACATTTAGACCCAATACCACCAACATGTCAGACCCACACTCAGTCCCAGAGGGACATTTAGACCCAATACTACCAACATGTCAGACCCACACTCAGCCCCAGAGGGACATTTTAGACCCAATACTACCAACATGTCAGACCCACACTCAGCCCTAGAGGGACATTTAGACCCAATACTACCAACATCAACATGTCAGACCCACACTCAGCCCCAGAGGGACATTCAGACCCAATACTACCAACATGTCAGACCCACACTCAGCCCCAGAGGGACGTTCAGACCCAATACTACCAACATGTCAGACCCACACTCAGCCCCAGAGGGACATTCAGACCCAATACTACCAACATGTCAGACCCACACTCAGCCCTAGAGGGACATTTAGACCCAATACTACCAACATGTCAGACCCACACTCAGCCCCAGAGGGACGTTCAGACCCAATACTACCAACATGTCAGACCCACACTCAGCCCCAGAGGGACGTTCAGACCCAATACTACCAACATGTCAGACCCACACTCAGCCCCAGAGGGACGTTCAGACCCAATACTTCCAACATGTCAGACCCACACTCAGCCCTAGAGGGACATTTAGACCCAATACTACCAACATGTCAGACCCACACTCAGCCCCAGAGGGACGTTCAGACCCAATACTACCAACATGTCAGACCCACACTCAGCCCTAGAGGGACATTTAGACCCAATACTACCAACATGTCAGACCCACACTCAGCCCCAGAGGGACATTTAGACCCAATACTACCAACATGTCAGACCCACACTCAGCCCCAGAGGGACGTTCAGACCCAATACTACCAACATGTCAGACCCACACTCAGCCCCAGAGGGACGTTCAGACCCAAAGTCCAAGTTAATAGAAAGAGGTGGAGACAAAGACAGATGCAGATGTGTGATAGGTGCATTCATTCTTAGCAAACTGAGGCAAAGATATATCCACACTAGCGTGAGCAAAATATTCATGCTTATACACTGCTATATGAATGTACTTCATAAACATACAAGAGAGAGAAAAGGACAAAATCCAGAGGAATATAGTAGAACGGAACTGGAGTTCCTAGTGATGGCTGTGACACACACAGGTAGTCTCTCCGCACACACACACACACACACACACACAGACACAGATACGCAGTCTCTATGACAACTACAGCTCCCATGAGCTCAGGAGAGTTGTAGTGGTTGAAAAATATCAAACCAGTCATTGTTTTATCGTGGGTACAATGATGAGGTGCTTGTTAACACTTTTACTTCGGAGTTCACAATCAGTTTCTGATTCACTTTTCATGTCTCTGAGAATCGAAACAGAGAACTGGAAGGACATTCTGGGGAGGAAAGGTGGGCCATGATAGAAAACGTTAACAAAACAAAAGCAATTTAGAGACTCACTCAAATTCCTACAGCTCCTCCAACCTAAATCATCTTGTATCCTGTAAGATTACATTTTGAAAAGCAGACACTCATGATTCAGTACTAAAGGGCTCTGTGTTATGTTGTTCTTCCGTCTGACAGTGTCAGTTATGGACCATGGTCAAACCTACAACAGAGGTGACTACCAGAGCCCCTTCTTTACCTACCTATCTACCATCATCTAACTACCTCCCCCTATCTATCTCTTTCTCTATCTCTATCAATCTGCAGCGAGTAGACAAAATAACAATCACCCAATGAAAATAACTTTGTCAGTGACAGAATCTACATTTCAAATACCGTTAAAAAGATGGGTAGTATTACACTGTACGTCAATAAGCAGCATTGGTCAACTCCTATATGCGCGTGTCCTTTTTCGTCCAAGCAGTTGGTGTCTGTTGGTGCACATTGTTGTACCCTGCTGCCACAGGGCCTAGTGTTGACGATGCTGGTAGATCAGTCTATGATTCGGTCCAGAACAAGATGTCAAATTTCCATTCAATTACATAACATTTTGTTGACCTGTGGGAGTATCAAGTAAAAATGCCCACTTTCCCCGTCACTATTCCACTGTCTATAGGTGACCGTAATATGTTGAGAAAAGTAGTATTTCACCAGCAAATAGTAGGGAAGAAAAATACCTGTAGCTGGTAAACATGGATGTAAACTGTGCAGGTTTTTGTCTTTTCAAAAAATCTGCTTCATTTCCTGAGGAGGGAAAACCATTCAACACATTTCCTAGACCTGAAGGATACACACAAGGCCTTGAGTTTGTTTACAGAAAACTCTGCAGGGCATCTTTAGGCCTAAAGCGACAGCTCCTCCTATCCTTCTGCAGGACTTAGCTGCAAACAGAAGCCAACATCCAACCTCCACCGTGGCCCACCACCTGTAGCATCAAAACAACATGTTACAACCAGATGGTCATGCACCTATAGTCGGGCATTGACCCCAGATAGTCTGCGTGAAAATCAAATCAGCACTTTTCCTTTCTATACTGGACTATCCTAACTGAAATTATTTTGTCTACCCCTGTATCGCTCTACTTCTGTGTATACCCACCTGTACATATTTCCGTACTTTCGTCATTGATTAATTCCACTGCTCGGCCCCTCTCCGGGCCGGAGGTTTGTGTGCGTATGTGTGATTTGATGTGATGTCCCAGCCCTCCCACAGCTTGTTTTCCACTCATTGTGCTGTGCTGAATGAGCAGCCCAGGGATGTCACTTGACCCCCTCCCCAACAGCTTTGCCTGCGACCCTCACCTTACTGCATCCCATCATGTCACTTTGTTTGGATTTTGAGTTCCAGCTCAGTGATGGTACTGTACCAGTTGTTTTGTGATGAAGTTTTCACAGCCTCAGTCTTACCATGGTTTGTGTTCTGCTCTCATGCATGGATGTCTTTTTGTTTGATTTGTCATTGCTTCACTCACCATTTGCTCTTAACTGAACTTTGCCTTCAGTTAAATTACTCTGCAGAGTTGATGGTACATTGTCCTTTTGGTCAGAGGAACCTTTGTGATGAGATGCATGCTATGTCAGTAGATTGTTCAATTCAATTTATTTTGTGTTTTATTTTAGGCCAAAATTACAAATTCTCCTCAGAGGGCTTTACAATCTGTACACATACGACATCCTCAGTCCGAGGACCTCTCATGGGTTCAGGAAAAACTCCCCAAAAAACCTTTTAATGGGAGAAAAAGGGAAGAAACCTTCAGGAGAGACACAGAGGATGATCCTCTATCAGGATGGACAGAAGTACAATAGATGTCATGTGTACAGAATGAACGTGTACAGTTTTGCATTGTTGGTTCCGGTGCTCAATGCTAACACCGTAAATAAGAAATGCAGCCTGGTTTTGCTTGGACCAGTATATTGTCCGATATATTATTACCAATATATTATAATCTTATACTGTAAAATCCCCAAATCACTTTCTTTCCTTTCACTTCTTGCAAAGAAAATCATGTGACGCTCTGTATTTATCAGTTTTTTGCATTTTGCTGGTCAGTTATCAACAGTAGATGCTGCGCAAAAGTGGGACCAATTAAATGTAAGTAATTTAGTAATTTAGACCACGCATAATTGGCTGTTTGTCTGAACCGACGATTTAGTTTTGCAGTCGCTTATACATGTTATGATATAAACGTAGTAGTTATACGGGCTATTTGAGTGCAACTTTTTAATGGTAAATTGGACACCACACATTAGTATTAGCCCCTAGTTCAGGGGTATTCAATTAAAATTCAACGTGATTCAAATTTCCTCATGCAAAAGTAAGAAGAACGTCACAGTAATGTCTAACATGCGCTATGATTTAGTCTCATATATATTGAAGTAGCCTAGCATATTAATATTAACGTCTGTATGTAGTCAACAACTAATTATCAAATCAAATAAAGAACAAATTGACCTGGATGAATTATAAATAATACATAATCTAAAATTAAATAAATGTTCAAGTAAAATGAGGGAAGAAAGCTTTTGAAAAATGTGCATCTTAAAATAAAGTACTTCATTTTAGAAAAATTCATTGAACTGAATTGCCATGCAGCTTTAAATTCAGTTGATTTTGATGTGAAGCTCAAAAGATTTATGCTTTGTCTCGTAGCGGAACTTCCCATTGCCGCTTTTAATAATCGTCACGGTCTCTGAACATATGAGACGTACTGCTTTTGAACTGGCCGTAGGAAGGATGAACATCTTTAGAGTCTGTCCATTGTTGGGTCAAGGCTCAGTTCTGGATGACCACATTTCTCTAGTTGGAGAACTCCGTGTGAAATAACTTCTCTGACTCACAGAATTCTCCGACTACTCGGTTTCTTACCCTGTCTCCCCGTGTGTGTAAATCTCCCGCTTATCAGAATACACATATTTGATTGGCCGAATAGCATCACGTAATGTGATTTACAACGCATGTAATTGGTAGTTGTGTTTCCTGGACCGCTCAGCGAGGGCTGTAAAGGCTACAAAAGCTTCAAATAGAAGCGCTCCGTCAAAATTAAATAATTATCAATTATCTATCGGTTTTAGGTCTGGGTCCAGATCCGGACCGTGGTCTGCCTATTAGTGACCCATGCCCTACTTTGTCTCCTTCCAAAAGAATGACATGTCCAATAAGCCCTCATTGTTAGTCAATGCCTTCCAAAAGAGCCAAAAATGATGTATGCTGTCTTATCTACCACCACTTTGCTACATTGACCAATAGGAAAATGTACCAGATATTTGATGTATTCCGTTAAGAATCCAATCTGCTGTGTTTTCTGAGCCCGTGAACGTGGCTTGAGTGCTGCAAGTCTTCATGAACCTCAGCATGTTGTGACACCTGTGACCTCGACCCCCAAAGGCTCCTGTTGTGCATGACGCATTCCTTTTACAGACCTAACATGTTTTGTGAACAGGTTGTGCCTTGTCATGTACCTGACCTTCAACCCCTTTGTATTGTTGATGTTCTTGAGTCTAATGCGCCTGGTGCATAATAAGGCATGTCTGCTGTAAAGCTTTACATTTCAGAGACTACTTTGTTCTTGTCTTTTTTCACTGTCTAGATTGTTATTAACCATCTCCCCTTCTACTGTCCAGCATATCACTGGGACACATCAGACTGGATGCCGAGCACCAGGCTGTCAGACATTGAAGAGGTGCCAGGCTATGAGGCAAACCGACCTCCTGGCAGTGAGGTAGCAGGCTCAGCTCCCCGCCTGGGAGGAAGCACCCGTGAACTGGAGTCAGACTACTACCTGGGAGGCTATGACATTGACAGCGACTACCCCCCTCCCCACGAAGAAGAGTTCTTGAGTCAAGACCAGCTGCCACCTCCGCTGCCCACAGGTGAGGAATATGCTGAGCCCTACACGCCACTGCCCACCAACCCAGCAGTCTCCAAAGAAAGCACCTTGAGTTCTGACAGCACCGGGCGTCAGCATCCTCGGCCACACTTCCACCCCAGCCAATACCTGCCTCCCCACCAGCTGCCCGTTGGAGAGGCCCCCCACGGGGACTTAAGCTCTTCAATAAGTGGCGTAAGCCCTGGAACTGGGGACACTGATGACTCTGTGTCGCTAAATATGAGACTGTCTGTCGGTGCATCATCAGCCTCGGACATGTCCGCCCCTTGTGGGCCGGATGACTCTGAACATGGCAGCGACTTTGACAGTATGGACGAGCTGCGTCGAGGGGTGACCATCATCACTGACTCACAGCAACAGACTGAGGTGTGATTGACCTGCCAGTATAGTGATCCTATGGGATGTATAACTGACGAGAAGGAACATACCAATGGAGCAGATGGAAGGAGATGCACAAGTGGATGTTATCACAGGAAGAAATGCTTTGGCAGCAATGCTAGGTACTGCTACAACCACAGACTATAACAATTATCTTAAAAGCATACATGTTTAACCACATTTCACACCAGAGTTCCTTCCCAACTCTGTCCAGAAATGGGAGTGTTGAGTTTGATCAACGAACTCAGTGTGTTGTCAGTCCTGTCCCCGCAATCAAGTGTCCTTCCTGTTCCAAGAGAGAGTGATTTGTAATGTGAAAAGAATGGAATAGAGAACGTGAATGAGAAAGACTAAAGAGATTGAAATTGACAGATGCGGTATAGAAAATAAAAAAAAGAGAAGGGATAATCATGGAAGTGATAGGGTTGTTTGGTTCCCTGCTCCTTCTCAGAAGCTCATTGGAGCTCTTCTTTCTTATAATAAAAAAGGACATAAATCCCCATTTTCCTATTGTCCTCCTTGGATTTGTAAACTTTGTAATGCTCCAAGCCTGTACAGACTTTGTAAAATAGTATGACCCGACTGGTGAATAAGTATGAAACAATGTTCTGGCCACATTTAAAAAAGCCATTTATTTGTTTTAATGTGGAATGTGCTTGCTCATTTTCCCCAAAAAATCAAGCCACCCATCAAGCCATGACATTTTAACCATCATATCTCTTTAGCCCAAAGTGTTTTTATTATTTTTGCAGCCTAGAGCTGATATAGTTGCAAATGTATTTTATGCACTGATAACTCAAGATCCCAAAATGATCTCATCTACAGATATCTATCTACTTATATTACATTTATTCCCCCCAAAGTATTTTGAGGTGGTCAGTACTCACGTCCAGCCAACTCTATCAGAGCGGGATCAAATTTAAGTGGAAGTTTGATATAAAGATTGTCATCTTATCTCGTTACCAAATGTTATCAGCTGCTGTTAACAACAGTTGTTGACACATACATGTATATAGTGAGCATTAATATTAAATGATTAAACAGTTGTATTTGTGTAGGCTCTCACACAAGCTGAGTAGCAACAAGGAATCTGCTGGAGAACTTGTCCTCCCTTAATAAACCAGAACATTTAGTCAACGATATAAAAAGCTCAGCACAGCAGCAGTGTTGTTATGAGGCGATCAGCAGAGTAATAATGAGGTCATGATGGCCACACTGTACACGTGTATGAATGTGACTGGATGTTACAGTAAGCTGTTTGCTGATGAATGAGACCGTTATTTTGAAGCATGAATGAAGAGGCTGAGGCTAACTAATTAATGTGACTTCAGTGCTTGGCATGGCTTGGCAATTAATGCATCACTCCATTTTGCTGGACTTTAAATTTTAGTGGAGCATTTTAATTGTCATATTTTCACTTCAGTAAATCTGAACATCTCATCCTCAACTGGATAAAATGCCATAAATCAGACGTGATCAGGGGAAAATATATCTTCAGATAACAAGATAATTAATAATGTTAATGTAGTGTAAGTCCTAGACAAGTATATTATAAGCAACCACAGCCACTCTTAGCATCAGTAATGTTGTCTGCCACTACAGAATTGAAAACCTTTGGCAAAATAATTGACAAACACCAGCTTTCCACGTTTTATCTGGTTTATTATCATTTCTTTGATCTGTTAAATGTGACACCATTATTTGGGAACAAGCCATGCAGACACATTGTTAGCGGCACTGCATCCCGGTGTCTTCTGTTACTTTGTAGCATCTCCACCATGTCTGCAGACAGAAGTCAAACCCTTACACAGGTCACAAATGTCTTAGCTAACATCTGGCCGACAGGACACACTGCACATGTGACTGCTTCAGATAGTCACTGTATTGTACTAGAATCTGCCTGATCCACTCGGGCATGCACCTCCTCCTTTCTTTGTAATAGATGTATGTGTTTAAATCTCTGTACAGTGTACATAGCTAGATTTTGTAGATATGTAATTGCAATCCTGAACTTCCTTTGAGTTTTTCTGTTGGACTGTTTGATGTAAATGTGGACACTAAGACTGTGGAATATCAATTATTCTCACATCATTCCTCCTATGCCACTGACTGACTGAATGCCATTTCTTTTAATAAAGACACATTTTGCACAGTATTAAATCCAGACTTTACATCCCAGAAATGTTTTTTTTTTTACATTTTAGGGTAATGAGGAAATCTTTTTGTACATTTCTTTCATCTGTAATGTATTGATGAATTTCTAATGTTCAAAGACATTAAACAGTGTCAACATTATGTCCCCTATCTGCAGAAATTGATTACAAAGTGAGTGGATTTTGTTTTTACTGTTTGTTTTTTTTTCAATTCAATGCAGAAAATAAAAAGGTTCTTATGCACCATGTCACTTGTCATCAATTCTGAGTAGAATCCATCCTGACAGATCATCACAGCTTGTTCACTGGTTGTCATTTTTAATACCTCTTAATAATACTTTGGTAATGTATGGAAGACTACCAATAAGATCCTAAGTGTAAAGCTCTCACAGTTGGTTGGTCATTCTATAATGGGACCATGTTAAAGTTCACATACTATGCAAAATGCACTTTTTCATGGCTTTTCAACATAAATGTGTCTCTGGAGACCCCCAAACGTATGAGAAAAGACCATCCTCTCCTTTTCCTCCTAATTTCTGAAAACATTTGTACCAAAGAACCAGTCAGACCACAGGATGTGAAGATGCAGTGCATTAACTTTATTTTTTACTGATAATGTCCCCACAACAAATGGAAAACTCTTTCTTAACAAGCACCAGCAGCCTACACGGCTGAGGCCCAGAAGGGATCGGTACCGACTGTCCCGTGACCCAACTTCAAACTGTAACTGTTTATTTTGCAGATTAGCCTGTTGAAGTTAGCATTAGCATGTTGCGCAGCTAATCTGACTAGCTTCAAATATAGGCCAACAGACTAGAGACATGTTGAAGTCGACTGAATCAAAGAGGAAGTAAACAGATCAGTTGTGCTTAAATACTTTTGTTTGGAGGAAATGAGATGTTTGGGGCGTGGTCTTTGTTCCCAAAACTAGTTATAAATCTTCATGTAAAGAACACATCCAACCCATACTACTCTCGTTAGTTAATCAGCTTCAGGTGAGGCTTAACGTTCCTTTGTTGTGGCAGAATAAAGAGGAAGACCGCATTCAGATTCAGGCAACCAGCAGGGAGCCGCTTATTTTCTTGTTCAAGATGACAAGCTTCCAACAAATCCAAAGAATCAGAGTCCCTAAGTTCTATACCTCCCTTCACGCCACCGGACACATCCGGTTCAACAAATAGTTTGTATGTTTACTTAGACATCTCTTAAATTTCATTACCACATCAGGTTGACTTTTTGGCAGGTCATACAATGTTCCCTGCTGTCATGCCTACCCTGATACTGGGTTCAAAATGCCAGATCACATGAGGTCACATACGCTTATTCTTCAACACCTTCAGTAAGGAGACTGTGTGAACATTAAGCCTCCCTTACATTAACATTAAGCCAGATTCCTCCTACACATTGCACAATTTGCAGTCAGCAAATTGTGAGCCTGGCACAGTCAATAAACACCCGGCTAAGGAAATTAAAGACACTTTCATGATTGGCCCTAATCCAAGCACACCTTTACCCATATTCATAATCAATCCAATTGGTTTAACTTTTAGGAAATATTCAGGAAAAACCAGACTCATCATAGGCCTCTCATCTCTACTGTACCAAGCATCAATAGCCTAATTCCCAGCCTGGACTTCCTCACGCAGTACACAATTGTTCACGTCACATCCTTCATCCGCCTCTCAGGTCAAGGAGCCTGTTGACATCTCCAACCCCTTCAAAGTTCTTCCCATCCACCCTGACTACTGGCACTTTTTCGAGGTCCTTTGGAAGGGTGTATATTACACTCCAAGCATCTCTGCCTACCAAGAAAATTAATCGGATCTCCGTACTCATCTCAAATTTCCTTCTGGCCCATAGTTGCACCAAACACCAAATTTTTTTCTTTCTCTGCTAGGCCACCTAAACTACGCCGTCCGTATCATCCCTCAAGGTCGAGTCTTCTCGTTATACCTCCTTTCAGTTGCCGCCTCCATTCCATCTCTATACGACTAAGTCGGCGAGATGGAGTATGCAAAAAAGAACAAAAACTATGGCACCAGTTTCTCTCCTTGTGTATTGGTATCTTCTTCTTTTATAGCAACCACGTCACCAAGCCAGAAGACTCAGCTAATCACAGACACAGCCCCTCCCATCAGCTTCAGCAGTTTCTACATTGGCAGGTGGTTCTCACCTCTCCACAATGTCCAAAATGCCGTCACTGCAGTCATTCTGTGGGGGCACAATGGTCCAAGAAGACAACAGCGGAAAGGACGGTCACACTGTCTCGATATAATGCAGTTCATCATCCGAGCCTCCCACTTCCCAGGTCACAAAAACTAATTTGCTGACTCCATTCCATTCCACTAAGTAAACTGCATACAGGCTAGCACATCACTACGGTTAACTGCAGTGATCTTCCCCGGAGTCTTTGTGCTTTCTCGCCTTACAGGTTTCCATGGATCGTGGTTGCATCTGGACCCTGGTCCTGCCTCCTGCCTCCCTCCTCCCACCTCCTGCCGTGACCCGGCTGATGCCCACCCTTCTCTATTTTCCTTCTCTATGAATCCATGCACCATTAATGCTCATTACTAACTCTGCTCCATCCCCGAAGTCTTTGTGCCTTCTCGCCTCACAGGTTTCTATGGATCGTGGTTAAATCTGGACCCTGGTCCTGCATCCTGCTGTGGTCCTCCCCGACACCTACTGCTATTATCATTGTTTCTAGTTGCATTGCAATTAGTATGGTCAATACCATTAATGGTTCTATTATCATTACTATTCTACTATGCTCTCATTACATGAATCATTTCTGTCATATGCATTGAATGTGTTGTAACTCTGTTATGCTGTTCATTCTGTACACATGACATCTATTGTACTTCTGTCCATCCTGATAGAGGATCCTCCTCTGTTGCTCTCCTGAAGGTTTCTTCCCTTTTTCTCCCATTAAATTGCACTGCAGAATTGAATTGAAACTGAATCGTGACAGGAGCAAAGGAATGGCAAATGGTAAATGTACTATTTGTATCGCACTTTTCTAGTCTTCCGACCACTCAAAGTGCTATTACAGTACACTAAAAACGACCCGCTCTATCTCTATGCCAAAGCCTCCCAAAAGAAATCAGATGATGTTATTACAAATTCAGGGAGGCGGTCGGGATGTATGATAGATTGATTTTATTAGGAAGATAAACATTGACGTCAATTCAATAGGAAATAAAATCAGTCACGAAGACAAAAGGGAATGAATTCATAAATAGGTCATAACTATAAATGTAAAAGTCCTACAAAAAATAATATTTAAAGCAGGCGGCAACCTCTGGTTCTGAAAAGAGAGGCATAAGTGTCTTTGATCGGCATTCTCTCTACTTGCCAGCAGGGGGCGACTCTACTGGTTGCAAAAAGAAGTCCAATTGTATGGGAGTCTGTGAGAAAATGACTACTTCTCTTGATTTATTCCCTCAGTAAACATTGTAAACATGAGTTTATGTCTCAATCTCTAGTTTCAAGTCTTCTTCAATACAGCATGATGTTCATTTAGTAAATTATGGTCCATTTAAAGTCAAACAGACCATAAAGCAGGGGATGCTTTAGGGCGGGTCACTTCCGTTCACTGGTTGCAAAACAATGCTAAACTGAAGGCTTTCAAAACAGCAGTCAACAAACCAATGGGGGGACGTCATGATAATTACATACACTTCTTATTCGACAGTCTATGGGTGCTCCTGAACATACACCGTAGACTGTGCCGGTGTATGAATGGGTGTAAATGGTTAGATAGTCCTGATGGGCAGGTGGCACCTTGCATGGTGTGCATGTGTACGTTTGTGTGTACATTTAAAACAGTGTATGAATTATGTCATGTAGTGTTAAAGCGTTTGAGTGGTCGAAAGACTAGAAAAGTGCTATACAAGTACAGGTCCATTTACCATTTAAAGGGTTTCTTTATACTGAAGTTGTGTCAGATGCTGATGGAGCTCTCAGGTCAGTGGTTATCCTGGCTCAGCTTCTTCTCTGACGGTTTCTCATACTGTGAGGAGAGTCTGCTGGGTTCAGGAACACCTCGTCAGACAGAACCTTCAGGACCGAGCATCACATCACTCAGATCACCTGTAAAACATGGCAGATTCAGTTTACATTATACTGTCATGTAATAACATGTAAATGTGACAGAAAGAAATATATAGTTTACTATAACACCATCATCTAACATGTGTAGTTATGGCAACAGCTACAAACAAACACACAAAAGTAAATAGAAGAGCAGTTATACAGAATTACCTAATACAAATGAATACCACCACTGCAGCAGTGCAACAAAATAGGATAATTAAATCAGACTCTTAAATCAGATATCTGTCATCTAAAGCTGTATTAGTAAATTATTTAATATCAGACAATCATATTGATCTATTCTGTCTTACTGAAACCTGGCTGTGTCATGAAGAATATGTCAGCCTAAATGAATCAACTCCTCCAAGTCACATTAATACTCACATTCCTCGAGGCACCGGCCGAGTAGGTGGAGTAGCAGCTATCTTTGACCCTAAAGTTGGGCGACTGTGTCTCAGTGGTAGAGCAGGGTTGTCCTTCAATCAAAGGATCGGTAGTTCGATCCCCGGTTCCGCTAGTCCATGTCGGTGTGTCATTGGGCAAGACACTTAACCCTGATTTTCCCCCGCAGGCTGTTCCTACGGTGTGTGAATGTTAGCTACTCCTGATGGGCAGGTGGCACCTTAGCTCCTCCCATCAGTGTGTGAATGGGTGAATGATGTCATGTAGTGTTAAAGAACTTTGAGTGGTCAGAACACTAGAAAAGCGCTCTACAAGTACAGGTCCATTTAGCATTAAAACTAAATGATATCTTATTTGAAAGCTTGTTCTTTAAAGCCTAGTTCAGATAAACTAATTATTGTAGGTGATTTTAATATTCTTGTGGATGTCGATAATGACGGCCTTAGTACTGCGTTTATCTCATTCTTCTGTTTTACAGAAACCCACTCACAGTTTTAACCACACCCTCGACGGTGCATTTCTTTTCCCCTCTGCTCTTCTCCCTGTAGACCAACAGCTGCACCTCAAGTCTCTAGTCCGTCAAGCTCCTGAAGTTCGCGGATAACACCACCCTCATTGGACTCATTTCTGGTGGGGATGAGTCTGCCTACAGGGGGGAGATTGACCATCTGGTGACCTGGTGCGGGCTGAACAACTTAGAGCTCTAAAGACTTTGAGAAAAATGACCCCCGGAGTATGTGGCGAGGAATTAAAAAGGACAGTGACCTCCCCGAGACCCTGAACCGATTCTTCGCCCGCTTTGATAGACAGCACAGCGGAGCCACAGCTGAGAAGACCCAGCCTAAGGAGGAGCAGACACTCTTCCTTCAGCATCAGGTGAGGTCCGATCTGAGGAGGATCGACATCACAAAGGCAGCGGGACGCACACTGAGGACCTGTGCCGACCGGCTAGGTCCACCAACATCTTCAACCCCTCCCTGCAACAAGCTGCAGCCCCCACCTGCCTCAAATCCACCACCATTGTCCCCGTCCCAAAAAAGACCGCAGTCACCTGCCTCAATGACTACCGCCCAGTCGCCCTGACCCCAGTTATCACCAAGTGCTTCGAGAGGAGGATACTAACGCACATCAAGGACGTCCTCCAGCAGACCTGGACAGCCACCAGTTTGCGTACCGAGTGAACAGATCTGTGGAGGACGTGGTCTCCATCACACTTCATAGGGCCCGGTCTCACCTAGAGCACCCTAACCCATACGTCAGGATGCTCTATGTTGACTTCAGCTCTGCCTTCAACACCATCATCCCCCATAAATTGGTGCATAAACTCAAAAACCTTGGACTCTCTACCTCACTCTGTTCATGGATTCTGGACTCTCTCTCAAACAGACCACAGAATGTCAGGATAGGGAACCTGACATCAGCAACCACCATCCTGAACGCTGGTGCACCGCAGGGCTGTGTGCTCAGCCCGGCCCTCTTCATCCTCTTCACCCAGGACTGCTCCCCCACCTATTCCTCCAAAAACAATAGTGAAGTTTGCCCACTGTGGTGGGACTCATCTCCAACAACGATGAGACACACTCCAGAGAGGAGGTCCAACATCTGGCTGAGTGGTGCTCGGACAACAACCTGGTCCTGAACACCACCAAGACCAAATGAATCATAGTGGACTTCAGGAGATCCAGGAAGACCACACCCTCTCCACTCGACATAAGTGGGGAGGAGGTGGAGAGTGTGGACAGCATCAAATTCCTGGGACTCCACATTACTGAAGACCTCACTAGTTCCCTGAACACATCCCACCTGGTGAAGAAAGCCCAGCAGAGGCTCTTCTTCCTGAGGAAGCTAAAACAAGCTGGCCTGCCCCCTGTACTTGTGGTAAACCTCTACAGAAGTGTGATTGAAACCATCCTCTGTCAGTGCTTCACTGTGTGGGATGCCAGCTGCACAGCAGAGAACAGGAGGGACCTGGCCCGTGTGGTTAGAACAGCACAGATGGTCCGAACTTGTGGGAGTTACCCTCCCTGACCTGGACACTGTGTATGCAGGCCAGCAACATCTGCAAAGACATCACACACCCACCTGTATCTTGTTCCCCTGCCATCAGGAAAAAGATACACGACTATCAAAACCCGGTCCAACAGGCTGAGGAACAGCTTTTTCCCCAGAGCGGTTTCCTCCATCACCCCCTAACCCCCCACCACCCGACCCAGCTCACACCGGACTATGAGAAATAAAAATAAGCAATAAAACGACACTTTAACAAAACACTTGTCACTTTAAAGCCATTGATGCCTGTGTTTTATCTTTTATATATTTATTTTAATGTATTATATATTTATTTAATGTCTTGTTTTAAATCAGTAATGTCTTTTTACCTTGTTGCTGCTGAACTGACTGATGTCGGCCAACTTAATTTTGTTGTATCTTTTTACAATGAAAATAAACATCCTTATCTTACCTTAAAGACAGTGGAGATGGTTGTGGATTTCCAGAAGAATGCAGCCCCACCTGCCCCTGTTAGCGTGTTCTGATTGGATGCCTGGTGGAACCTCCGGAAGAATTCAGCCAACAACTTCTCTCGTGCTGGTACCAGATTTATTCTTTGGTCACATGCAAAGTTTACCAGCACTGCAATTGCAAAAGCAGGGAGTCCCTCTGTCAACACGCAGGTTGAGAGGAAGGAATACCACGAAAAGATGGAAGTTCGGCCCTTTCATACACAGATTTCGTCACAGATTTGTATCGGACCATCCTGACCTCTGGTTGGCTCTGAGCTGAAAAGGGTGAGAACAATCCCATCTTTCATCACCAGATTGGCACGTGCAACGGCCTGTCTGCTTCTCTATTGTAAATATACTGATAACATGCATGAGTGTTGTGATCCAAGGCGTGTATCTATCCTTGAGAGAAAGACAGAGCGTCTTTTGCCAGACACAACTCTGGACTCGGGTAACCTTTAACTTTTTTCACAGACAGTAAGAATAAGAATATACACACAATATAAGGATTTATATTAACACCCCCATCACCCTGAGTGACTCCCTCGTCGGCGCTGAGGAGTCCTTCAGCTTCCTGGGCTCCACCATAACCCAGGACCTCAAATTGGAGCTATCAGCTCCATCACCAAGAAGGCTCAGCAGAGGATGTTCTTCCTGAGGCAGCTGAAGAAGTTCATTTCAGATTTGTCGCTGTTGAAAGTTGGCTTGCATCCATGTCTTTATGTCTATGAGACAAAGAAGCCGTCCATACATATATCAGGGTTTATAGCTGCCTCCAAGGATAGATCGGCACTGGTTGAGGGCAAGAGACCATTAATCTTGTCTCTAATGGTTATAATCTTATCATTCAAGACGTTCATGAAGTCATTACTACTGAGGTCTATAGGAATACACGGCTCAACAGATCTGTGAGTCTGTCAGCCTGGCTACAGTGCTGAAGAGAAACCTGGGGTTGTTCTTATTAGGGCCCGAGCGGCCGACGAAGTCGGTCCGTGAGGACCTATTGAAATCGTATTGTTTATTAGGGCCCGAGCGGCCGACGAAGTCGGTCCGTGAGGACCTATTGAAATCATATTGTTTATTAGGGCCCGAGCGGCCGACGAAGTCGGTCAGTGAGGACCTATTGTAATCGCTATGTTTATTATTATTAGGGGAAAAAGTCGGACAAAATAGCTCGACGGCACCCCCTTGAGTTAGAAAGCTAATACTTTTTCCCCCCGAAGCCCGATTGACTTGAAATTTTGCACACATGTCCGGTTCCATCTAACTTACAAATAAGTCCATCAGACCCCTAAGCTGCGCCTACTTAGATTTTCCGCCATTTTGAATTTTGTGAAAAACACTTTTCTCAAAATCCTCCTAAACGCTGGGTCCGATTCTTACAAAATGTTCTGTGGATAATTATTGGTTCAATGTCCTTAAACCTTATGAAAATCTTATTGATATCTCATTGTGTTGAGAACAAAAAGGACCAATCAACTTCTAAGGGGCGTGGCTTGGTTTTCAATTCACCTAACTTCCAAATCACTTGGCCTATCATCACCAAATGTGTAGCATATGTCCACATCGCTTCCATTAACTTGGTTTTCATTATTTTCAAACACTAGGGGGCGATGCATTCATCCGCCCAATATTGGCTTTTTTAGCATTTTTCATCAATTTTCATCATTTTCAGGCGTTGTACCAGAACGATCTCCTCCTAGAGATTAAACCCGATTAACTTCAAATTCGGCCAGTATGATCTTGAGACCTTTGCAGTGAAGAGTTGTTCAAAGACTTATCGAACTATGTGAGTAGGGAGCATTTTCAAAAAAACACCAGTCGCCACGAGACAGGAAGTTGTTGTAATTCCGCCGTTCATTATCTTATCTGCTCCATATTACTCATGTCATGACATCCTGACCCTGAAGACATCCATATGATAATTTAGAATCAAAGTCATAGCGCCACCTAGTGGCAACAAAAATGAAATGTTTTATACTGGTAAGCCCTGTTCCTCACAGATTAATCAGATCCCTCTCAAATCTTGTCAGAAAAGCCTTAAGACGTTGATAATGCAACACGGTGAAGATTGTAAGAATTTGATGAAGGGCGGCGACTCGGAGCATCGGCAAATATCGATCCTTCGCCGTGAGCGAATAAACCGAATAACTTGACTCCACATGATCAGATCCTTTCCAAATTTCACACGTATGATGAAACTCCAGGCTTGAAGACATGTACAGTCTAATTTTTAATCAGTCATAGCGCCACCTACTGGTAACTGGAAGTAAAAGTTTCTATACTTTGGCTTGGTTTTCTTTGTAGCTAGATGAGATCGACATCAAAATTACTTCCAAACAAACGGAAGATTTTTCTAATGCCAGCCCAGAAAGCGTTTGAGGTTTCGTGTAACACCGTTGCCGTGGCAACCCCTTCTTCGCCATCAACAACGAAGGTCCTTTTGAGGGACTAAACATGGTTGAAATGTCACTAAACTTGGCACACACATTTAAAGTCATAAATGTAGTTGAATTATATGATTTTAATACTTCAAAGTGGAATGTTGGCTCGATAGCGCCCCCTACAAAGTTTCAACGATGCAGCCCTCGCAGTACGTTTGACATAGATAGACGGAATTTAGTAGGCACATGTATCACATGCTCTAAACCGTACCGGAAGTCGGCCATTTTGATTTTTGTGTGATTTATTTGCTACTTTTTGTCTATTTCTAGGCGCTTTTCTGGAACGAACTCGTCCTAGGGAATTTATCAGATCCACTTCGAATTCGGACAGTATAATCTCAAAAGCTTAATGATTAAAAGTTGTTAAAAGATTGTTGTTTTGTCAAAGCCTGTTGCCTTGGCGACGCACTCTTTGCCATGAAAACAAAGATGTTTTTGAGGGGCTAAAAATGCTCAAAACACACCCAAACATTGCAGACCCATTTAATGACCTAAATGTAGTTATATGATATGATGTCAATGCTTCAAAATGTCAAATCGGCTCGATAGCGCCCCCTACAAAAGTTCAACAAAATTCAACCAAATTTAGACAAAGCAGGCCTCGCAGTAGGTTACACACAGAAATACAAAATTTGGTAGACGTATGTAGTACATCTAAACTTAAATATAAGTCTCTTGGGACCATGCTGCAAACCGTACCAGAAGCTGGCTATTTTGAATTCTGTGTGATTTCTTTGGTTTATTTTTGTCTATTTTGTAGGCGCTATTCTTTAACGAATTCCTCCTAAGGACTTTATCAGATCCACTTCAAATTTGGTAGGCATATGTAACACATGTCAACTTAAAAATAAGTATCCAGGGACAATGCTCCAAACCGTACCAGAAGCCGGCCATCTTGAGTTTTGTGGGATTTTTCCTTTTATCTTTGTCTATTTCTCTGCACTTTTCTGTAACGAAGTCCTCCTATGGAATTCATCAGATCCACTTCAAATTCCGTCAGTACAATCTAAATACCTCAGTGATTACAAGTTATCAAAAGCTTGAGTTTCATGGAACGGCGTGGACGTGGTGTGGCGGCTATTTTACATGGTTTGCGTTCATACATCAAGCTATTGTAAATCAACTGTACTTTGTCAAAACTGTCCCAAAGTAGACATGCTTGATGAGAATCATGGCTTGAAGACTTCCGCATGTCATTAATAACTCTTTAATACTCTTTAATTGATCTAATTTCAAGCCCCTGTAAAATTACTTGACGACGCCGCTGCTCCACGCGTTAAATATCCTCTAAGCCGCTTATGCAGTGTCGGATGGTAAAGCAAGTTCCGGGTACAGAAGAAGTGAGTACAAGATGGCAATAGAGGGACTGTATACTTGCACACATTCACCTCCAATAAAAACTGACCGGCCTTCTATTCCAAACAGAAATCGGGGAAATGCAGATCAACCAGCGATTAGGGTCGGCTTCTTTCAGCTGGCGTCCGGCAATTAGCCTCGACGTCGCCAGGGGCGCGAGGGCCAGATCATCGCTGCTCGCAGCTTTAATTTTTCTCTATTATTGATGAGTAATAGGCTGCTCTGGCATTACGGAGGGCCTTCTTATATGTTTTAAGACTATCTCGCCAGACTAACCGAGATTCTTCTAAATTGGTGGAACGCCATATCCTTTCAAGCTTTCGCAATGTTTGTTTTATTTTGCGGGTTTGAGGGTTATACCATGAAGCGAACCTCCTCTGCTTTATTATCTTCTTTTTTAGAGGAGCTATAGAGTCTAGTGTCAGTCTCAGTGAGCCTGTAGCACTATCGACTAGATGATCAATCTGGGACGGACCAAAGTTAGTACAGGAGTCCTCTGTTATATTGAGACATGGTATTGAATTAAATACAGATGGAATCGCTTCTTTAAATTTAGCTACAGCACTGTCAGATAGACATCTGGTGTAGAAACATTTGCCTAACAGTGTACACTCTGGTCGTATAAACTCAAAAGTTATTAGGTAATGGTCTGATAAAAGACGGTTCTGTGGAAAAACTATTAGATGTTCTATTTTAATGCCATATGCAAGAACAAGGTCGAGGGTGTGGTTAAAACAGTGAGTGGGTTTCTGTACACTCTGACAGAAGCTGATTGAATCTAATAATGAGATAAACGCAGTACTAAGGCTATCATTAGCGACATCCACATGAATATTAAAGTCACCTACAATAATAACTTGATCTGTTTTAAGAACTAAACTTGATAAAAACTCTGAAAAATCAGATAGAAATTCAGAATACGGACCTGGGGCCCAGTACACTATAACAAATAGAATTGGCTGTATTGTTTTCCAGGTTGGATGTGAAAGACTAAGAACAAGGCTTTCAAATGAGTTGTAGTTCAATTTAGGTTTAGGGTTCATTAATAGGCTTGAGTCAAAGATAGCTGCTACTCCACCTCCTCGGCCGGTGCCTCGAGGAATGTGAGTATTAATGTGACTTGGAGGAGTTGATTCATTTAGGCTGACATATTCTTCATGACACAGCCAGGTTTCAATAAGACAGAATAAATCAATGTGATTATCAGATATTAAATCATTTACTAAAACAGCTTTAGATGACAAAGATCTGATATTTAAGAGTCCACATTTAATTCTCCTATTTTGTTGCACTGTTGCGCTGGTGGTGTTAACTTTTATGAGATTATTTTGTACAACTCCTCTTCTGGTTGCTTTAGATTTAATTAATTTAAGTGGCCGTGGGGCAGACACAGTCCCTATATAGTTTTGGGTGGGTAACTGCTCTAATGGAAGTGCAGAGAAGGGTGTAAAACTACAACTCTGCTTCTGCTTCCTGGTCTGAACTCTGGGTTGTCATGGATTAGGTCCCCAAACAAAGTTGGTCAGATTTGCAGAAATGAGATCCGCTCCATCCAACGTGGGATGAATGCCGTCTCTCCTAATCAGATCAGGTTTCCCCAGAAAGTCTCCCAATTATCAACGAAGCCCACAGTTTGCTGGACACCACCTCGACAACCAGCGGTTGAATGATGACATGCGGCTATACATCTCATTGTTGATCAAATTTGGGAGAGGGCCAGAGAAAACTACGGAGTCCGACATTGTTTTGGCGTATGAACACACCGATGCCACATTAATTTTAGTGACCTCCGAGTGTCGGATTCGGGAGTCATTACCGCCGAGGTGTATTATAATCTTACTGTATTTACGTTTATCCTTAGCCAGCAGTTTTAAATAGGACTCAACGTCGCCCGCTCTGGCCCCCGGAATGCATGTGACTGTGACCCCTGGCTTCGCTATCTTCACGTTTCTGACTATGGAGCTACCTATAACCAGAGTCGGTTCCTCAGCGGGTGTCTCGCTGACTGGGGCGAACCGGTTAGAAACGTGAAGAGATTGGTGGTGCACTGTGTGCTTCAGCTTTGACTTCTGCTTCCTTCGCTCAGTTACCCAGCCTCCTGGCTGCTCGGGGGCTGCCGGGGAACAGCTAGCTGGAGCTACAGAAACCAAACAAAGTGTAAATAGAACTGTAGGATTAAGCGAGAAGCCGCTACAAGAAGGTGATATTAGTGTTTAAGGTGTACAGCAGGGAATTTAGCCGCTTGTACTGAAGAATATCACACAATAAACTCGGTAAGCTATTGGACAACAGACGCTGGCAACCGGAAGTGAGGCAATACGCTTACCGTACTACGTCAGAGATCGCGTCACGATATGCAGCATGCATATCGTGACGTCATGGAATGTCATCCAAGTTGTCTCCAGTCCCACAGGCGACAGGGGAGAAGGAGGGAGGGGTGAGGGAGACTGAGCAGGGGACAGAATAAGTGGAGGAGGAGGTGTGGGGATTCAGGCGGCGCATCTCTGCTCTCAGCACCCCGGGTCCCTGGGCTGGTCCTGGGTCTCGGCGGACCGCGGTCCGCTCCGGGTGGACTGGCAGCGGAGCGGCTCCGGACTCTGGCGCAGGTAACGCAGCGACAAGGCAGAAACCCCGCGGCCAGGGAAGCAGCATGCCGGCGTTCACTCACACCGGCCGGGGGGTGTGAGGGAGGGAGAGTGATGGACATGCCGGAAGATGAGTCGCCGTTGAAGAACCGGACGGAACACTGGTCGGAGCCGAGCCAGAGGACAGCGCGCCCTGCCTGGGCAGTCACGGCGCTGGCGAGCGTGCTGATCTTCACCACCGTGGTGGATGTCCTGGGGAACCTGCTGGTCATCGTGTCCGTGCTTAGGAACCGTAAACTACGAAATGCGGGTAAGAATGTGAAAACTATTAGGCACGGTGGCGCGCGCGCGTGTGTGTGTGTAAACCAGACACAGACAGAAGATAACGGAGCTCAGATCTGAAGAGAAATGACATCTGGAGCTGAGCTGGGCTTCATTGTTATCGACCACAAATCACGACCACCGAAAGAAGCGGTGGAGGTGTGACTCGTGCCTGAAGCCATTACCTGACGTCACACGGTGCTCGGTTACAATAGAATGGCTCCAAATGTGAATGAGCAGAGGATGAATGAATGCCATCACACATTTGGATCCAGTAGAAATTAATGAGTTCTGCCGTTGCGCTACTGAACGACTGTTCCTGCAGCCTGCCTCTTCCATCATGGATCCATTTCCATTCCGTGCAGTGTTTGTAGGTTCAGTGGAGCAAAGCCTTCAGCAGCCCTCAGATGGTGTCACCTACATGTGTGCTCCTCATTGTGCCTCAGGACAAGCCGGGGTAATGAAGTGTGTCCACAGCAACTGGAGAATCTATTTGTTACTGCTTTCTTCTTGAGGTAGACTAAGGTTGGGTATGGATTCATTGACTGTGGAACAGGGATTGATGCTTGTGGCTTGATGCGCTGCATTAGCTGTTAACATTAAAATGTAAACATCATAAAGCCCTTTTAAATTATAGCTAGTCTTATGGTGCTCTATACTTCTTATCCACTCATCCTTTAAATTTATTATATTTGTAATAACTGTGAACATAGACATGTTTGTAGTTGACCTTGAGAGTTTATTGGACAAGGTGCGTCCTGCTAGCTGAGTGGTGAAGACGTATGCTGATTGGGGTCGGGGACCTGTGTTGCATGTTCTCTCTCTCCCCATGTTTTATGCCTGTATCTTGACTAAAAATCCTATAATAATTCTTAACTCATTAAGCTTTTGGAGCCTTCAACCACGTCTCATGTTTGCTGATTTGTCGTAGACACAACATGTTATCAGTTGAAAGCTCTGACATCTAGAAGTGTTCCATGATGTTTTTGGTGAAACAGCCTTTCTAGCCACAAGAGGTTGTTAAAATGTGGTAACACAAACCAGTATGCGATCAAATTACTCTCAATATTAATGAATGCACACAGAAGGGTTCACAAATGCATTTTGTGAATTATAATAAATTGTTCTCGACAAACATATTCATTATTATATATAAATGTAAACAGAATCCACACAAATATATTTCTGATGCACACAAATATGTCTTGTTTTGAATAAATGTGCCAAAAATCCATAAATAAATGTATTAAAAATGATTTGAAATTTTCATCAAAAACATATTTGAATGTTATAAAGAAACTGTTTAACCTGTGTTTACAAACTGATTGTCATGTGTGAACTTCTTACATTGAATTTATTTTGTGTGGAGAGAGTCATTTATGATTCACAAAATACATTTGTGAATCCTTATGTCTGCATTTATTATTATTGAAACTGATCGGACCCCATAAACCAGGGCCATGCCCACATTATTCTGTCTGTAGATATTTGGCTATTTTACCAATGAAGAAGAGTGTTGTAACAACGCACCGCCGTTACCTAGACCACGGATAGTGGGTGAGATGTGGTGTGAAGAAGTATCCAAGGAGGACACAAGTTTATTGTGTGTATATTAGAGCTGGGCAAACGATAGCAGAGCTCCGAAGCTTGTGTCAGTCTACTGAACTGCCGTGTGTCGACTAAGTGTCGGAGCTTGTATCAAATGACAACTGTCACGTGACTGATGACATCCAAAGCTTCGAACGTCACTGGTGCTTATCAAAGCGCTTCATTGGTTTGATAATGTTGAAGCCTTGAACGTTTTGGCGCCTAACTATACTCCATATGATGCCTCAGTGTAAGTCAACAATGTGGGTTTTGAGAGAGGAGATAGCGTGAATAATTTGTTCGAAGGCTGAGGAAATCGTCAGCCAGAAAAGGAGCCGCCTGAAGCCCAGCACCGTGGAAAAGATATTATTTCTAAATAAAAATCTGTGAAAAGTACAATGTTGCACAAAACACTGCCACTTTCACCATGTCCATGTTCATAAGCACTTTCCACTGCCACTTCAATGACATTTTGCCTCACTAATATAAGCTATAAAGGACAAATACTATATATAAATCCGTTGACTTAAAACTTTGGGGTTCTAACCATATACTAAAATGTAAAGTTAAATACATGTTTGTATATAGTCTAGTGGGTTATACATACATTGAGGTGTTGTGCGAGTGCTTCGGTCACACTATTAAACCGATGCTTTAATTCCAGCCTGCCACCAGATGTCACTGTTCTTCTTCAAAGTGAAACCCCGAAGCTTCGAATCCTTTTCGGTACAATTAGAAAGAAAGCCTCAATGCTTCGCAAGGCTTCATCCGCCCATCCTTAGTGTATATATATATATATATATATATATATATATATATATATATATTGCAACAACTTACCTCTGCCTGTTTCCTTTTCCCAGGGTGTTCGGGCAAAATACTTCCCCGGGGGCGAGCACCCATTTATAGTTCCGGGAAATACCAACTGGAGGAAGCGGGTAGGGGGAAGTGAAGATATGTGTTGCTGTGTTTATTTACATATAACTATGGATTTATAATTTACTTTATTTATAGGAAGTATAAATGGGGGTAAATTAATATGGATATTTTGGGGGTTAGTAAAATCATGTAAATATTTATTGTACATATTTTGGTATGGATAAACTGACCTCTAGATGGTAGGTCTGGGCTAATTGGAGTCACCAGGGGTATAAAAGAGAGCTCAATTTGTTTGTCGAGGGGAACGGGTGGAGACCAGTAGAGACTGGTGGAACGGTCTGGTTAAATGGAAAGAAAAAGAAAAAGAAAAAGAAAAAGAAGCGTCATCCGAAACTTCTTTTGACTCCTGATCGGCTCATTTACCTCCATGGCCACTCGGGCACCCTAACAAGTGTCCACATATATTATACATGATGGGTTGTAAAAGCTGATTCTGATACACTTTAGACTAAATATTGTTCTATTTGATTGTTTATAGAAATTGAAATAAAGGATTTCGTTTTCCTTCTAGAATTCTTTTGGGGAAGTGTGAGAAAGGCTTTGAAACCGCATTTGGGAAGAATGGAATTTACATATATGACTGAACAATTACATGAACTAATAATAATAATAATAATAATTTAAGCTGCGAGCAGTGATGATCGAGCCCTCGCGCCCCTGTCGACGTCGAGGCTACTTGCCGGACGCCGGTTGACGCGTCCTGGAACTTGCTTTACCAGACACTGCGTAAGCGGCTTAGAGGATATTTCACGCGTGGAGCAGCGCCGTCGTCAAGTCATTTTGCAGGGGCTTGAAGTTAGATCAATTAAAGAGTATTAAAGAGTTAATATTGACATGCGGAAGTCTTCAAGCCATGATTCTCATCAAGCATGTCTACTTTGGGAGAGTTTTGACAAAGTAGAGTTGATTTACAATACCTTGATGTATGAACGCAAACCATGTAAAATAGCCGCCACACCACGTCCACGCTGTTCCATGAAACCTCAAGCTTTTGATAACTTGTAATCACTAAGTTTTTTCATTGTACTGACCAAATTTGAAGTGGATCTGATGAATTCCCTAGGACGGGTTCGACTTTTGTTTAAGTCTACATGTGATACATGTGCCTACTAAATTCTGTCTATCTATGTCAAACGTACTGCGAGGGCTGCATCGTTGAAACTTTGTAGGGGGCGCTATCGAGCCAACATTCCACTTTGAAGTATTAAAATCATATAATTCAACTACATTTATGACTTTAAATGTGTGTGCTAAGTTTAGTGACATTTCAACCATGTTTAGTACCTCAAAAGGACCTTCGTTGTTGATGGCGAAGAAGGGGTTGCCACGGCAACGGCGTTACACGAAACCTCAAACGCTTTCTGGGCTGGCATTAGAAAAATCTTCCGTTTGTTTGGAAGTAATTTTGATGTCGATCTGATCTAGCTACAAAGAAAACCAAGCCAAAGTATAGAAACTTTTACTTCCAGTTACCAGTAGGTGGCGCTATGACTATGATTCAAAATTAGACTGTACATATCTTCAAGCCTGGAGTCTCATCTTACATGTGAAATTTGGAAAGGATCTGATCATGTGGAGTCAAATTATTCGGTTTATTCGCTCACGGCGAAGGATCGATATTTGCCGATGCTCCGAGTCGCCGCCCTTCATCGAATTCTTACAATCTTCACCGTGTTGCATTATCAACGTCTTAAGGCTTTTTTGACAAACTTTGAGAGGGATCTGATTAATCTGTTATAGGGGACGATGCGTGTGGGCTCAAACACCTAAACCCAACTGTAGGGGGCGCTATCGAGCTTTTTTTCCCGAAACCCTAATCAGAACGTGATTTTCGCCGAGTCAGATTGGTGTGCAAATTTTGAATAATGTAAGTTTAGTCCAAGCACCTCTTTTGTCCATGCAATGACGACAAATAATAATAATAATAATTAAAGCTGCAAGCAGCGATGTACGGGTCCTCGCACCTTTGCGTGCGTCGGGGGTGCTGGCGGGATGCCGGCTCACGCGGCCGAGAATGTCTGCGTCCATCGGACAACTTATTTGTAAGTTTACATGTGTTACATAAGCCTACCAAATTTTGTATATTTTCGTCAAACGTACTGCGAGGGCTGCTTTGTCGAATTTTGTCGGAATTTTGTTGACATTTTGTAGGGGGCGCTATCGAGCCGATTCTTAATTTCGAAGCATTCCAAACATATCATATAACTACATTTAGGTCATTACATGTGTGTGCTATGTTTTGGTCTGTTTTGAGCATGTTTAGCCCCTCAAAAACATATTTGTTTTTCATGTCGAAGAGTGAGTTGCTACGGCAACAGCCTTCGACGAAACAACAACATTTTGATAACTTTTAATCACTAAGGTTTTTACATTGTACTGACCAAATTTGAAGTCTATCTGATGATTTAGCTAGGAGGAGTTCGTTCAAATAAAGAGCCTAGAAATAGGCAAAAATGAAAGGAAAAATCCCACAAAAATCTAAATGGCCGACTTCCGATAAGGTTTAGAGCATGGTACCAAGAGACTTTTTTTTAAGTCTATGTGTGATACATGTGCCTGTCAAACGTACTGCGAGGGCTGCTTTGTCAAAATTTTTTAGGGGGCGCTATCGAGCAACCTTTCCACTCTGAAGCATTACAATCATGTCAGGTAACTATATTTATGACTTTAAATGTGTGTGCCAAGTTTAGTTACGTTTCAAGCATGTTTAGTCCCTCAAAAAAACCTTCGTTGTTGACGGCGAAGCATGGGTCGCCACGGCAACGGTGTTACACGAAAGTTCAAAAGCTTTGTGAAGTGGCATTAGGAACTTCTTACATATGTGTGGTAGTAATTTGATATCGATCTGATTTACGTACTAAGAGAAACAGGCCAAAGTATAGATGCTTTAACTTCCTGTTACCAGTAGGTGGCGCTATGACTTTGATTCAAAATTGGACTGCACTTGTCTTCAGGCCTGGAGTCTCATCAAACATCTGAAATTTGGAAAGGATCTGATCATGTGGAGTTGAGTGAAATCAGTTTATTCGTTCACGGCGAAGCATCAAAGTTCGCAGAGCCGCAACATCGCCGCCCTTGAAATTAATTCTTACAATCTTCACAATGAAGCATTAGCAAAGTCTTAAGGCTTTTCTGACAAACTTTGACAGGGATCTGATGAATTTGCTAGGAGGAATAGATCAGAGTATAAAACTTGTAATTTTCTTTTGCCAATAGGTGGCGCTCTGATATTGTGAAATCTTTTGCACTGGAATACGCTCAGGCCTTTACTACCATCATGCACAAGACATTTTGAGCAAATTGGATAATGTACCTTGGACTTACAGCAACATCCACTTTTGTGGCGAACCGCAAGAAATGGGCTTATACTTGGAGCCCCGCAACGTGAAGGCCGTTCAAAGACAACTCGCCATTTTGATAACTTTTCATCATCAACGTCTTCAGATCATTCTGACCAAATTTGAAGTTGATTGCATGAATTCTGTAGGAGGAGGAGTTCACGTACAGCTTCAGAAAATGATGAAAAATGGCTTAAAATGCAGAAATTGGGCAATTTACTGCATCGCCCCCTAGTGTTTGAATATAATGAAAATGACAGAGTAAGTTAAAGGAAGCGATGTGGATATATGATAGGCCAGGTGATTTGGATGTTACGTGGATTGAAAACTAAGACACGCCCCTTAGAAGTTGATTGGTCCTTTTTGTTCTCAACACAATGAGATATCAACAAGCTTTTGATAACTTGTGATGACATTGAACCAATAATGAGCCACATAACATGTTGTAAGAATCGGAACCAGCGTTTAGGAGGATTTGGGAATAATGTGTTTTTCACAAAATTCAAAATGGTGGAAAATCTAAGTAGACGGAGCTTAATGGTACCGTGTACCTTTTTCGTAGAGCAGACGGAACCGGACATGTGTGTCGAATTTCAAGTCAATTGGTCATTGGGGGCGAATTTCATTGGCTTTCAAAAGAAACAAAATTCTAGGGGGCACTATGGAGACATTTCTTTCTACCCAAATGCGAGACCCCTAAAATATCAAATTTTTCACCCGTTCTGATATGCATGTCAACTTTGGCAACTTTTCAGATATGATAAAGCCCCCAAAAAGGCAGTTAGATTGCAGAATAATAATAATAATAATAATAGGAATAATAAACATACCAGTTTCAATAGGGTCCTCTCTTATCGACTTCGTCGGTGCTCGGACCCTAATAAACATTCCAGTTTCAATAGGGTCCTCTCGGACCGACTTCGTCGGTGCTCGGACCCTAATAATAATAATAAACATTCCAGTTTCAATAGGGTACTCTCGGACCGACTTCGTCGGTGCTCGGACCCCAATAAACATAGCAATTTCAATAGGTCCTCTCGGACCGACTTCGTCGGTCGCTCGGGCCCTAATAAACATAGCGATTTCAATAGGTCTTCTCGGACCAACTTCGTTGGCCGCTCGGGCCCTAATAATAAACGATACGATTACAGTAGGTCCACACGGACCGACTTCGTCAGCTGCTCGGGCCCTAATAAACAATTCGATTTCAATAGGTCCTCACGGACCGACTTCGTCGGCCGCTCGTGCCCTAATAATAAACAATACGATTACAATTGGTCCTCTGGGACCGACTTCGTCGGCCGCTCAGGCCCTAATAAACGATACGATTTCAATAGGTCCTCTCGGACCGACTTTGTCGGTCGCTCGGGCCCTAACAATAATAATAAACATAGCGATTACAATAGGTCCTCACGGACCGACTTCGTTGGCCGCTCGGGCCCTAATAAACAATACGATTTCAATAGGTCCTCACGGACCGACTTCGTCGGCCGCTCGTGCCTTAATAATAAACATAGCGATTACAATAGGTCCTCTCGGACCGACTTCGTCGGTCGGTCGGGCCCTAATAAACATAGCGATTACAATAGGTCCTCACGGACCGACTTCGTCGGTCGCTCGGGCCCTAATAAACGGAGCGATTTCAATAGGTCCTCTCGGACCGACTTCGTCGGCCGCTCAGGCCCTAATAAACGATACGATTTCAATAGGTCCTTTCGGACCGACTTTGTCGGTCGCTCGGGCCCTAACAATAATAATAAACATAGCGATTACAATAGGTCCTCACGGACCGACTTCGTTGGCCGCTCGGGCCCTAATAAACAATACGATTTCAATAGGTCCTCACGGACCGACTTCGTCGGCCGCTCGTGCCTTAATAATAAACATAGCGATTACAATAGGTCCTCTCGGACCGACTTCGTCGGTCGGTCGGGCCCTAATAAACAATACGATTTCAATAGGTCCTCACGGACCGACTTCGTCGGCCGCTCGTGCCTTAATAATAAACATAGCGATTACAATAGGTCCTCACGGACCGACTTCGTCGGTCGCTCGGGCCCTAATAAACGGAGCGATTTCAATAGGTCCTCTCGGACCGACTTCGTCGGTCGCTCAGGCCCTAATAATAATAGTAGCGGTATGTGTCAGGCAAGACCACGACACAGGTATAACCACAATCCATGAAAACCTGTGAGGCGAGAAGGGAAGAAGCAAAGTAAGTAATGAGGCATGAATTCATACAGAAGGAGAGAGAGAGAGAAGAGTGGGCATCAGCAGGGTCATGGCTGGAGGCAAGAGGCAGGACCAGGGTCCAGATATAATCACGATCCATGTAAACCTGAGAGGCAACAAAGCACAAAGACTCTGGAGAAGGAGCAAAGTTAGTAATGTGCATTGATGGGACATTAATTCATACAGAAGGAGAGAGAAGAGGAGAGAGAAGCTCAGTGTATCCTAAGATGTTCCCCAGCAGTCTAGTCCTACAGCAGCATATCAGTCATGTATTTGTACAACGCTTTTCTAGTCTTCCGACAACTCAAAGGGCTTTTACACTACATATAATTCACCCATTCACACACTGACAGGGGCTACCATGCAAGGTGCCATCAATGGACTAATCATTCACATCTATTCATACACCAAAAGAAAAGCCTTTCAGGAGCAATTTTGGGGTTAAGTGTCTTGCCCAAGGACACATGGATTTTCTCTTATGATTGAAAGATGACCCGCTCTGTCTGAGCCACAGCCGCCCGAAAATACAGAATGGCTGAAATATTTCGTGAACAGGTTCAACCATTTTGTTATGTTTGCCCCAATTCCACTAATACTGTGTGAGTATTATTACATCAACATCTTATGGTTTAAATTGGTCAATTTCTTACATTATCTGTGCACTTTTAGTTATCAGTGACAACTTTTTAAAGTTTTTTTGAGGAAGGTGTTGCATTTCTTCAAGGTAAAGGTCCAAAGAACACATTAATAAGGCTGTTGAGGGTCTTGCTTTTATACGTTTTGTATATCAGTTAGGGCTGTGCCGGTATACGGTTGAACCGGTATACCGGTTTCAAATTTCCATACGGTATGAATTTCTCATATACCGTCATACCGGTGCATTGCCGTAACAACTGTTGTTGCTCTTCGGCAGGCAGCAAAATATATTGTTCACCGCTGAGGGCGCAGCGGGCGGAGCTACTTGTCTTACGGGTATTGAGATGGAGTCATGGTTATAACTTTATAACAACAATTAATAACCCACAACTAACGCTCTTTAACAGGAAAACACCACGACACAACAGTTTGTGACACATAAACAATTTGTAACACTAATAATTGTACATTTATAAAATTACACCGCCGAACTGCATGCTAGGTACAGCTCGCCCACTATCACAACAAGAAGAAACTCTGTCGCTACATTAAGAAACGGAAAAGAGCGATGCAGGAGGAACAACGTGAGACCAGAGACGCACCAATACAGCAAGAGAGGAGCTGTGTCTGCTGTTTGGAGCTTTTTTGGTTTGGACAAATCCGACGTAGATCAGAAAACGATTTATTGTAAAGTTTGTCGAGCCGCTGTTATTGCTTCTGGTGGCAACACTAGCAATTATTAAAAAAATATATATATAAATATATATATATATAAATAAATATATATATATATATATATAAATAAATATATATATATATATATAAATAAATAAATTATAAAAAAACAAAACAGGAAGAGACAGAACGGAAGACAGCCACGCGAGCAGTGAACAACGAGCGGTGAACAGCTGTTCAGTTGGCCGGCGGTCCTTTTCGGTGTCAATGAATGAATGTGTTTACTCGAAAAAAAAATACCGTGATATACCATGAAACCGCCAGAATCTTACAAAATACCGTGATATGAATTTTTGGCCATACCGCCCAGCCCTAATATCAGTGTTATTATGCCCAGATCCAGAAATAGTTTCTGTATGGAACAGCTTGAGGATGGCCTCTCTCTGCACGGGGCTGCTGTGCCATGAAACGCTGTTGAGCTTTTACCCCTTCATGACTGAGCAGTTGGTAATGTTTTCCACTGAGCGAGGATTTTACGCATGACGTCTTCAGATCCTTTTCTTTTTTACGTGGAGTTGCTTCTCTTTCCATTGTTATTTAGTTTCTCCCATAAATCCCAGAATAAGTTTTTATTCATGGCTTTGACAATTTTCTGTTGTAATTTCTGTAATAACTCCCTCAGTCTCTGCCTCCTCCTCCCTTAATGGGTTTTCCCTCTGCCTCCTTCTGTGTGGCAGTCTATCTGCTCATCCTCTTTATGGACTATATCACCGTCCTTGCTTCTTGTTCCCTCTTTCATCTGTAGTGGCAAGTTCATGTACTCTGTTCTTAAGGACCAGGGCTATGCTGAAGCTCTGTGTTTTCACCAGGCGGAAAAGAAAAGTTGTAAAGTCTTGCTTGCTAACTTAAAGTTTGGAGATTTGTGTCCTGCTTTCGGAGATCCATGTTGGAAATTCGATACTTTTTAGCCGAGTCAGCAGTGAAGTAAATGTCATGATCTTGGTTTTGGTTTAATTTGTTTCCTTTTTTATTTTTTGAAGTTCTCTGCCTCTTATGGCTCGTGTATGTTTGACTTCCTGTCTTTGTGGTTTTCCCTCCTTTTTTTTCTGTGGATCACCTGTGTTGGATTAGTCTCGTCAGCCTCGCTCTGTTCCCGTGTGTTACTTTCCACCTATCAGCTTTCAGCCTGCCCTCGTGTCTGCCCACCTGTGTTTTGTTGTCGGATTAGTTTCTTGTGTATTTATAGTCCTGTCTAGTGTCTGTTGGTTTGTCTCTTATGTTTCCTGTTTGTATCGCTCTTGCGGTTGTCCAATTTATCTGATCCTGTTAGTTTGTCATTTTGACCATTTCTGGCCTTTGGAGTTATAGTTACTAACCTTTCGAATCTCCTGCTTTGTAAGTTTTGATTTGGATGTTTCTTCATTAATATCACTGTTATCTTTCTGCTCCCTGTGTTTGTCTGCATTTGGGTTCATCCCCTGTTGTCTGTTTGCCACACCGTGACAGTACGAACCGACCCAGCAGGTGTTTTGTTTAAGGACATAATTTAACTGAATTATTCCTTCCTCCAAGTAGGGAGATCAAAGAAGCTGCTCTGAGGTTGGCATGTAGGGAAGCATCATCGATGCCATGTCTGGGGAGATCTTTTCCTGACTGGGCTAAGGACTTTCTTAACACTCCTGATTCTCAGCATGCCTCCCAGTTTGCACAATTACTGCCTCATTGTTGTTTGTCTCTGCCATCCAGTCAGGTTGCAATTTACATCCATGTCTGTCCAAAATGTCCTCACTTCATTTTATCCAATTAGACATTTGTGTAAAATTGTCATAATTGTCATATGAATTCTGGAGTTGTGGCCAAAAGTGTGTTTTGTGAGGTCACAGTGACCTTTGATCCTCAAATTCTAATCTGTTCATACTGAGTCCAGGTGAACTTGCTATTATCATGCTATTATTAGTTGCATTGCTATTAGTACTGCCAATACCATTACTGCTTTTATTATCATTATTATTCTACTATATCCACTGCTGCTGTTATTATTGGTAGTCGTAATTTTTCATCATGATACTATTCTCATTATATGAATCATTTCTGTCATATGCATTGAATGTGTTGTAACTCTGTTATGCTGTTCATTCTGTACACATGTCATCTATTGTACTTCTGTCCATCCTGATAGAGGATCCTCCTCTTTTGCTCTCCTGAAGGTTTCTTCCATTTTTCTCCCATTAAAAGTTTTTTTGGGGGAGTGTTTCCTGAACCAATGAGAGGTCCTGGGACAGAGGATGTCGTATGTGTACAGATTGTAAAGCCCTCGGATGCAAACTTGTGATTTTGGGCTATACAAAATAAATTGAATTGAACTTTTGTGCCAAATGTGAAGAAATTCCCTCCAGGCATTCCTAAGTTATCATGTTTATGAGGATGGACGGGACAGACAATCTGAAAACATATTGCCTCCATCCTCGTCTGTCAGCCGCATAAAAAGACATAAAAATCAGGAGGAGTTTGACTCAATATGACAATAACGAATAAATCCTAATATATCCGTGCTCATCAATTTCATCCTGCTCTGGGCTCTGCAATCACCCTTTAGGCCTCTCTTCTCAGCTGGCTCTTTATTTTACTGACAACCTCATGAGTTTCTACTTCAACCAAGATCTCTTTCATTCCTCTGTCTGTCCCCTGACTTCTAATGTTCCGGTCTGTTGTAGGAGCACTGATTTTGTGTGGCGTGGCTCTGCTGAATTCTATTGTCAGTCAAATCATGCCAGGAACTCTCGGAAGTGACCACAGAACTCTGATGAGCCAGTAGTACTAAGATTATTTTGAATGTCGGCTTTCTTCACTTATTCATTCAACCTTACTGCTGACAACAGATAGCTGGTCTAAGGGACACAAAATTACTGGCATTTATGTTGAGGGAACACCAGCAAGCTTTTTGCTAATTTTTTGGCTTTAGACGACATCATGAATGTCTTCTCATGTTAGCAAAACATCTAGGATGACCTCTTTGATTTTTCAGTTACCACTTCATCTGCTGCAGATCAGACTGAAAACACGATTTTTACACAAGGAGGAGAGTTGAACTGAGTTTACCCTCAGTGACATCCCCACTTGCAATTTAAAGAGGGTAATGAGGACTCTGCACCATTAGCAAAGTATCCCTAATCTCCATCAGTCCTGCTCTCCTTCCCTCTGCCCTCACTGTGAGAAAACCAACATGGCCTCAAAAGGAATTGACAGAGTATCCTTCTATTAATACCAGAGAGGCGGTCGGCAAGCATCTATAATTGATAAAAGTGCTGCTTGTGTTGTGTTTTCGTCAGGTCACACACTATAGCACTAAAACAAGAAGGAAACATGTTGTTCTGGGAGCACTCAATCTTCTCTCCAGATTATATAACCTTAATCTGCCTTTGCATTGGCCCCTGTGGATGTATGTGTATGTGAGAGAGAGCTTCCATTCAGTGAGATATCTTCCTCAGATGACCTGTGAATCTCTTTCACTCTCTCCCTTGTGCCACATATGCCCTCCTCTTCTCTGAGCTGTTCCTCCCTCTCTCCTGTCCTCCCTCTTGTGAATCTCCTCTCACTCCTCTTTTACCCTGATTTCACAAACCCCTCTTTACTTTTTCATCACCTCTCTCTCCTCCTAAGTCTCTTTAGTAATGTTCAGCTATGGCTGCATCATGTAGTGATGTGATTACTGTTGCGGAGTTCATCATTTAATATGACAATGCACTGCTACTTTCACAGGTATAACGTTACTGCTATTTTCATCCTCATCACTAATTTAGGAAAAGTTATGGGCTGAAAGTCTCAATGTTTTTATTCAAACGGTGTGTTTGTGGTGTTTTCTGAAGCCCAGGAGGTACTAAAATAAAAACAAGATTTCTGAGCATTTATTCATCTGACCGGCAAAATGTATACATTTTTAGCATATGAGGTGTTTTTTTAATCTCATGTTACTCCATTACACAATGCATTTGTGATCAGAGCTGCCACAGTTAGGAACACAGCCTCCGTTTGGTCGACAGATTCAACCCTCGGCATCAGGAACTGCTAGTCGACGATTAACAACAACAATAACTGTTTTCAACACGGACAAATTGACAAATATTCACAAAAAGTTTTATCGTAATGGATTTAAGTCTCAAAAAGACACTGTGGTTGAAAGGGATGCTCATCAAAACGGCACAAGTCTCTCATATGCAGCGTCGCAGACATTAAGTAAAAAAATATCATAAATCACAACTTTGCCTCAGAGGGCTTTACAATCGGTACACATACGTCATCCTCTGTATATGACATGCTTCCACCCAAGGCCTGCAATATAGTAGGCTACAAGTTAGTAATTAGTAATTAGTGCAGTTGTATTTTAGCATCCTAAAGCGAATTGGTCCATTTGGACAGGAGACATGCAGCAGCAGTACATTAGTTAGGGCGCAAAATAAAAAACACTGTAAAGTGGCACAGGACATCTACAAGGTTGGTGATCCTGCTCTATGATCTGTGATGTTTAGTTTCTCTCATGTACAGTAACTTCAAACAAATGCATTATTGATGTGCTTGTGAACACAAACAATGAAATATATGGTGGCATCGGTAGACCAGATAAGCACTTATTATGTCGGGATTCGCCACAGCTCCTCTCTGCAGTGAATTATACAAAACAAGTGTTTAGAAACTGTGTGTGTGACTGCTGTCTCTCCAACGACCCTGTTTTTGACTGCATAGTCTGTGTCTGTGTGTGTCTGTGTGTGTCTGTGTGTGTGTTTCTATTCAATGAATGTGTGCATTTTTATCAGTTGAAGCAGAGCCAGCAGCTCTGGTGTCTCCTCTCCTCGCTCTGCTTTCCGCTCTGCTCTGCAGTAATGTAACGTGATTTGGTGGATTCCCCTAACATTTACTTATCTGAAAGAGCGCAAGCTGCCATTGTTTCACAGCAGTGTAGCATCTACATCATTACCTGCAAACACAGCTTCAGACAACAAAGGCCAACTCAGCAGCTGACAGCAGACACCAACCCAGTGCCTGACAATGAGCCCAGCACCTGACAATACAACTGGACTCTGAGCGTGACAATAAAATGGAGCCTGTGCCTTAGGCAACAAACCCTTATTCACACAGTGTCGTGATGCAGACTCAACTTAGTCAGGCGGCCTTTTAGTCATCCGGCTTCTGTACGTGTAACACTGGCTGTCCTGGATAATGGGCCTTGCACATGTTGAAAGAGGGCCGATAGAAAGAGACAGACACACCACCCCTCCTGTGACAAGGACAACACACAGCCATGGGGCTGATTGCACACTTTGACACATCAGATGGACACAGAAACAGAGAAGAAATCTTAGCTTGGCAAAGAAATATGCTGAAGATTTCCAAAATTATGTTTATAATAGGCTATCACTTGAAGGTTCATTTCATTGGTTGCTTCCATTTATAAAGCTGCTGCACCTCTCTACTCTGCTGGCAGTGTGCTGTTCCTACAGTGTTGCTGGACTTGGTGTCATTTTGTAATTCATTTAATTAGTAGGGACATTAATGAGTCAGTTATATAAGTTGCAGATCATATTTGATATCTGTGTCCCATTCTGAATTTGCACATTATATATATACATATCATACATCATTTTTCATGGAGACTTGCTTTCACTGTGCTCCAGTTTAAGAGCTGAACTACTGCAGAAATGGGATGAAAACAATCTGGTGCACAGACAAGTTGCGGCAAAGAAGCCTCTTTTGTGAAATCTTGTCGCGTGTTCTTCCGGCTAAGTTTTCATTAGCAGGTTTGTCAAAAAGAGACAGAAGGACATTACATTGTATTTAGTTTGTTGTTGGGAGTTAACTGAGTGATGTATTATTGAGCCAACTCATTTGATAATTAAGCGGTTTTCAATGTCATCTTGGGCTACTGGAAATACTGAATTGATGATTTTTCATAATTTTATGACATTTGATAGATCAAATAACTAATCTATTAATCAAGAAGATAATCCACAGATTAATTGACAATGAAAATAATTCCTAGTGGCAGTATTATAAAGTGGAACCAGGCCTCTTTGAGAAACATAGAGCTAAGTTAGTAAAAAAAAAAATTTGTGTTTGTCTGTGTTTGCGAGAGTGACAGTTTTTGGCTTAGTGTGGTGGGTTTGTCAGTTTAAAGAACAATCTGTCGAGAATAATCTTGAAGTTAAATTGTTGACAGTAGCTGTGATTCCATTCAGTTGTCAAGCAAACTTGAAGTGAACTCGTGAAATGTTTTAAACATTTGTTTTTAATAAGGAGCATTTCCATAAACTGGTTTGGAATGAATAAACTAGGGTGTGCAGTTTGGTCAGAAGTTGGTACTTTAGGCTACGAATGACTGTAATCTGCCTGTAAACACAGTAGAAGTAACAAGGCACTATCTAACCATCTCGGCATCTAATCGTCTATGAGAGACAAATAAAGTCTTCAGGAATTAGTTTCAGTTCGGCAAGTTTTACTAGTTCTTTCATGTCGGCTAGTGTTGGCCATGTTTCATGCTGTCTGGAGACAGAGACGAGCATTGACAGCAGAAACAGCTGATCAGTCATGTGAGTGAAATGTTTGCTACGTCAGAATTTACTCAGCCAAGGTGATTCCATAATCCATTTAATCCAGCAACTCTTTTTACCCACATGTAAAACCACCTAAGAGAGGGTAAACATTTCTTTTGCATCAAATTTGTCCTTTTTCATGCAGCTTTTGTACGGCAATAGTTCAAAATGAGCATAACATGATGTGAATGGAAACACAATAAGGATGACATTTGTTTTCCAGAGTAGAATCTTCTTTATTGATAAATTACGACCCTCTTAGTACTGAAGTGACTCTGATGTTGGGCCCTTGCCCAGC
Organism: Ophiodon elongatus; assembly: GCA_016806645.1. NCBI lineage: Eukaryota > Metazoa > Chordata > Actinopteri > Perciformes > Hexagrammidae > Ophiodon > Ophiodon elongatus. Next base: position 286,099 of record JACSYO010002088.1, read on the forward strand.
ATGGTCTCTGGTGTAGTAAAGGTAACACCGTTGGGTGTGATGGTCCTGATGAAGCTGTTTTTTTCATATTCTGACTCTGCAGCAGCACCTGTGACTGGCAGACAGGTGTTTTACCCAATATCTGGAGAGACTGTGGACAGGCACTATTATATTATATTGTATTAATATAATATCAGAAAATATGAGCTTACTGTTGAGTAGCTACAAAAGAACATATGTTAATATGTGATTGATAAATGACTACTAGGATACTGTTAGGAAGCAAAATCTTACTATATTGGATTTATACTTTTAAGTGATATCACAAACTAGAACATGGTACTTTGAGTATTGCAGTATTTTCAGCAGTAGACAGACAAACTCAGGAGATAAGGTACAGAGAAGAGAACCCAGTGAAGCCAGAAGACGACAAGGTCACGATGAGCTGACGCCTTAGGCTCAGCTGTTGTGGATATTATGGCGGGTAGCAGGGGAATATTATGGCACGGGAAAATAAACATGAGGCAGACAGTGAAATATTCAGTTTCGGTATTGAGATGGCGTCAACTGGTTAAAATGGCGTGCGTGAGGTATGAGGTCACCTGATACGAGGTCAAAATGGCCGCAGGGGGCGGGGGTAAGGGGTAGGACCAGGGGCTGAACCTGAATTGAAAGTTTCTTCCCAAGAACTTTGTTTTACAATGATAGCGTTATAATTTACCTTAGCACAATACTAATTTTTACTGAGTAGAGTTTGCAAGTCAGCCCAACCTGTGAATGAGTGGGTGGGGGAGGTCAGGTAGTGGCAATTGCGGGAAAGGGAGTTACTGGAGAGTTCATAACAGAACAGTGAAACCAATAACTGAATGAATGATTACCAAAACAGTAAGTTTGTTGTCATTTAATTATGGTAGAGTGTAAAGGATGAGCTGGAGTTGAGGATAGCTTCTGTATCTCTTTCTAGAGAGCAGCAGGGTGAACAAGTTGTGGCTGGGTGGGTTTTGTCTTTTAGTATCCTTTGGTACTACAATTGTAAAGCTGTCTCCAAAACAGCGCGGCCCCCACCTTTTAATGTCCCATGAGATCAGATGATCAATCAATAGATTGTAATAAAAACGTACATGTAGGATACACCTGTGGTGTGGTCGGACTTGGACTTGTCTTGGACTGGACTTAAGTGGTCTTGACTATAGCCTATAGCTGTCAATGATCATGATGGACACAAGACAATTCAGAGGTTTTGAAGATAAGTGTTAATAATAAGTGCTTCTTTGGTGAAAGAAACTGTTCTGTAGTGAGCTGGTACAGCAGCAGTGTGTCTTAGCGTGAGCTTTAATGTGTACCATCACATGGCCATACTTGTGTATTGAAACCATCAGAGAAACCAAAGCGCACCACCGGATGTCTCCCCTCCTTTGTCCTCCTGTTCCTTCCTCCATATCTCCCCTCCCCCATCCACTCCCTCCATCCTCTCCTTTCCTGTACTTGACTGTCACAATCAATCAGCAGCAAGCGTTGTTATCCTTGCCAGCTGCCAAACTGGAAGAAAAAATGTCCGAAGGCGGTGCAGACTTTTGGAATGACCATGTTGATGAAATTGCTAGAGCGTACATTGTGTTAATGTTGGAGAAGATGAGCAGAGAGCGGAGATATGTGGGGGTTTTACCAATGATAGTTTTATAGATGAACTGATACCAGTGGATTAATCTGCGGGTATGGAGTGATGGCCAGTTAACTAGAGAGTACAGGCTGCAGTGATGAGTGTTGAAAGGAGCACCGGTGATGAAGCGGATGGCAATATGGTAGGGGACATCTAGTTTATTGAGAAGATCTTTAGCCAGGGTGTGCTTTACAGAGTGATAAAAGGAGGCTTTGGTACGGTACAAGAAATTGTTGTTTTTCACAGTCCATGCTGCTGTGCTGCGATCCTTACATTGCTGGCATTTTAGATAGCCGCCCTTCAGCTGATGACACCCTCTGGAGGGCCTCCTTAGTTATTATTATTTATAAATGTAAAGAGAATCCACATAACAAAAGAATTGATTTCCGAAATATATTTGATGCACACACAAATATTTTTTTTTAATAAATGTAATAGAAATCAAATATAAGAAATGGTAGAAGTGGTGGTGAAACCAGGACCGTGTGGCCTCTTTGCCTATCTCTGTGATGAACAGGGGGTCTTGCGGAGAGGTTTGGCTGGCTACTCTTAAGCTTATGTAGTCATGGATGGGTTCATATGGACTTAGTTACGAGTGTAGTCTGAACGAGGAGATGGGTTACAGCCCAGGGTAGAGTGGCTCATCCTTTAACCACAAGATTGGCGGTTCAATCCCCAGCTCATCCTGTCTGCATATGAAAGTCTCCTTGAGAGAGACACTTAACCCTAAGTTGCTCCCTGGGCACTTTATAGCAGCCCACTGCTCCTAATGCGTGGGATGGTTTAAATTCATAGGCCAGATTTCACTAGGTTGGACAAAATGTATGTGATTAAATATGTAGTCCAGTTTAACAACTGGGTTCGAGAAAGATTATGGTAAGGGTAACAATTGACCCTCGGCTGCTACTCCGTCAAGTTATCGGAGCTACCATGTCACCCACACTGTCACTAACTACACTCACTGAAGAAAATCTTAAACGTGATTTCAGAGAGAAGCAGAAAGAAGGGTCTACAGCAGGGGTGTCAAACATACGGCCCACGGGCCGGATCAGGCCCGCGAATAGGTTTATTCCGGCACGCGAGATGATTTTGCAAAGCATAAAATTGAGCTGCAATTTTGAAGCATTGTGTTCTTGTTATTGCACCTATTTTTTCCTCAGAATTTTCAACTAACTTGAAGTGTTTTGTCAAGAGGATTTTTTGTGTTGTGTACATTTTCAGAATGTGCTTGTACTATTTTGGACCTAAGTAAAACAAAGAAAACAATTTGAAGTTGTCGTTATTTTTAAGTTATTATGCCATGATTTTATCGGTCCGGCCCACTTGAGAATAGATTTTTCTCCATGTGGCCCCTGAGCTAAAATGAGTTTGACACATCTACATCTACAGTATGTTTGAAAGATTTATCCAGGATTGCCTTCTGATTCAGCACAGAAAACAGGTTAAAAAGATAAAGATATAAGCTCAAGCCTACGGGTCATCGTGTAAAGTGAACCACCACATCACCTGGCAGATCAAGGCAGAATTCAATTCAATTTATTTTTGTATAGCCCAAAATCACAAATTACAAATTTGCCTCAGAGGGCTTTACAATCTGTACACAACGACATTCTCTGTCCCAGAACCTCTCATCGGTTCAGGAACCCCCCCCAAAAAACCTTCAACAGGGAGAAAAATGGAAGAAACCTTCAGGAGAGCAGCAGAGGAGGATCCCTCTCCCAGGATGGACAGAGTACGAAAATAGATGTCATGTGTACAGAATGAACAGCATAACAGAGTTACAACACGTTCAATTCACATGACAGAAATGATTCATGTAATAATAGCAGTAGGTGACGGGGAGGACCACAGCAGGACGTAGGACCAGGGTCCAGATTTAACCAGGATCCATAGAAACCTGTGAGGAGAGAAGGCACAAAGACTTCGGGGATGGAGCAGAGTTAGTAATGTGCATTAATGGTGCATGAATTCATACAGAAGGAAAATAGAGAAGAATGTGCGTCAGTAGGGTCACGGCAGGAACCAGGAGGCAGGACCAGGGTCCAGATGCAACCACGATCCGTGGAAACCTGCGAGGCGAGGAAGTAGAGTTAGTAATGTGCATTGATAGAACATGAATTCATACAGAAGGAGAGAGAGAAAAGGATAGAGGAGCTCAGTGTATCCTAAGTTGTCCCCCAGCAGTCTAGGCCTATAGCAGCATATCAAGGGGCTGGACCAGGGCAAACCTGAGCCAGCCCTAACTATAAGCGCTATCAAAGAGGAAAGTCTTAAGTCTACTCTTAAATGTGGTCACTGTGTCTGCCCCCCGGACTGAAAGTGGAAGCTGGTTCCATAGAAGAGGAGCTTGATAACTGAAGGCTCTGGCTCCCATCCTACTTTTTAAGACTCTAGGAACCACAAGCAGCCCCGCATTTAGTGAGCGCAGTGTTGAAGGAAAATATTTTATGTTTATGCTTAATAAATGATAAATGTCTCACGCTTAGGATAACTATGAAGCCGCATTAACACTTATATTAGGTTTATTAAGAGCACAATATTCATAGTTTTATGTATCTGATAATCACTGACATAGTATTATAAGTTACATACGTGAACCAGATCTGTAAGCAACCCACATAGAGAACAGTGTTTAATTATTCTGAGGAGATAAGCTTAGTAGGGGAGGGCACAGTTGAGACACAGGGAACTGTGTGTAAGAGAAGCATGCAAACGTCTCTCTGACACAAGGCTCAGCAGGAGATAAAGTCACGTTGGCCTTGCACATTCTAGCGTGGGCTGGTAGAGATGGCGCCTTGGCCCCCATCCGGTGTTGAAGTGATTCAGACCCAAAGGGCTAAGGAAGGACTAGATATTATGACTAGTAGCAGGAGAATATTATGGCACGGGAAAATAAACATGAGGCAGACAGTGAAATAATCAGTTTCGGTATTGAGATGGCGTCAACTGGGTACAATGGCATGCGTGAGACACTAGGTCACCTAATACGAGGTCAAAATGGCCGCAGGGGGCGGGGTTAAGGGGTGGGACCAGGGGCTGAACTTGAATCAGAATGTGTCATTATAAAAACTATGTCAATCTGAATGTTCGTGGGTTGTACTTCCGGACAGCAACTCGAGTTATTTGTAATCTGTGCATTGCAAATAAATCTACGTGAATTGAACTTTGATCCAATCTCTCTGGTATTCTGTGGGTGGTCAATTACTGAGGTCCCGTAGTGAGTTCCTGTGGCGCCTCACTAGCAGTCAGATAGGAAATAGTTGTGAAGTTTATACAGAATTAGGTTTTAAGGAAGTTAGCCATCATTGAGCAGAATACACAATAAAAGGAAGAAATCCAGCCACAACAGCAGATCTCTAGTGGGGTAATACGGTACTATGAGATCCTTAAGATATGATGGTGCCTCACCAATTAAGGCTTTGTAGGTGAGGTGGCAGGCAGCACACAGGTAACAGGGCTGTGGTAGAGCAGGTTCTTCCTTCAATCAGAGGATCCTCTAGTCCATGTCCATGTGTCCTTGGGCAAGACACTTAACCCCAAATTGCTCCCGCATGCTGTGATGTGATGTGTGAATGTTACTTAGTGTCCTTATGGGTGGCACCTTGCATGGTAGCCCCTGCCATCAGTGTATGAAAAGGTGTGAATGATGAAATGTAGTAGTGTATACAAGTACAGTCCATTAACCATTTAACAGGCAAACAAAACTTGATGCAGCAACGCAAGATGAAGAAGACCAACTGACAAAAGACAAGCGGAGCATGGAACATGGAAAGGAGGGAGATGGTGACCTTGGACAGGTGACAGCAGGGCTGAGGAGCAACAGGTGAAACTCATAACAGTGAGGCAGACAATAACAAAGGCGGGGGAATAAACAAAGGCAGGAAGTAAACCTTCACGCACCCACTTCAGTATGAAGATTGTTCCAGGCCTCTATGAAAAGGAAAATATCAGGATTGTGGAAGAAACAGTCTAAGCTAGGTACAGTCTGCTCTCTTCTTGTTTTACCTTTTAGATGCTCTAGACACTGGCTGTTTTTCTTTTAATATTGATCAAAGGAAGAGGGTTTTGTTTTCAGATTTTATTTATTATTTATTTAATTTTGTTTCACGTTGTACATCTTAAATATTGTTGTTTTCATGTAAGACTATAGCCCAACGTTCTTTGCTTTAAGTGTTCTTGAAGTTCTTTATTTATTAAATGGAAAGCAAAGTTATATTTGGTTACCTCGGTGGCTTTGTCAGCAAGGTCTGGCAGATTTGTCTGCCATGACATTCAGGGGGCATCTGAAGGAAATGTCGCCATTGAGACAGCAGTGCTGTAGCACAGGCTGCCGTAACACTTTTCAGGTACTCAATGTGTTTTCAAGTGTTTTAACAACACTGAATTAAGCAGAAGAGCTTGTGAAGGAGCCTTCCCTCCCACTTCTCAAAGCAGAGTGGCGATCCTCTGTAGCCTCTCATGGATTGGTTGTGGGATGGCTGAGTTTGCCTGAAGTAGTTGAAAAAGTAAAGGAAGTAAAATATGGAACAGATTGGTATGTGTGAAATATAATTTTTTCTGACCTATAGGTCCTTCTAAAACTCTTTGATCCTCTCTGTATTTGTAAGCTGTGTTTATGATGTTTTAAATTCAATTCCTATAAATATTTACCCTGAATCCATCTCTTCTTTGCTGTAAGTGAGAAATATCTTGATAAAGTGTATGATCAATTAGGCCATATGGTACCTATCCCATTCTTTGGACTTGGCCATGACAATGAGGTCACCAAAATAAAAAAGACCCAGATCGTCCATGAACGGAAGGCTGGCCCATGGAGGGCTGACATGGAAAGGGCCGAGCTGGTGTTGAGGTCCGTGAACACATCACTGTCGGCTCACCTATAAATGCAGCAGCAGACATCGTGTCACTGTGTTTAAACACTCTTGTCTACCAAGTGGTGATTGATGTGGGAGGAATAGATAGATATGAATTAGAGATAAGGGATTGCATTTTGTGTTCAGTGAGAACATGTCATTTTTAATTGCTGTTGAGTGGTGAACAGGGGTCACTTCTGGGAGGAGCGTGGTGGGCTGTAAAGGTCACAAGTTAGGGGATAGTAGCGGTGCCAGGAAACATATGCTAAAAGGGTAGGGGCGGGCCTCTGCAACTGGAGACTTGACAGCGTCTGTCACAGCTGTCATAATGCATTGCTATGGCTATTGTATTGTACCAGTACCACTAATTCATTACAGGTAATTGGAAACCATCCATGGTGTAATATATCTATCATATTATGTCCTGAGACAGAGGATGTCGTTGTGTACAGATTGTAAAGCCCTCTGAGGCAAATTTGTAATTTGTGATTTTGGGCTGTACAAAAATAAATTGAATTGAAAAAATAAATTGAATCATTAAACAGAAAGTTGATCAATCTCAATTAATGTATTGCACTCATATTTAAACTGAATTTAAAAAGTACTTTACAATTGAGGAAAACAAAGCTAGCTAAGAATTTGTCTAAAGTTAAATATAGCTAATGTAAGCTGCATTTGTCGAGCAAAGCAAGAACCATGGAGCTTTCTGTGATTATGAGCATGATGACAAACATGCACCAGGCAATCAACATTAGTTTGTAAGTTGAGAGTCTAGACCACTGAAGGGAGTAAACCCATTTATGATGAAGTTGTGTCTTTCACAAACAAATACATGTGACGTGCCAGATCAAGATCTTTGGGACACAAGGCAAGTGGTGCTCATGGAAAACACTGCCACCCGTATGGGCCACCAAAATAAAATCAACACGAAATTAAGTTTTATGACCATGCCATGAACATATCTCATTTCCTCTGCACAAATTATTTAAGCACAACTGACCCATTCGCTTCCCCTTTGACTCAGTTTCAACATCTCTCTCTTGCTCTCTCTCAATTACAGGAACCATGAGGAACTCTGCATAATCAGAGCTTCCAAAGAGAAGCCCCGACTCAAGAGTCTACAGTTCTCAACCACCACCACACGTCAGCAGTCCATCATTGCTCGCCTCCATCCTTCATTCCATGACCCTCCCTACCCTCCTTGTCCCTTTACCCTACAGCCCTTCATCCCCTACCCTACATCTCTTCATCACACGATCCTCATCCATTCATCCCCTACCCTACATCCTCATCCCACAACTCTCATCCCTTCCTCCCTCAACCACCTTTCACTCCCGAAGTCCATCCCTCTCACTTCAACATGCAATAAACTATTTGAAACCTATATCCTTATTAGCGTGGTCTTTGTTGGTGGAATTAATGTTTCTTGTAGTTGCTTTAAAAGATCAGTGAAGGGGAAATAACTGTTTGAATGTGAATAAAAAGAATGATATAAACAGCATGCCAACATGTTATTTAAATTTAAGCCTAGAAATACATCTTTGTTTGAAATGTTATATACTACTGTTTAGTTTGCAAAATAAAAAATGCAATCAGGGAAAGACTGTAACAATGTGATGGATGCAGAGAACAGCTATAGAAGCCCTTATGCAGATGAAGGTGAAAGAGCAGTCTCAGTTGAATGATTTATTTCCAATGTGGAATGGGATAAAAGCTCGCAGACAGGCAGGGGGGCAAGTGACCTTGGAAATTAAGAACAGAGCTGGGGACCTCAGCTGGAAAGCCTGGGAGCTGTAGCACGTCCCAAGTGGACCATGGAATATGGAAGGTTATTTTACTGTACAGATTACAGACATGGCAGGTTCATGCAGGATGAAGAACCCAGACAACAAACTTCCCTTCATGTTGCCAGCCCCCAAAGGCCACTTCTCGTATACCAATAAAAATCACCAGATGACACGAGTTGCCGGAAGATTTTACCGACAGTATTGATTTTTCAATCTACAGATTTTTGAATGCCCGCCCCCATGGCTCTTCACCACTCCAAAATCAATCATGCTCCTATAGATATGTAAGAAATTTATTTTAATATTATAATACTAGAATTATACACTTGGATCTGTGGAATGACACCCAACTCTGCGCTCCAGCTGGCAGGCTTCCAGCTGTTGAGTGGATCATGACACGGAGCTCTCCGGAAAATCTAAAAGTACCTGTTTTTACACCAACAATGGCTGCATGGTGTAACGACGTGACGGTGTTTCTGAAGCACTGTACTCCTGATCTGGAATCTCTTATCATAAACTGTAAACCCTTTTGGCTACCGCCATGAGTTTGCTTCATTCATACTGGTCGCTATTTACACAGCTGTTAGGCACAGCGACCAGATACTGTGTGGAGCGGACCAGCCCGGACTCTTTAGTTAATGTCCTTGGCAACTTTAACAAAGGTAACCTCAGCCATGAACTCCCCAAACACAATCAGAGAGGAGACAAGGACAGGTTTATGAAGTCAAAGTACAGGTTTAGCAAGGCGGTGAGAGATGCTACATGGCAGTACTCTGAGAAACTGCAATACCAGCTCTCAGCAAGTGACCACTCTACTACGTTTCCATTTTAAAATGCATATTTTTTGTTACGTTTACACTGAGTGTCCCACTACGCCGGAGTGTTAGAGCACCGAAAACGGATGAGTTTGAAAACATTTTTAACTGGAGCGCTGTCTTTTTACTTTTGACTGAATTGGTATATATAAAATATACACTATTGTTTGTTAGTCAATTTAATATTCGATTATTGTTTTTTAAATATATTCTGCCTTTTTATATTTAATATTGCTTTCCTTGAAAAGTAACTATCTAGCTCTATATATCTATCTAAAAACTCTTTCTTCCCGTCTGCAGTTGGGCTCATCAACAAAGCGTCCCGGGATGTACCTGGGCACTTACAATTACTTACAGTTACACACCTTTGAACAACTCTACAGCTCTACTACACATGGCATTTTAATAACATATTTGTTTTAAACAAACTCTTAATTTGTTCGTTTGTCATATTTTATTGTAATTTTTTAATTTTTTATTATGTCTTTTACTATTGAACTATGTTTACTGTAATGCAATCACCAAACCAAATTCCTTGTATATGTGCAATAAAACTGTTTCTGATTCTGATTCTGATCCTGATTCTGATTCAGATTCTGATTCAGTGGACGTTAGTGTATTATTCCACACACTGCCAGCCACTGGCCAGCCATTGTAAGTGCAACACACATTTCTCCATGTTGGACTGATGGAATGCCATAAACACTGAGCAGCTCAGGAATATCATGCCAATCCTTTTATGGGAGGATACCCTTGCAGATGAATACAATTTAGTAACATCAACAACAACAACAACAACAAAGGAGTAAAAATGTCCATGTTCTGATTTTATATTGGGGGGAAATTACAATTAATCATCTGTTAACTACTGTATAGTGGACATCATGTATTGCTGGCTATGTTTAAACTACAATTCAAACTACAACTTGGCCTAAGAAGATAAACTTGGTGAATTGATGTACCAGGAAAACCAAAGAGACTGTACTGCTGAATTACATCAGAACAAGAGTATAAAAGCCATGAAAAGTGGCGCCTTTATGCATTGGCTTACCGGGGCTGAAGTCAGGCCCAAAGTACCAAGGCTCTCATGAGACACAAGCTTTAAAAAAATGTAATATCAGGGGGTTCCTTGCTATTGTATGGCTGAAAGAGGCGATGCGCGATAGCGGTGGGTTCCCAAAATACATTTCGGCTAATGTGTTCCGCCTCTTTTGTTCTCCACACAGACTGTTCACCCGCATTCAACCAAAGCCTGTTCTAACGTGATTGGTCAGTACTACGAGGACTACAAACGGAAACCAGAATGCTTCCGATGCCAAAATCCTGTCCCGTTGCTCCAGATTATACATGTGAATGTTTATAGAGATTAGGGTGTACCATCCTTATCGCCTGGGACAAGCTTCAGCCAGGATAAACAGTATGGATATAGTAATGGAAAGATGGATATTTTAATTGGCCTTAAATTATTATTGTAAAAACTGAAGAATTTATTATCTAGTAATAACTAGATACCAAACTGTAGAAACTGAGAAAAGTATTATTATTTATTCATGTATTTATTTTGGCAGCAATACCCTGCCACATCACTGTAAGCTGTAAGAGTACCAGGTTATTGGGGTATGTGTAATAGATTGTAGGAGCTGATGAAATATACTGAAAAATAGATGGAACACCAAAGAATTTAGGTTTAGACCAGCTAAGACTGGATCATATTATACAATAACAATTATGCTGTAGATCAAAATATGATCCTGGTGTTCAGCCTAATCTAGTGACAGAAGTAGGAAACTAATGAAGTGTAGTGCTGTGTAAGGACATGAACAGTTTCAATCACAATCACTCACTGTTTCCTATGCTTCTGTCTTTTACAGGAAATGTCTTTGTGGTGAGCTTGGCCTTTGCTGACTTGGTGGTTGCATTCTACCCCTACCCTCTGGTATTGTACGCCATCTTCCATGATGGCTGGTCACTGGGTGACACCCAGTGCAAGGTGACTTGGTTTTGGACATTTTTGGTTTTCTTTTGTTGGAAGTTAATAATGTTAATGCAGCAACACTAGACTTTTGTTATGTGTGGCAAGCTTTAGCTTGAGCTTGGCTACTCTGAGAAAGTTGCTTAACTCTATGACGCCATTTCTCATCAAGGAACATCTACTAAACAAATGCACTCATTATTTTATGGTCTTTTTATTACTCTCTCTCTCTCTCTCGCTCTCTCTTTGTGTTTCCTTCTCAGGTGAGTGGCTTCTTGATGGGCTTGAGCGTCATTGGCTCCATCTTCAACATAACAGGGATCGCCATCAACCGCTACTGTTACATCTGCCACAGCTTCAGCTACGACAAGCTGTACAGCCACCGCAACACGCTGCTGCTGGTTGCACTCATCTGGATGCTGACAGTCATTGCCATTGTGCCCAACTTTTTTGTCGGCTCGCTGCAATACGACCCACGCGTCTACTCATGCACATTTGCGCAGACAGTTAGCACGTCCTACACCATCACAGTGGTGATCATCCATTTCTTTGTGCCCATTGCTGTGGTCACCTTCTGCTACCTGCGGATCTGGATCCTGGTCATCCAGGTGAGGCGGAAGGTAAAGTCAGAGGTCCGCCCTCACATCAAGCCCAGTGACCTGAGGAACTTTATCACTATGTTTGTGGTGTTCGTGTTGTTTGCCATTTGTTGGGCACCTCTCAACTTCATTGGGCTTGCTGTTGCTATCAACCCTGAAGCAGTAGCACCTCACATCCCAGAGTGGCTCTTTGTGGTCAGCTACTTCATGGCTTACTTCAACAGCTGCCTTAATGCCATCATCTATGGCCTGCTGAACCAGAACTTACGCAGGGAATACAAGCGGATCGTCATGTCTCTGTGGATGCCACACCTCTTCTTCCAGGAGACCTCCCGGGGGGGCACTGAGGGAATGAAGAGTAAACCCTCACCAGGACTCAATAACAACGAGCAAGTAAAAGGAGAAACTCTGTGACAGTGTTTCCCTGTTCCTCTTTTGTCTCTTTGTTGCTCCTCTTCTGTGTTTACTTGTGGAGTGCCATCGATCAGACTTTATTCTCTACTGTAATGCAATGAGCTCTATAAATACAGATAGATTGCAGTTATTGAAATTCATATAAAAGAAGATGGCCTAACTACAATAGCTGTGTTATCCATTATTTTAAGAGTGCCATTTATAAAACTGAAGGCTCATCAATTGCAGTTTGTACTGATAATTATTTTTGAAATAGTAGATGGGCTTAAATACATTTGAGAAAATATATTTGGAAATTGATTGATTTGAAATAGATTTTTTATGTTTTGATGTTCAAACCATTGCTCATCTTGCTTTAGTTTACAGTAAATCACCACAGATGATGGCAAATAAGTTTCATCTGACAAAGGGTAAAGAAAAATGGAGACAAAACTCAAATTAAACATAGTATGCTGCAGAAAAACAAATCATAAAATGTGAAACCATTGCATTGTCCGCATGCTAATTTTTACCCCACAAGGATTAAAAGTCAGGCAACATTTTAGTACAAAGCACAACATTTTGACAATTACTAGCACACAAAGTCTGACCTTGACTTTTATGGACCCCAACTGATGAACCCTAATGAGTCTTGACACTTCCTTTACTAATGCTTTCAAATTCACTCTTGCAGAACAAATGTGAAAATGAAACAAACGGATTGGCAAAAAGTGAGATTAAAAGAACATTGCAGCCGTTGAGGGCCTCTTTTATTCCTGCTGTAATTTGATTTTCCCACTGGTTTTTGCATCATTGATTTGTCAATAGATATTCACCTGGTTTTTAGTATTCAAAATATTTAATGATAACATCCATGCTTTTTAAAAGTATGAAAAACGAAAAGGTATGAGCCCTTAAGGTGCAACTTATTATGTATCATGTTTTGTACACTTCAGGGTGCCTGCCTCCTCTACTTTGTGGGCAATATGTATTTGACAGTGGAGGCATCAAGAGATTAGTAATTTAGGTTGTCTGACAGTCCACACAGTGGCTTCTTCATCCTTCTGGATTTCTGTACTGTATTAGTATTCAGTATGTGTGTTTTGGTGCACTAAATGTTTTTAAGGGTATACTGTATAACAGTGATTATTGTATCTTGATTTGGTCTACTAGAAAAAATGATTCAATTATTTTCTCTTTTTTTTATGATAACCATGTGTAAATGCACTACAGCATGATGAATCACTTTGTTACTGGAGGATGCCTCAAATTGCCATGGTTTGTCAAAGGTGCCTGAATAATTGTTCAAAATGAAGATTTTACCAAAAAGAACTAAAAACATGCTGACAGAAGACTGTGTTGAGGTTACAGGTGTATGTCATTCAGCTGTTTCACCAATGTCCTCATCAGCTCACAGGGTAGTGTCAAGGTGTGTTCACACAAAACAGGAAGCCAATTTTAGAGACCCAGCACAAATGCATGTAAAGTCAAAGCAAAGACGCAGCTTGACATGAACACACACACACACACACACACGCACGCACTTGTCACAAAGTCATATCATTTTGTGTTTACACATTCATTTCAGTTTAAATGTTTTCCAAAGTGGGAGCAACCAGTTTAAGTGGAGACCAATGTGGTAAAAACACGTATTTTTCCTTTTGTGCTATTTCTCTCCTTGTAGAGAATTGTTTTCTCTATTTAAAAGAATGGAACCAAAACCATAAAAAAATTCAGGTACAGAATTTCTTTTTCTAAAAAAGGTTGTGATACCATGCCAAATTTCAAAGTAAAAACATGCTTTTAATATATTAGGATGGTAGGTTTTAACTTGTTAAGAAGCAACAACACACACAATAAACTACATGGTTTTGACAATCTGGCTTACAGTTAGCATCTGTACAGTCAGTACAATCACTTTTTATGGCAAATAAACACAAAGTGCAAAACCTCTCCAGTTAACCAAAATAAATATTTTTAATTTAGTGTGATCACACCTTTAGTCATCAGACAATGCAGATCTATAAAATTCTGATTTGTCTGTTACATTTTTAGAACATTTAGGTATATAGACCAACACTAAATCATAAAACAAAATCCCTGAAGAAGCACAATTATATGAAGCCCGGTTGACAGTGTACTTATGCAGTTTACAGGTTTAAATCTTAGTAAAGTTTTATCTTAGTAATGATGAGAATCACAAATTTCTCTATGCATTTCATACCTCATATCACTACCAGAGAACATGACACCAAAAAAAGCTGACTTGTGAATACTGTTTGTATCCAGTGTATCTTAGTAAAAGTGAAACAGTTGGTGCAGGCTCATCTCCAGGCCTGTCATGCTGTATTCCACGTTGGTAAAGAATGTGCATGAGTTTTTGACATATGTGAGAATTGTCTTTTATTACTTCTGCTTTTGTTTTGGGTTGGACAATTCTGGCGTGGGGTGTAATGAATTGTGAAAACTTGCTGCTGAAAAGATTATGATGATGATAAATGGGTAGAACTGACATACAGTATTAAATATGTCTGTTGCTGTAAATGCCATGATTAAAGGACTAAGCACTAAGCAACTTTTTCGTGGATTTTCTTCAAAGATAATTTCTCGCCTACTTGACTGTATTGACACCACCTACCAACATAATCCTCTCAAACATTTAAAAAATAATCCCACGATGTGTAAAAGAGTGCAGTGTAATATTGGCCATGAGTGACAGTTACAATTCAAGGACCTACCATACAATCTCAAATAAATGGCTGGGGCCTTTATTTACCTCATCTGCAGAGAGAAGCAAGTCTTTTTGAAACAGGCTAATATTAGAGTCAAGCCTTTAGTTCTAATTTGCCTTTATTTATGAGTATTTTCAATATTTAAGTAAGACTCCCTACTTATTGTTGATGCAAACTCAGCACTTCAGCCATATTTACCAGTTGTCTTAATAAATTCAGTATAAAATACATTTCTACAAAACAAATTTTACAGGTTCAACAGAATATATGTCATATATATTCAGAACAGAAATACTGTTAGTAAAATTCCCTCCATGTTGGCATTTTCACTGTAAGCCAATGTTAATCTTACTCAGTACTTCCTGCAAATATTTTTCACATTAAAAGTCAAGTGTATAATCTCTTCTGTTCCAGGGAGGTTTTTAATGTGAAACATTTTCAGGAAGTGTTCAGTTTAATATATTTAACAGTGAAAAAATCTCAACATTGGATTGGAATTCATTAGTGAATTATTTCCATGATTTTGAGCCAGCATTTCTGTTACAACGACAAAGTGAGATCAGTGTAGCAGGCTGGTTGCCGTGGAAATATACATTATGCTAAACTGAGCTGTTATAAGACAGACAATTCAAATGTCCTCAATGTCTTTTTGCATTTAACTTTACCTTTATCAGTGACCAATTCTTATTTGTTCATGCGGACACTTATTTGAGACACTGGGTACATCCCAAGTTTCTTATTCTCATTTCCTCGCTCGAACCGGAAGTTGTTCTGTGCCGCCATATTGAAGGCCATCCCAAAGCTCTTATTTCTGCTCTCTGGAACGAGGAGCGAAGAGCCATGAGCGAGGATGCACTAGAGCAGGCTTCCAGGAAGTCTTTTAACCTCTTGACACGCCCCCTAATTGTTTATCAGTTATTTGATTGGATGCTGCAGCTGATCGGACTGATCAACTCAAGTTATATATTTGATTTGTTTTCTGATTCACCATCTGGTTAAAATATATGTTCATTGTAGGTCTGAACAACAAAAGTACCACAACCAACTTTCTTCATTTATGAGAAAGAATTGTATTTTCTTGAGCTCTTATTTCCCTCAATAACTTTTATTATGGATACAATTAAAGTCAGAGAGAGCTGGAGAGATAAAATACTTTTTACATAATTTATCGTCATTTCCATTCAGTCACATGAGGCTGATCATTCCTGAGTGTCGGGTGTGAAGACTTATGTCACCTCAATTTCTCCTGAAACATTGAGCCTAATAAATTAATTCCAGTGTGCAAGATAAACCATAATCAAATTCTGGGTTATTTTATAATGAAGTCACAATCAAAATTTCAAAACATAAAGAAGCAAATAATTCATAAATAAGAAAAACGCATTCTGCCGGTAGAAAACATCTCTACTCTGACAGTGATGATAACTTTGTCTTTATTAGTATTAGTACACTGATGATAACTGTGTCTTTATTAGTATTAATACACTGATGATAACTGTGTCTTTATTAGTATTAGTATAGTGATGATTACTGTGTCTTTATTAGTATTAATATAGTGATGATAACTGTGTCTTTATTAGTATTAGTATAGTGACGATTACTGTGTCTTTATCAGTATTAGTACAGTCAGTAATGATAACTGTGTCTTTATTAGTATTCGTACAGTCACTAATGATAACTGTGTCTTTATGAGTATTAATACAGTGATTATAACTGTGTCTTCACTAGTATTAGTACAGTGATGATAACTGTGTCTTTATTAGTATTAATACAGTGATGATAACTTTGTCTTTATTAGTATTAATACAGTGATGATAACTGTCTTTTTTAGAAGTAGTACAGTGATGAAAACTGTGTCTTTATTAGGATTAGTACAGTGATGACAACTTTGTCTTTATTAGTATAAGTACAGTGATGATAACTGTGTCTTTATTAGTATTTGTACAATAATGATAACTGTGTCTTTCTTAGTATTAGTAGTCAGTGATGATAACTGTGTCTTTATTAGTATTAGTACAGTGATGATAACTGTGTCTTTATTAGTATTAATACAGTGATGATAACTGTGTCTTTATTAGTATTCGTATAGTCACTAATGATAACTGTGTCTTTATTAGTATTAATACAGTGATTATAACTGTGTCTTTATTAGTATAAGTACAGTGATGATAACTGTGTCTTTATTAGTATTAGTAAAGTGATGATAACTGTGTTTTTATTAGTATTAGTACAGTGATTATAGCTGTGTCTTTATTAGTATTAGTACAGTGATGATAACTGTGTCTTTATTAGTATTAATACAGTGATGATAACTGTGTCTTTATTAGTATTCGTACAGTCACTAATGATAACTGTGTCTTTATTAGTATTAATACAGTGATTATAACTGTGTCTTTATTAGTATAAGTACAGTGATGATAACTGTATCTTTATTAGTATTAGTACAGTGATGATAACTGCGTACTCAATAGTATTAGTACAGTTATTGATGATAACTGTGTCTTTATTAGTATAAATACAGTGATGATAACTGTATTTTTTATTAGTATTAGTACGGTGATGAAAACTGTGTCTTTATTAGTATTAGTACAGTGATGAAAACTGTGTCTTTATTAGTATTAGTACAGTGATGAAAACTGTGTCTTTATTAGTATAAGTACAGGATGAAAACTTCTTTTTATATTAGTACAGTGATAACTGTGTCTTTATTAGTATTAATACATTGATGATAACTGTGTCTTTATTGGTATTAGTACAGTGATGATAACTGTGTCTTTATTAGTCTTAATACAGTGATGATAACTGTGTACTTATTAGTATTAATACAGTGGTGATTATAACTGTGTCTTTATTAGTATTAGTACAGTGATGATGACTGTGTACGTATTAGTGTTAATAAAGTGATGATAACTGTGTCTTTATTAGTATTCGTACAGTCAGTAATGATAACTGTGTCTTCATTAGTATTAATACAGTGATGATAACTGTGTCTTTATTAGTATTAATACAGTTGGTGATGATAACTGTGTCTTTATTAGTATTAGTACACACAGTGATGATAACTGTGTCTTTATTAGTATTAGTACAGTGATGATAACTGTGTCTTTATTAGTATTAGTACAGTGATGATAAATGTGTCTTTATTAGTATTAGTACAGTGATGATAACTGTGTCTTTATTAGTATTAGTACAGTCAGTGATGATAACTGTGTCTTTATTAGTATTAGTACAGTGATTATAACTGCATCTTTATTAGTATTAGTACAGTGATGAAAACTGTATCTTTATTAGTATTAGTACAGTGATGATAACTGTGTATTTATTAGTATTAGTACAGAGATGATAACTGTGTATTTATTAGTATTAGTACAGTGATGAAAACTGTATCTTTATTAGTATTAGTACAGTGATGATAACTGTGTATTTATTAGTATTAGTACAGAGATGATAACTGTGTATTTATTAGTATTAGTACAGTGATGAAAACTGTCTTTATTAGTATTAGTACACTGATAACTGTGTCTTTATTAGTATTAATACAGTGATGATAACTGTGTCTTTATTACTGTTAATACAGTGATGATAACTGTCTTTATTAGTATTAGTAGTGATTATAACTGTGTATTTATTAGTATAAGTACAGTGATGATAACTGTGTCTTTATTAGTATTAGTAAAGTGATGATAACTGTGTCTTTATTAGTATTAGTACAGTGATGAAAACTGTCTTTATTAGTATTAGTACAGTGATAACTGTGTCTTTATTAGTATTAATACATTGATGATAACTGTGTCTTTATTGGTATTAGTACAGTGATGATAACTGTGTCTTTATTAGTATTAGTACACACAGTGATGATAACTGTGTCTTTATTAGTAGTAGTACAGTGATGATAACTGTGTTTTTATTAGTATTAGTACAGTGATTATAGCTGTGTCTTTATTAGTATTAGTACAGTGATGATAACTGTGTCTTTATTAGTATTAATACAGTGATTATAACTGTGTCTTTATTAGTATTAGTACAGTGATGATAACTGTGTTTTTATTAGTATTAGTACAGTGATTATAGCTGTGTCTTTATTAGTATTAATACGGTGATGATAACTGTGTCTTTATTAGTATTAGTACAGTGATGATAACTGTGTTTTTATTAGTATTAGTACAGTGATTATAGCTGTGTCTTTATTAGTATTAGTACAGTGATGATAACTGTGTCTTTATTAGTATTAATACAGTGATTATAACTGTGTCTTTATTAGTATTAGTACAGTGATGATAACTGTGTTTTTATTAGTATTAGTACAGTGATTATAGCTGTGTCTTTATTAGTATTAATACGGTGATGATAACTGTGTCTTTATTAGTATTCATACAGTCACGAATGATAACTGTGTCTTTATTAGTATTAATACAGTGATTATAACTGTGTCTTTATTAGTATTAGTACAGTGATGATAACTGTGTTTTTATTAGTATTAGTACAGTGATTATAGCTGTGTCTTTATTAGTATTAGTACAGTGATGATAACTGTGTCTTTATTAGTATTAATACGGTGATGATAACTGTGTCTTTATTAGTATTCATACAGTCACTAATGATAACTGTGTCTTTATTAGTATTAATACAGTGATTATAACTGTGTCTTTATTAGTATAAGTACAGTGATGATAACTGTATCTTTATTAGTATTAGTACAGTGATGATAACTGCGTCTTTATTAGTATTAGTACAGTGATGAAAACTGTGTCTTTATTAGTATTAGTACAGTGATGAAAACTGTGTCTTCATTAGTATTAGTACAGTGATGAAAACTGTGTCTTTATTAGTATTAGTACAGTGATGATAACTGTGTCTTTATTAGTATTAATACAGTGATGATGATTGTGTCTTTATTACTATTAACACAGTGATGATAACTGTGTATTTATTATTATTAGTACAGCGATGATAACTATCTTTCTTAATATTAGTACAGTCAGTGTTGATAACTGTGTATTTATTAGTATTAGTACACACAGTGATGATAACTGTGTCTTTATTAGTATAAGTACAGTGATGATAACTGTGTCTTTATTAGTATAAGTACAGTGATGATAACTGTGTCTTTATTAGTATTAGTACACACAGTGATGATAACTGTGTCTTTATTAGTATTAGTACAGTGATGAAAACTGTCTTTATTAGTATTAGTACAGTGATGGAAACTGTGTCTTTATTAGTATTAGTACAGTGATGAAAACTGTCTTTATTAGTATTAGTACAGTGATGGAAACTGTGTCTTTATTAGTATTAGTACAGTGATGACAACTGTGTACTCAATAGTATTAGGACAGTTAGTTATGATAATTGTGTCTGTATTAGTATAAATACAGTGATGATAACTGTATCTTTATTCGTATTAGTACAGTGATGAAAACTGCGTCTTTATTCGTATTAGTACAGTAATGAAAACTGTGTATTTATTAGTATTAGTACAGTGATGATAACTATATCTATATTAGTATTAGTACAGTGATGATAACTGTGTCTTTATTAGTATTAGTACAGTAATGATAACTGTGTCTTTATTAGTATTTGTACAGTAATGATAACTGTGTCTTTCTTAGTATTAGTACAGTGATGAAAACTGTATCTTTATTAATATTAGTACAGTGATGATAACTGCTTCTTTATTAGTATTAGTAAAGTGATGACAACTGTGTCTTTATTAGTATTAGTACAGTGATGATAACTGTGTCTTTATTAGTATTAGTACAGTCAGTGTTGATAACTGTGTCTTTATTATTATTAGTACAGTGATGATAACTGTGTCTTTATTAGTATTAGTACAGTGATGATAACTGTGTCTTGATTAGTATTAGTACAGTGATGATAACTGCTTCTTTATTAGTATTAGTACAGTGATGAAAACTGTATCTTTATTAATATTAGTACAGTGATGATGACTGTGTCTTCATTAGTATTAGTACAGTGATGATAACTGTGTCTTTATTAGTATTTGTACAGTAATGATAACTGTGTCTTTCTTAGTATTAGTAGTCAGTGATGATAACTGTGTCTTTATTATTATTAGTACGGTGATGATAACTGTGTATTTATTAGTATTAGTACAGCGATGATAACTATCTTTCTTAATATTAGTGCAGTCAGTGTTGATAACTGTGTCTTTATTAGTATTAGTACAGTGATGATAACTGTGTCTTTATTAGTATTAGTACAGTGATGATAACTGTGTCTTTATTAGTATTAGTAAGTCAGTGATGATAACTGTGTCTTTAGTAGTATTGGTACAGTGATGAAAACTGTATCTTTATTAATATTAGTACAGTGATGATGACTGTGTCTTCATTAGTATTAGTACAGTGATGATAACTGTGTATTTATTAGTATTAGTACAGTGATGATAACTGTGTATTTATTAGTATTAGTACAGTCAGTATTGATAACTGTGTCTTTATTAGTATAAGTACAGTGATGATAACTGTGTCTTTATTAGTATTAGTACAGTGATGATAACTGTGTCTTTATTAGTATTAGTACAGTGATGATAACTGTGTCTTTATTAGTATTAGTACAGTCAGTGATGATAACTGTGTCTTTATTAGTATTAGTACAGTGATGAAAACTGTATCTTTATTAATATTAGTACAGTGATGATGACTGTGTCTTCATTAGTATTAGTACAGTGATGATAACTGTGTATTTATTAGTATTAGTACAGTGATGATAACTGTGTCTTTATTAGTATTAGTACAGTCAGTATTGATAACTGTGTCTTTATTAGTATAAGTACAGTGATGATAACTGTGTCTTTATTAGTATTAGTACAGTGATGATAACTGTGTCTTTATTAGTATTAGTACAGTGATGATAACTGTGTCTTTATTAGTATTAGTACAGTGATGATAACTGTGTCTTTATTAGTATTAACACAGTGATGATAACTGTGTCTTTATTAGTATTATCACAGTGATTATAACTGTGTCTTTATTAGTATTAGTACAGTGATGATAACTGTGTCTTTATTAGTATTAATACAGTGATTATAACTGTGTCTTTATTAGTATTAGTACAGTGATGATAACTGTGTCTTTATTAGTATTAACACAGTGATGATAACTGTGTCTTTATTAGTATTAGTACAGTGATGATAACTGTGTCTTTATTAGTATTAGTACACAGTGATGATAACTGTGTCTTTATTAGTATTAGTACATGATGATAACTGTGTTTTATTATATTAGTACAGTGATGATAACTGTGTCTTTATTAGTATTAGTACAGTAATGATAACTGTGTCTTTATTAGTATTAGTACAGTGATGATAACTGTGTCTTTATTAGTATTAACACAGTGATGATAACTGTGTCTTTATTAGTATTAGTACAGTGATGATAACTGTGTCTTTATTAGTATTAACACAGTGATGATAACTGTGTCTTTATTAGTATTAGTACAGTAATGATAACTGTGTCTTTATTAGTATTAGTACAGTGATGATAACTGTGTCTTTATTAGTATTAGTACAGTGATGATAACTGTGTCTTTATTAGTATTAGTACAGTCAGTGATGATAACTGTGTCTTTATTATTATTAGTACAGTGATGATAACTGTCTTTATTAGTATTAGTACAGTCAGTGTTGATAACTGTGTCTTTATTAGTATAAGTACAATGATGATAACTGTGTCTTTATTAGTATTAGTACAGTGATGATAACTGTCTTTATTAGTATTAGTACAGTGATGATAACTGTGTCTTTATTAGTATTAGTACAGTGATGATAACTGTGTCTTTATTAGTATTAGTAATCAGTGATGATAACTGTGTCTTTATTAGTATTAGTACAGTGATGATAACTGTGTCTTTATTAGTATTAGTACAGTGATGATAACTGTGTCTTTATTAGTATTAGTACAGTAATGATAACTGTGTCTTTATTAGTATTAGTACAGTGATGATAACTGTGTCTTTATTAGTATTAGTACAGTGATGATAACTGTGTCTTTATTAGTATTAGTACAGTGATGATAACTGTGTCTTTATTAGTATTAGTACAGTGATGATAACTGTGTCTTTATTAGTATTAGTACAGTGATGATAACTGTGTCTTTATTAGTATTAGTACAGTGATGATAACTGTCTTTATTAGTATTAGTACAGTGATGATAACTGTGTCTTTATTAGTATTAGTACAGTGATGATAACTGTGTCTTTATTACTATTAGTACAGTGATGATAACTGTGTCTTTATTAGTATTAGTACAGTAATGATAACTGTGTCTTTATTAGTATTAGTAAAGTGATGAAAACTGTCTTTATTAGTATTAGTACAGTGATTATAACTATGTCTTTATTACTATTAGAACAGTGATGATAACTGTGTCTTTATTAGTATTAGTACAGTAATGATAACTGTGTCTTTATTAGTATTTGTACAGTAATGATAACTATGTATTTATTAGTATTAGTACAGTGATGATAACTGTCTTTATTAGTATTAGTACAGTCAGTGTTGATAACTGTCTTTATTATTATTAGTACAGTGATGATAACTGTCTTTATTAGTATTAGTACAGTGATGATAACTGTGTCTTTATTAGTATAAGTACAGTGATGATAACTGTGTCTTTATTAGTATTAGTACAGTGATGATAACTGTGTCTTTATTAGTATTAGTACAGTGATGATAACTGTGTCTTTATTAGTATTAGTACAGTGATGATAACTGTCTTTATTAGTATTAGTACAGTGATGATAACGTGTCTTTATTAGTATTAGTACAGTCAGTGTTGATAACTGTGTCTTTATTAGTATTAGTACAGTAATGATAACTGTGTCTTTATTAGTATTAGTACAGTGATGATAACTGTGTCTTTATTAGTATTAGTACAGTGATGATAACTGTGTCTTTATTAGTATTAGTACAGTCAGTGATGATAACTGTGTCTTTATTAGTATTAGTACAGTGATGATAACTGTGTCTTGATTAGTATTAGTACAGTGATGATAACTGTGTCTTTATTAGTATTAGTACAGTGATGATAACTGTGTCTTTATTAGTATTAGTAGTCAGTGATGATAACTGTGTCTTTATTAGTATTAGTACAGCAGTGATGATAACTGTGTCTTTATTAGTTCTAATTCTAAAAAAGACTGTGTATTTATTAGTATTAGTACAGTAATGATAACTGTGTCTTTATTAGTATTAGTACAGTGATGATAACTGTCTTTATTAGTATTAGTACACTGATAACTGTGTCTTTATTAGTATTAGTACAGTGATGATAACTGTGTCTTTATTAGTATTAGTACAGTGATGATAACTGTGTCTTTATTAGTATTAGTACAGTAATGATAACTGTGTCTTTATTAGTATTTGTACAGTAATGATAACTGTGTCTTTATTAGTATTAGTACAGTGATGATAACTGTGTCTTTATTAGTATTAGTACAGTGATGATAACTGTGTATTTATTAGTATTAGTACAGTGATGATAACTGTGTATTTATTAGTATTAGTACAGTCAGTATTGATAACTGTGTCTTTATTAGTATAAGTACAGTGATGATAACTGTGTCTTTATTAGTATTAGTACAGTGATGATAACTGTGTCTTTATTAGTATTAGTACAGTGATGATAACTGTGTCTTTATTAGTATTAGTACAGTGATGATAACTGTGTCTTTATTAGTATTAACACAGTGATGATAACTGTGTCTTTATTAGTACTATCACAGTGATTATAACTGTGTCTTTATTAGTATTCGTACAGTGATGATAACTGTGTCATTATTATTATTAATACAGTGATTATAACTGCGTCTTTATTAGTATTAGTACAGTGATGAAAACTGTGTCTTTATTAGTATTTGTACAGTCAGTGATGATAACTGTGTCTTTATTACTATTAGTACAGTAATGATAACTGTGTCTTTATTAGTATTAGTACAGTGATGATAACTGTGTCTTTATTAGTATTAACACAGTGATTATAACTGTGTCTTTATTAGTATTAGTACAGTGATGATAACTGTGTCTTTATTCGTATTTGTACAGTAATGATAACTGTGTCTTTCTTAGTATTAGTACAGTCAGTGTTGATAACTGTGTCTTTATTATTATTAGTACAGTGATGATAACTGTCTTTATTAGTATTAGTACAGTCAGTGTTGATAACTGTGTCTTTATTAGTATAAGTACAATGATGATAACTGTGTCTTTATTAGTATTAGTACAGTAATGATAACTGTGTCTTTCTTCGTATTAGTAGTCAGTGATGATAACTGTGTCTTTATTAGTATTAGTACAGTGATGAAAACTGTATCTTTATTAATATTAGTACAGTGATGATGACTGTGTCTTCATTAGTATTAGTACAGTGATGATAACTGTGTATTTATTAGTATTAGTACAGTGATGATAACTGTGTCTTTATTAGTATTAGTACAGTCAGTATTGATAACTGTGTCTTTATTATTATTAGTACAGTGATGATAACTGTCTTTATTAGTATTAGTACAGTCAGTGTTGATAACTGTGTCTTTATTAGTATAAGTACATTGATGATAACTGTGTCTTTATTAGTATTAGTACAGTGATGATAACTGTGTCTTTATTAGTATTAACACAGTGATGATAACTGTGTATTTATTAGTATTAGTACAGTGATGATAACTGTCTTTATTAGTATTAGTACAGTGATGAAAACTGTGTCTTTATTAGTATTTGTACAGTCAGTGATGATAACTGTGTCTTTATTACTATTAGTACAGTGATGATAACTGTGTCTTTATTAGTATAAGTACAGTAATGATAACTGTGTCTTTATTGGTATTAGTACAGTGATGATAACTGTGTCTTTATTAGTATTAACACAGTGATTATAACTGTGTCTTTATTAGTATTAGTACAGTGATGATAACTGTGTCTTTATTAGTATTAACACAGTGATGATAACTGTGTCTTTATTAGTATTTGTACAGTAATGATAACTGTGTCTTTATTAGTATTTGTACAGTAATGATAACTGTGTCTTTATTGGTATTAGTACAGTAATGATAACTGTGTCTTTATTAGTATTAGTACAGTCAGTGTTGATAACTGTGTCTTTATTGGTATAAGTACAATGATGATAACTGTGTCTTTATTAGTATTAGTACAGTGATGATAACTGTGTCTTGATTAGTATTAGTACAGTGATGATAACTGCTTCTTTATTGGTATTAGTAAAGTGATGACAACTTTGTCTTTATTAGTATTAGTACAGTCAGTGATGAGAACTGTGTCTTTATTAGTATTAGTACAGTGATGATAACTGTGTCTTTATTAGTATTAGTACAGTAATGATAACTGTGTCTTTATTAGTATTTGTACAGTAATGATAACTGTGTCTTTATTAGTTTTAGTACAGTGATGATAACTGTGTCTTTATTACTATTAGTACAGTGATGATAACTGTGTCTTTATTAGTATTAGTACAGTAATGATAACTGTGTCTTTATTAGTATTAGTACAGTGATGATAACTGTGTCTTTATTAGTATTAGTACAGTGATGATAACTGTGTCTTTATTAGTTTTAGTACACACAGTGATGATAACTGTCTTTTTTAGAATTAGTACAGTAATGATAACTGTGTCTTTATTAGTTTTAGTACAGTGATGATAACTGTGTCTTTATTACTATTAGTACAGTGATGATAACTGTGTCTTTATTACTATTAGTACAGTGATGATAACTGTGTCTTTATTACTATTAGTACAGTGATGATAACTGTGTCTTTATTAGTATTAGTACAGTAATGATAACTGTGTCTTTATTAGTATTAGTAAAGTGATGAAAACTGTCTTTATTAGTATTAGTACAGTGATTATAACTATGTCTTTATTACTATTAGAACAGTGATGATAACTGTGTCTTTATTAGTATTAGTACAGTAATGATAACTGTGTCTTTATTAGTATTTGTACAGTAATGATAACTATGTATTTATTAGTATTAGTACAGTGATGATAACTGTCTTTATTAGTATTAGTACAGTGATGATAACTGTGTCTTTATTAGTATAAGTACAGTGATGATAACTGTGTCTTTATTAGTATAAGTACAGTGATGATAACTGTGTCTTTATTAGTATTAGTACAGTGATGATAACTGTGTATTTATTAGTATGAGTACAGTGATGAAAACTGTGTACTTATTAGTATTAGTACAGTGATGATAACTATCTATCTTAATATTAGTATCGTCAGTGTTGATAACTGTGTCTTTATTAGCATTAGTACAGTAATGATAACTGTGTCTTTATTAGTATTTGTACAGTAATGATAACTGTGTCTTTCTTAGTATTAGTACAGTGATGATAACTGTGTCTTTATTAGGATTAGTACAGTGATGAAAACTGTATCTTTATTAATATTAGTACAGTGATGATAACTGTGTCTTCATTAGTATTAGTACAGTGATGAAAACTGCGTCTTTATTAGTATTAGTACAGTGATGAAAACTGCGTCTTTATTAGTATTAGTACAGTAATGAAAACTGTGTATTTATTAGTATTAGTACAGTGATTATAACTATATCTATATTAGTATTAGTACAGTGATGATAACTGTGTCTTTATTGGTATTAGTACAGTCAGTGATGATAACTGTGTCTTTATTAGTATTAGTAAAGTAATGATAACTGTGTCTTTATTAGTATTTGTACAGTAATGATAACTGTGTCTTGATTAGTATTAGTACAGTGATGATAACTGTGTCTTCATTAGTATTAGTACAGTGATGATAACTGTGTATTTATTAGTATTAGTACAGTGATGATAACTGTGTCTTTATTAGTATTAGTACAGTGTTGATAACTGTGTCTTTATTAGTGTTAGTACAATGATGATAACTGTGTCTTGATTAGTATTAGTACAGTGATGATAACTGCTTATTTATTAGTATTAGTAAAGTGATGACAACTGTGTCTTTATTGGTATTAGTACAGTCAGTGATGATAACTGTGTCTTTATTAGTTCTAATTCTAAAAAAGACTGTGTCTTTATTAGTATTAATACAGTCAGTGATGAGAACTGTGTCTTTATTAGTATTAGTACAGTAATGATAACTGTGTCTTTCTTAGTATTAGTAGTCAGTGATGATGAATGTGTCTTTATTAGTATTAGTAGTCAGTGATGATAACTGTGTCTTTATTATTATTAGTACAGTGATGATAACTGTGTCTTTATTAGTATTAGTACAGTCAGTGTTGATAACTGTGTCTTTATTAGTATTTGTACAGTAATGATAACTGTGTCTTTCTTAGTATTAGTACAGTGATGATAACTGTGTCTTTATTAGGATTAGTACAGTGATGAAAACTGTATCTTTATTCATATTAGTACAGTGATGATAACTGTGTCTTCATTAGTATTAGTACAGTGATGAAAACTGCGTCTTTATTAGTATTAGTACAGTGATGAAAACTGCGTCTTTATTAGTATTAGTACAGTAATGAAAACTGTGTATTTATTAGTATTAGTACAGTGATTATAACTATATCTATATTAGTATTTGTACAGTGATGATAACTGTGTCTTTATTGGTATTAGTACAGTCAGTGATGATAACTGTGTCTTTATTATTATTAGTACAGTGATGATAACTGTCTTTATTAGTATTAGTACAGTGATGATAACCGTGTCTTTATTAGTATTAGTACAGTCAGTGTTGATAACTGTGTCTTTATTAGTATTTTTACAGTAATGATAACTGTGTCTTTCTTAGTATTAGTAGTCAGTGATGATAACTGTGTCTTCATTAGTATTAGTACAGTGATGATAACTGTGTCTTTATTAGTATTAGTACAGTCAGTGTTGATAACTGTGTCTTTATTAGTATTAGTACAATGATGATAACTGTGTCTTGATTAGTATTAGTACAGTGATGATAACTGCTTATTTATTAGTATTAGTAAAGTGATGACAACTGTGTCTTTATTAGTATTAGTAGTCAGTGATGATAAATGTGTCTTTATTGGTATTAGTACAGTCAGTGATGATAACTGTGTCTTTATTAGTTCTAATTCTAAAAAAGACTGTGTATTTATTAGCATTAGTACAGTAATGATAACTGTGTCTTTATTAGTATTTGTACAGTAATGATAACTGTGTCTTTCTTAGTATTAGTACAGTGATGAAAACTGTCTTTATTAGTATTAGTACACTGATAACTGTGTCTTTATTAGTATTAATACAGTGATGATAACTGTGTCTTTATTACTGTTAATACAGTGATGATAACTATGTCTTTATTAGTATTAGTACAGTAATGATAACTGTGTCTTTATTAGTATTTGTACAGTAATGATAACTGTGTCTTTCTTCGTATTAGTAGTCAGTGATGATAACTGTGTCTTTATTATTATTAGTACAGTGATGATAACTGTGTATTTATTAGTATTAGTACAGCGATGATAACTATCTCTCTTAATATTAGTGCAGTCAGTGTTGATAACTGTGTCTTTATTAGTATTAGTACAGTGATGATAACTGTGTCTTTATTAGTATTAGTACAGTGATGATAACTGTGTCTTTATTAGTATTAGTACAGTGATGATAACTGTATCTTTATTAGTATTAGTACAGTGATGATAACTGTGTACTCAATAGTATTAGTACAGTTAGTGATGATAACTGTGTCTTTATTAGTATAAATACAGTGATTATAACTGTCTTTATTAGTATTAGTACAGTGATGAAAACTGTGTACTTATTAGTATTAGTAAACTGATGATAACTATCTTTCTTAATATTAGTACAGTCAGTGTTGATAACTGTGTCTTCATTAGTATTAGTCCAGTCAGTGATGATAACTGTTTTTTTTAGTATTAGTACAGTGATGAAAACTGTGTCTTTATTAGTATTAGTACAGTGATGACAACTGTGTCTTTATTAGTATTAGTACAGTGATTATAACTATGTCTTTATTGGTATGAGTACAGTGATGAAAACTGTGTCTTTATTAGTATTAGTACAGTGATGAAAACTGCGTCTTTATTAGTATTAGTACAGTAATGAAAACTGTGTATTTATTATTATTAGTACAGTGATGATAACTATATCTATATTAGTATTAGTACAGTGATGATAACTGTGTCTTTATTAGTATTAGTACAGTGATGAAAACTATGTCTTTATTAGTATTAGTACAGTAATGATAACTTTGTCTTTCTTAGTATTAGTAGTCAGTGATGATAACTGTGTCTTTATTAGTATTAGTACAGTGATGAAAACTGTGTCTTTATTAGTATTAGTACAGTGATGAAAACTGCGTCTTTATTAGTATTAGTACAGTGATGATAACTATGTCTATATTAGTATTAGTACAGTAATGATAGCTGTGTCTTTATTAGTATTAGAACAGTCAGTAATGATAACTGTGTCTTCATCCGTATTAATACAGTGATGATAACTGTGTCTTTATTAGTATTAGTACAGTGATTATAACTGTGTCTTTATTAGTATTAGTACAGTGATGAAAACTGTGTACTTATTAGTATTAGTAAACTGATGATACCTATCTTTCTTAATATTAGTTCAGTAAGTGTAAATAACTGTGTCTTTATTAGTATTAGTACACACAGTGATGATAACTGTGTCTTTATTAGTATTAGTACAGTGATGATAACTGTGTCTTTATTACTATTAGTACAGTGTTGACAACTGTGTCTTTATTAGTATTACTACAGTGATGACAACTGTGTCTTTATTATTATTAGTACAGTGATTATAACTATGTCTTTATTACTATTAGAACAGTGATGATAACTGTACATTTATTAGTATTAATACAGTGATGATAACTGTGTACTCAATAGTATTAGTATAGTTAGTGATGATAACTGTGTCTTTATTAGTATTAATACAGTGATGATAACTGTATCTTTATTCGTATTAGTACAGTGATGAAAACTGTGTCTTTATTGGTATGAGTACAGTGATGATAACTGTATCTTTATTCGTATTAATACAGTGATGAAAACTGCGTCTTTATTAGTATTAGTACAGAAATGAAAAATGTGTATTTATTAGTATTAGTACAGTGATGATAACTATATCTATATTAGTATTAGTGCAGTGATGATAACTGTGTCTTTATTAGTATTAGTACAGTGATGAAAACTATGTCTTTATTAGTATTAGTACAGTAATGATAACTGTGTCTTTATTCGTATTAGTACAGTGATGATAACTGTGTCTTTATTAGTATGAGAACAGTGATGATGACTGTGTCCGTATTAGTATTAATAAAGTGATGATAAATGTGTCTTTATTAGTATTAGTACAGTGATGATAACTGTGTCTTTATTAGTATTAGTACAGTGATGATAACTGTATCTTTATTAGTATTAGTACAGTCATGATAACTGTGTCTTTATTAGTATAAGTACAGTGACGATAACTGTGTACTCAATAGTATTAATACAGTTAGTGATGATAACTGTGTCTTTATTAGTATAAATACAGTGATGATAACTGAGTACTCAATAGTATTAGTACAGTGATGAAAATTGTGTCTTTATCAGTATGAGTACAGTGATGAAAACTGTGTCTTTATTAGTATTAGTACAGTGATGATAACTATATCCATATTAGTATTAGTACAGTCAGTGATGATAACTGTGTCTTTATTGG
The DNA here is from genome assembly GCA_016806645.1 of Ophiodon elongatus. Taxonomy (NCBI): domain Eukaryota; kingdom Metazoa; phylum Chordata; class Actinopteri; order Perciformes; family Hexagrammidae; genus Ophiodon; species Ophiodon elongatus. The sequence continues at coordinate 317,573 of JACSYO010002088.1, forward strand.
TATTAGTACAGTCAGTGATGATAACTGTGTATTTATTAGTATTAGTACAGTGATGATAACTATGTCTTTATTAGTATTAGTATTAGTACAGTAATGATAACTGTGTCTTTATTAGTATTTGTACAATAATGATAACTGTGTCTTTCTTAGTATTAGTAGTCAGTGATGATAACTGTGTCTTTATTAGTATTAGTACAGTGATGATAACTGTGTTTTTATTAGTATTAGTACAGTGATTATAGCTGTGTCTTTATTAGTATTAGAACAGTGATGATAACTGGGTCTTTATTAGTATTAGTACAGTGATGATAACTGTGTCATTATTAGTATTAATACAGTGATGATAACTGTGTCTTTATTAGTATTCGTACAGTCACTCATGATAACTGTGTCTTTATTAGTATTAATACAGTGATTTTAACTGTGTCTTTATTAGTATAAGTACAGTGATGATAACTGTATCTTTATTAGTATTAGTACAGTGATGATAACTGCGTACTCAATAGTATTAGTACAGTTACTGATGATAACTGTGTCTTTATTAGTATTAATACAGTGATGATAACTGTGTCTTTATTAGTATTCGTACAGTCACTAATGATAACTGTGTCTTTATTAGTATAAGTACAGTGATTATAACTGTGTCTTTATTAGTATAAGTACAGTGATGATAACTGTATCTTTATTAGGATTAGTACAGTGATGATAACTGCGTACTCAATAGTATTAGTACAGTTATTGATGATAACTGTGTCTTTATTAGTATAAATACAGTGATGATAACTGTATTTTTATTAGTATTAGTACAGTGATGAAAACTGTGTCTTTATTAGTATTAGTACAGTGATGAAAACTGTGTCTTTATTAGTATTAGTACAGTGATGATAACTGTGTCTTTATTAGTATTAATACAGTGATGATGATTGTGTCTTTATTACTATTAACACAGTGATGATAACTGTGTACTTGTTAGTATTAATACAGTGATTATAACTGTGTCTTTATTAGTATTAGTACAGTGATGAAAACTGTATCTTTATTAGTATTAGTACAGTGATGATAACTGTGTCTTTATTAGTATTAGTACAGTGATGATAACTGTGTCTTTATTAGTATTAGTACAGTAATGATAACTGTGTCTTTATTAGTATTAGTACAGTGATGAAAACTGTGTCTTTATTAGTATTAGTACAGTGATGATAACTATATCTATATTAGTATTAGTACAGTTATGATAACTGTGTCTTTATTAGTATTAGTACAGTCAGTGATGATAACTGTGTCTTTATTAGTATTAGTACAGTGATGATAACTGTGTCTTTATTAGTATTAGTACAGTGATGATAACTGTGTCTTTATTAGTATTACGTACAGTCACGAATGATAACTGTGTCTTTATTAGTATTAATACAGTGATTTTAACTGTGTCTTTATTAGTATAAGTACAGTGATGATACTGTATCTTTATTAGTATTAGTACAGTGATGATAACTGCGTACTCAATAGTATTAGTACAGTTATTGATGATAACTGTGTCTTTATTAGTATTAATACAGTGATGATAACTGTATCTTTATTAGTATTAGTACAGTGATGAAAACTGTCTTTATCAGTATTAGTACAGTGATGATAACTGTGTCTTTATTAGTATTAGTACAGTGATGATAACTGTATTAATTAGTATTAGTACAGTGATGATAACTGTGTCTTTATTAGTATTAATACAGTGATAACTGTCTTTATTAGTATTAATAGTGATATAACTGTGTCTTTATTAGTATATACAGTGATGATAACTGTGTCTTTATTAGTATTAGTAAAGTGATGATAACTGTGTATTTATTAGTATTAGTACAGTGATGATAACTGTGTCTTTATTAGTATTCGTACAGTCACTAATGATAACTGTGTCTTTATTAGTATTAATACAGTGATTATAACTGTGTCTTCACTAGTATTAGTACAGTGATGATAACTGTGTCTTTATTAGTATTAGTAAAGTGATGATAACTGTGTCTTTATTACTATTAGTACAGTGATGATAACTTGTCTTTATTAGTATTAATACAGTGATGATAACTGTCTTTATTAGTATTAGTAGTGATTATAACTGTGTCTTTATTAGTATAAGTACAGTGATGATAACTGTGTCTTTATTACTATTAGTAAAGTGATGATAACTGTGTCTTTATTAGTATTAGTACAGTGATGATAACTGTGTCTTTATTAGTATTCGTACAGTCACTAATGATAACTGTGTCTTTATTAGTATTAATACAGTGATTATAACTGTGTCTTCACTAGTATTAGTACAGTGATGATAACTGTGTCTTTATTAGTATTAGTAAAGTGATGATAACTGTGTCTTTATTACTATTAGTACAGTGATGATAACTTTGTCTTTATTAGTATTAATACAGTGATGATAACTGTCTTTATTAGTATTAGCAGTGATTATAACTGTGTCTTTATTAGTATAAGTACAGTGATGATAACTGTGTCTTTATTACTATTAGTAAAGTGATGATAACTGTGTGTTTATTAGTATTAGTACAGTGATGATAACTGTCTTTTTTAGAAGTAGTATAGTGATGAAAACTGTGTCTTTATTAGTATTAGTACAGTGATGAAAACTGTGTCTTTATTAGTATTAGTACAGATGATAACTGTGTCTTTATTAGTATTAATACAGTGATGATAACTGTGTCTTTATTACTATTAACACAGTGATGATAACTGTGTCTTATTAGTATTAATACAGTGATTATAACTGTTCTTTATTAGTATTAGTACAGTGATGAAAACTGTATCTTTATTAGTAAAAAAACCGATTAGTACAGTGATGACAACTTTGTCTTTATTAGTATTAGTACAGTAATGATAACTGTGTCTTTATTAGTATTTGTACAATAATGATAACTGTGTCTTTCTTAGTATTAGTAGTCAGTGATGATAACTGTGTCTTTATTAGTATTAGTACAGTGATGATAACTGTGTCTTTATTAGTATTAATACAGTGATGATAACTGTGTCTTTATTAGTATTCGTACAGTCACTAATGATAACTGTGTCTTTATTAGTATTAATACAGTGATTATAACTGTGTCTTTATTAGTATAAGTACAGTGATGATAACTGTGTCTTTATTAGTATTAGTACAGTGATGATAACTGTGTTTTTATTAGTATTAGTACAGTGATTATAGCTGTGTCTTTATTAGTATTAGTACAGTGATGATAACTGTGTCTTTATTAGTATTAATACAGTGATGATAACTGTGTCTTTATTAGTATTCGTACAGTCACTAATGATAACTGTGTCTTTATTAGTATTAATACAGTGATTATAACTGTGTCTTTATTAGTATAAGTACAGTGATGATAACTGTATCTTTATTAGGATTAGTACAGTGATGATAACTGCGTACTCAATAGTATTAGTACAGTTATTGATGATAACTGTGTCTTTATTAGTATAAATACAGTGATGATAACTGTATTTTTTATTAGTATTAGTACGGTGATGAAAACTGTGTCTTTATTAGTATTAGTACAGTGATGAAAACTGTGTCTTTATTAGTATTAGTACAGTGATGAAAACTGTCTTTATTAGTATTAGTACAGTGATAACTGTGTCTTTATTAGTATTAATACATTGATGATAACTGTGTCTTTATTGGTATTAGTACAGTGATGATAACTGTGTCTTTATTAGTATTAATACAGTGATGATGATTGTGTCTTTATTACTATTAACACAGTGATGATAACTGTGTACTTATTAGTATTAATACAGTGGTGATTATAACTGTGTCTTTATTAGTATTAGTACAGTGATGACACTGTTCTTTATCAGTATTAGAACAGTGATGATGACTGTGTACGTATTAGTGTTAATAAAGTGATGATAACTGTGTCTTTATTAGTATTCGTACAGTCAGTAATGATAACTGTGTCTTCATTAGTAAAAAAACAAAACTGTGTCTTTATTAGTATAAGTACAGTGATGATAACTGTCTTTATTAGTATTAGTACAATGATAACTGTGTCTTTATTAGTATTAATACAGTGATGATGATTGTGTCTTTATTACTATTAACACAGTGATGATAACTGTGTACTTATTAGTATTAAACAGTGGTGATTATAACTGTGTCTTTATTAGTATTAGTACAGTGATGACAACTGTGTCTTTATCAGTATTAGAACAGTGATAACTGTGTCTATTAGTATTAATAAAGTGATGATAACTGTGTCTTTATTAGTATTCGTACAGTCAGTAATGATAACTGTGTCTTCATTAGTATTAATACAGTGATGATAACTGTGTCTTTATTAGTATTGGAACAGTGATAATAATTGTGTCTTTATTAGTATTAACACAGTTGGTGATGATAACTGTGTCTTTATTAGTATTCGTACACACAGTGATGATAACTGTGTCTTTATTAGTATTAGTACAGTGATGATAACTGTGTCTTTATTAGTATTAGTACAGTGATGATAAATGTGTCTTTATTAGTATTAGTACAGTGATGATAACTTTGTCTTTATTAGTATTAGTACAGTGATGATAACTGTGTCTTTATTAGTATTAGTACAGTGATGATAACTGTGTCTTTATTAGTATTAGTACAGTCAGTGATGATAACTGTGTCTTTATTAGTATTAGTAGAGTGATTATAACTGCATCTTTATTAGTATTAGTACAGTGATGAAAACTGTATCTTTATTAGTATTAGTACAGTGATGATAACTGTGTATTTATTAGTATTAGTACAGAGATGATAACTGTGTATTTATTAGTATTAGTACAGTGATGAAAACTGTATCTTTATTAGTATTAGTACAGTGATGAAAACTGTCTTTATTAGTATTAGTACAGTGATAACTGTGTCTTTATTAGTATTAATACATTGATGATAACTGTGTCTTTATTGGTATTAGTACAGTGATGATAACTGTGTCTTTATTAGTATTAGTACACACAGTGATGATAACTGTGTCTTTATTAGTATTAGTACAGTCAGTGATGATAACTGTCTTTATTAGTAGTAGTACAGTAATGATAACTGTGTCTTTATTAGTATTAGTACAGTGATGATAACTGTGTTTTTATTAGTATTAGTACAGTGATTATAGCTGTGTCTTTATTAGTATTAGTACAGTGATGATAACTGTGTCTTTTTTAGTATTAATACAGTGATTATAACTGTGTCTTTATTCGTATTAGTACAGTGATGATAACTGTGTTTTTATTAGTATTAGTACAGTGATTATAGCTGTGTCTTTATTATTATTAATACGGTGATGATAACTGTGTCTTTATCAGTATTCATACAGTCACTAATGATAACTGTGTCTTTATTAGTATTAATACAGTGATTATAACTGTGTCTTTATTAGTATTAGTACAGTGATGATAACTGTGTTTTTATTAGTATTAGTACAGTGATTATAGCTGTGTCTTTATTAGTATTAGTACAGTGATGATAACTGTGTCTTTATTAGTATTAATACGGTGATGATAACTGTGTCTTTATTAGTATTCATACAGTCACTAATGATAACTGTGTCTTTATTAGTATTAATACAGTGATTATAACTGTGTCTTTATTAGTATAAGTACAGTGATGATAACTGTATCTTTATTAGTATTAGTACAGTGATGATAACTGCGTACTCAATAGTATAAGTACAGTTATTGATGATAACTGTGTCTTTATTAGTATAAATACAGTGATGATAACTGTATTTTTATTAGTATTAGTACAGTGATGAAAACTGTGTCTTTATTAGTATTAGTTCAGTGATGATAACTGTGTCTTTATTAGTATTAGTACGGTGATGAAAACTGTGTCTTCATTAGTATTAGTACAGTGATGAAAACTGTGTCTTTATTAGTATTAGTACAGTGATGATAACTGTGTCTTTATTAGTATTAATACAGTGATGATGATTGTGTCTTTATTACTATTAACACAGTGATGATAACTGTGTATTTATTATTATTAGTACAGCGATGATAACTATCTTTCTTAATATTAGTACAGTCAGTGTTGATAACTGTGTATTTATTAGTATTAGTACAGCGATGATCACTATCTTTCTTAATATTAGTACAGTCAGTGTTGATAACTGTGTATTTATTAGTATTAGTACACACAGTGATGATAACTGTGTCTTTATCACTATTAGTACAGTGATGATAACTTTGTCTTTATTAGTATAAGTACAGTGATGATAACTGTGTCTTTATTAGTATTAGTACACACAGTGATGATAACTGTGTCTTTATTAGTATTAGTACAGTGATGATAACTGTCTTTATTAGTATTAACACAGTGATTATAACTGTGTCTTTATTAGTATTAGTACAGTGATGATAACTGCGTCTTTATTAGGATTAGTACAGTGATGAAAACTGTGTCTTTATTAGTATTAGTACAGTGATGGAAACTGTGTCTTTATTAGTATTAGTACAGTGATGAAAACTGTATCTTTATTAATATTAGTACAGTGATGATGACTGTGTCTTCATTAGTATTAGTACAGTGATGATAACTGCGTCTTTATTATTATTAGTACAGTGATGATAACTGTCTTTATTAGTATTAGTACAGTCAGTGTTGATAACTGTGTCTTTATTAGTATAAGTACAGTGATGATAACTGTGTCTTTATTAATATTAGTACAGTGATGAAAACTGTGTCTTTATTAGTATTAGTACAGTAATGAAAACTGTGTATTTATTAGTATTAGTACAGTGATGAAAACTGTATCTTTATTAATATTAGTACAGTGATGATGACTGTGTCTTCATTAGTATTAGTACAGTGATGATAACTGTGTCTTTATTATTATTAGTACAGTGATGATAACTGTCTTTATTAGTATTAGTACAGTCAGTGTTGATAACTGTGTCTTTATTAGTATAAGTACAATGATGATAACTGTGTCTTTATTAGTATTAGTACAGTAATGATAACTGTGTCTTTATTAGTATTAGTACAGTAATGATAACGCACCATTATTAAAATTAGTACAGTCAGTTTTGATAACTGTGTCTTTATTAGTATAAGTACAGTAATGATAACTGTGTCTTTATTAGTATTAGTACAGTAATGATAACTGTGCTAGATTAGCATTAGTACAGTGATGATAACTGCTTCTTTATTATTATTAGTAAAGTGATGACAACTGTGTCTTTATATATTAGTACAGTCAGTGATGACAAATGTGTCTTTATTATATTAGTACAATCATGATGAGAACTGTGTCTTGATTATTATTAGTACATTGATGATAACTGCTTCTTTATTAGTATTAATAAAGTAATAACAACTATGTCTTTATTAGTATTAGACAGACAGTGATGATAAATGTATCTTTATTAGTATAGTACAGTGATGACAACGTGCTATTAGTATTAGTAGAGTAATGATAACTGTGTCTTTATTAGTATTTGTACAGTAATGATAACTGTGTCTTTCTTAGTATTAGTAGTCAGTGATGATAACTGTGTCTTTATTATTATTAGTACGGTGATGATAACTGTGTATTTATTAGTATTAGTACAGCGATGATAACTATCTTTCTTAATATTAGTGCAGTCAGTGTTGATAACTGTGTCTTCATTAGTATTAGTACAGTGATGATAACTGTGTCTTCATTAGTATGAGTACAGTGATGATAACTGTGTCTTCATTAGTATTGGTACAGTGATGATAACTGTGTCTTTATTAGTATTAGTACAGTGATGATAACTGTGTCTTTATTAGTATTAGTACAGTCAGTGTTGATAACAGTGTCTTTATTAGTATAAGTACAGTGATGATAACTGCGTCTTTATTAGTATTAGTACAGTGATGATAACTGTGTCTTTATCAGTATTAACACAGTGATTATAACTGTGTCTTTATTAGTATTAGTACAGTGATGATAACTGTGTCTTTATTAGTACTATCACAGTGATTATAACTGTGTCTTTATTAGTATTAGTACAGTGATGATAACTGTGTCATTATTATTATTAATACAGTGATTATAACTGCGTCTTTATTAGTATTAGTACAGTGATGAAAACTGTGTCTTTATTAGTATTTGTACAGTCAGTGATGATAACTGTCTTTATTATTATTAGTACAGTGATGATAACTGTCTTTATTAGTATTAGTACAGTCAGTGTTGATAACTGTGTCTTTATTAGTATAAGTACAATGATGATAACTGTGTCTTTATTAGTATTAACACAGTGATTATAACTGTGTCTTTATTAGTATTAACACAGTGATTATAACTGTGTCTTCATTAGTATTAGTACAGTGATGATAACTGTGTCTTTATTAGTATTAGTACAGTGATGATAACTGTGTCTTTATTAGTATTAGTACAGTGATGATAACTGTGTCTTTATTAGTATTAGTACAGTGATGAAAACTGTATCTTTATTAATATTAGTACAGTGATGATGACTGTGTCTTCATTAGTATTAGTACAGTGATGATAACTGTGTATTTATTAGTATTAGTACAGTGATGATAACTGTGTCTTTATTAGTATTAGTACAGTCAGTATTGATAACTGTGTCTTTATTATTATTAGTAGTGATGATAACTGTCTTTATTAGTATTAGTACAGTCAGTGTTGATAACTGTGTCTTTATTAGTATAAGTACAGTGATGATAACTGTGTCTTTATTAGTATTAGTACAGTAATGATAACTGTGTCTTTATTAGTATTAGTACAGTGATGATAACTGTATCTTTATTAGTATTAACACAGTGATGATAACTGTGTATTTATTAGTATTAACACAGTGATGATAACTGTGTCTTTATTAGTATTTGTACAGTAATGATAACTGTGTCTTTATTAGTATTTGTACAGTAATGATAACTGTGTCTTTCTTAGTATTAGTACAGTCAGTGTTGATAACTGTGTCTTTATTATTATTAGTACAGTGATGATAACTGTCTTTATTAGTATTAGTACAGTCAGTGTTGATAACTGTGTCTTTATTGGTATAAGTACAATGATGATAACTGTGTCTTTATTAGTATTAGTACAGTGATGATAACTATCTATCTTAATATTAGTACAGTCAGTGTTGATAACTGTGTCTTTATTAGTATTAGTACAGTCAGTGATGATAAATGTGACTTTATTAGTTTTAGTACAGTGTTGATAACTGTGTCTTTATTAGTATTAGTACAGTGATGATAACTGTGTCTTTATTAGTATTAATACAGTGATTATAACTGTCTTTATTAGTATTAGTACAGTCAGTGATGATAACTGTGTCTTTATTAGTATTAGTATAGTGATGATAACTGTGTCTTTATTAGTATTAGTACAGTGATGATAACTGTATCTTTATTAGTATTAGTACAGTGATGAAAACTGTATCTTTATTAGTATTAGTACAGTCAGTGATGATAACTGTGTATTTATTAGTATTAGTACAGTGATGATAACTGTGTATTTATTAGTATTAGTACAGCGATGATAACTATCTTTCTTAATATTAGTACAGTCAGTGTTGATAACTGTGTCTTTATTATTATTTGTACAGTGATGATAACTGTCTCTTTATTAGTATTAGTACAGTGATGATAACTGTGTCTTTATTAGTATTAGTACAGTCAGTGTTGATAACTGTGTATTTATTAGTATTAGTACAGTGATGACAACAGTGTACTTATTAGTATTAGTACAGTGATGATAACTGTGTCTTTATTAGTATTAGTACAGTCAGTGTTGATAACTGTGTCTTTATTATTATTTGTACAGTGATGATAACTGTCTCTTTATTAGTATTAGTACAGTGATGATAACTGTGTCTTTATTAGTATTAGTACAGTCAGTGTTGATAACTGTGTATTTATTAGTATTAGTACAGTGATGACAACAGTGTACTTATTAGTATTAGTACAGTGATGATAACTGTGTCTTTATTAGTATTAGTACAGTCAGTGTTGATAACTGTGTCTTTATTATTATTTGTACAGTCAGTGATGATAACTGTGTCTTTATTAGTATTAATACAGTGATGATAACTGTCTTTATTAGTATTAGTAGTTATTATAACTGAGTCGTTATTAGTATAAGTACAGTGATGATAACTGTGTCTTTATTAGTATTAGTACACACAGTGATGATAACTGTCTTCATTAGTATTAGTACAGTAATGATAACTGTGTCTTTATTAGTATTAGTACAGTGATGATAACTGTGTATTTATTAGTATTAGTACAGTGATGATAACTGTGTCTTTATTAGTATTAGTACAGTGATGAAAACTGTGTACTTATTAGTATTAGTACAGTGATGATAACTATCTATCTTAATATTAGTACAGTCAGTGATGATGAATGTGACTTTATTAGTATTAGTACAGTGATGATAACTGTGTCTTTATTAGTATTAGTACAGTGATGATAACTGTGTCTTTATTAGTATTAATACAGTGATTATAACTGTGTCTTTATTAGTATTAGTACAGTCAGTGATGATAACTGTGTCTTTATTAGTATTAGTATAGTGATGATAACTGTGTCTTTATTAGTATTAGTACAGTGATGAAGACTGTATCTTTATTAGTATTAGTACAGTGATGATAACTGTGTATTTATTAGTATTAGTACAGTGATGCTAACTGTGTATTTATTAGTGTTAGTACAGCGATGATAACTATCTTTCTTAATATTAGTACAGTCAGTGTTGATAACTGTGTCTTTATTAGTATTAGTACAGGTATGATAACTGTCTTTATTAGTATTAGTAGAGTGATAACTGTGTCTGTATTAGTATTAATACAGTGATTATAACTGTGTCTTTATTAGTATTAATACAGTGATTATAACTGTGTCTTTATTAGTATTAGTACAGTCAGTGATGATAACTGTGTCTTTATTAGTATTAGTACAGTGATGATAACTGTGTCTTTATTAGTATTAGTACAGTGATGATAACTGTGTCTTTATTAGTATTAATATAGTGATTATAACTGCGTCTTTATTTGTATTAGTACAGTGATGAAAACTGTATCTTTATTAGTATTAGTACAGTGATGATAACTGTGTCTTCATTAGTATTAGTACAGTAATGATAACTGTGTACTTATTAGTATTAGTACAGTGATGATAACTGTGTCTTTATTAGTATTAGTACAGTCAGTGTTGATAACTGTGTCTTTATTATTATTAGTACAGTGATGATAACTGTGTATTTATTAGTATTAGTACAGCGATGATCACTATCTTTCTTAATATTAGTACAGTCAGTGTTGATAACTGTGTCTTTATTAGTATTAGTACAGTGATGACAACTGTGTCTTTATTAGTATTAGTACAGTGATGATAACTGTGTCTTTATTAGTATTAGTACAGTGATGATTACCGTGTCTTTATTAGTATTAATACAGTGATTATAACAGCGTCTTTATTAGTATTAGTACAATGATGAAAACTGTATCTTCATTATTTTTAGTACAGTGATGATAACTATGTATTATTAGTATAAGTACAGTGATGATAACTATCTTTCTTAATATTAGTACAGTCAGTGTTGATAACTGTGTCTTTATTAGTATTAGTACAGTCAGTGATGATAACTGTCTTCATTAGTATTAGTACAGTGATGATAACTGTGTCTTTATTAGTATTAGTACAAACAGTGATGATAACTGTCTTTATAAGTATTAGTACAGTCAGTGATGAAAACTGTCTTTTTTAGAATTAGTACAGTGATGAAAACTGTGTCTTTATTAGTATTATTACAGTGATGATAACTGCGTCTTTATTAGAAATAATACAGTGATGAAAAGAGTGTATTTATTATTATTAGTACAGCGATGATAACTATCTTTCTTAATATTACTACAGTCAGTGTTGATAACTGTCTTTATTAGTATTAGTACAGTGATGATCACTACCTTTCTTAATATTAGTACAGTCAGTGTTGATAACTGTGTATTTATTAGTATTAGTACACACAGTGATGATAACTGTGTCTTTATTACTATTAGTAAAGTGATGATAACTGTGTCTTTATTAGTATTAGTATAGTGATGATAACTGTGTCTTTATTAGTATTAATACATTGATTATAACTGCATCTTTATTAGCATTAGTACAGTGATGAAAACTGTATCTTTATTAGTATTAGTACAGTGATGATAACTGTCTTCATTAGTATTAGTACAGTGATGATAACTGTGTATTTATTCGGAGTAGTACAGTGATGATAACTGTGTATTTATTAGTATTAGTACAGCGATGATAACTATCTTTCTTAATATTAGTACAGTCAGTGTTGATAACTGTGTCTTTATTATTATTAGTACAGTGATGATAACTGTGTATTTATTAGTATTAGTACAGCGATGATCACTATCTTTCTTAATATTAGTACAGTCAGTGTTGATAACTGTGTCTTTATTAGTATTAGTACAGTGATGATAACTGTGTCTTTATTAGTATTATTACAGTCAGTGTTGATAACTGTGTCTTTATTATTATTTGTACAGTGATGATAATTGTGTATTTATTAGTATTAGTACAGCGATGATAACTATCTTTCTTAATATTAGTACAGTCAGTGTTGATAACTGTGTCTTTATTAGTATTAGTACAGTGATGATAACTGTGTCTTTATTAGTATTAGTACAGTGATGATAACTGTGTCTTTATTAGTATTAGTACAGTGATGATAACTGTTTCTTTATTAGTATTAATACAGTGATGATAACTATCTTTCTTAATATTAGTGCAGTCAGTGTTGATAACTGTGTCTTTATTAGTATTTGTACAGTCAGTGATGATAACTGTGTCTTTATTAGTATTAATACAGTGATGATAACTGTCTTTATTAGTATTAGTAGTTATTATAACTGAGTCGTTATTAGTATAAGTACAGTGATGATAACTGTGTCTTTATTAGTATTAGTACACACAGTGATGATAACTGTCTTCATTAGTATTAGTACAGTGATGATAACTGTGTCTTTATTCGTATTAGTACAGTGATGATTACTGTGTATTTATTAGTATTAGTACAGTGATGATAACTGTGTCTTTATTAGTATTAGTACAGTGAAGATAACTGTGTCTTTATTAGTATTAGTACAGTGATGATAACTGTGTCTTTATTAGTATTAGTACAGTGATGATAACTGTGTATTTATTAGTATTAGTACAGTGATGATAACTGTGTCTTTATTAGTATTAGTACAGTGATGATAACTGTGTATTTATTAGTATTAGTACAGTGATGATAACTGTGTCTTTATTAGTATTAGTACAGTGATGAAAACTGTGTACTTATTAGTATTAGTACAGTGATGATAACTGTGTCTTTATTAGTATTAGTACAGTGATGAAAACTGTATCTTTATTAGTATTAGTACAGTATTGATAACTGTGTCTTTATTAGTATTAGTACAGTGATGATAACTGTGTATTTATTAGCATTAGTACAGCGATGATAACTATCTTTCTTAATATTAGCACAGTCAGTGTTGATAACTGTGTCTTTATTAGTATTAATACAGTGATTATAACTGTGTCTTTATTAGTATGAGTACAGTCAGTGATGATAACTGTGTCTTTATTAGTATTGGTACAGTGATGAAAACTGTATCTTTATTAGTATTAATATAGTGATTATAACTGCGTCTTTATTAGTATTAGTACAGTGATGAAAACTGTATCTTTATTAGTATTAGTACAGTGATGATAACTGTGTCTTCATTAGTATTAGTACAGTAATGATAACTGTGTATTTATTAGTATTAGTACAGTGATGATAACTGTGTATTTATTAGTATTAGTACAGTCAGTGTTGATAACTGTGTCTTTATTATTATTAGTACAGTGATGATAACTGTGTCTTTATTAGTATTAGTACAGCGATGATCACTACCTTTCTTAATATTAGTACAGTCAGTGTTGATAACTGTGTCTTTATTAGTATTAGTACAGTGATGATAACTGTGTCTTTATTAGTATTAGTACAGTGATGATAACTGTGTCTTTATTAGTATTAGTACAGTGATGATAACCGTGTCTTTATTAGTATTAGTACAGTGATGATAACTGTGTCTTTATTAGTATTAGTACAATGATGATAACTGTGTCTTTATTAGTATTAGTACAGTGATGATAACTATGTCTTTATTAGTATTAGTACAGTGATGATAACTATCTTTCTTAATATTAGTACAGTCAGTGTTGATAACTGTGTCTTTATTAGTATTAGTACAGTCAGTGATGATAACTGTCTTTATTAGTATTAGTACAGTGATGATAACTGTTTCTTTATTAGTATTAGTACAGTGATGATAACTATCTTTATTAGTATTAGTACAGTCAGTGATGATAACTGTCTTTCTTAGAATTAGTACAGTGATGATAACTGTGTCTTTATTAGCATTAGTACAGTGATGATAACTGTGTCTTAATTAGTATTAGTACAGTGATGATAACTGTGTATTTATTAGTATGAGTACAGTGATGATAACTGTGTCTTTATTAGTATTAGTACAGTCAGTGTTGATAACTGTGTCTTTATTAGTATTAGTACAATGATGATAACTGTGTCTTGATTAGTATTAGTACAGTGATGATAACTATCTTTCTTAATATTAGTACAGTCACTGTTGATAACTGTGTCTTTATTAGTATTAGTACAGTGATGATAACTGTGTCTTTATTAGTATTAGTACAGTGATGATAACTGTGTCTTTATTAGTATTAGTACAGTCAGTGATGATAACTGTGTCTTTATTAGTATTAATACAGTGATTATAACTGTGTCTTTATTAGTATTAGTACAGTGATGATAACTGTGTCTTTATTAGTATTAGTACAGTGATGATAACTGTGTATTTATTAGTATTAGTACAGTGAAGATAACTGTGTCTTTATTAGTATTAGTACAGTGATGATAACTATCTATCGTAATATTAGTAAGTCAGTGATGATAACTGTGTCTTTATTAGTTTTAGTACAGTGATGAAAACTGTATCTTTATTATTATTAGTACAGTGATGATAACTATGTATTATTAGTATAAGTACAGTGAAGATAACTGTGTCTTTATTAGTATTAGTACAGTGATGATAACTGTGTCTTCATTAGTATTAGTACAGTGATGATAACTGTGTATTTATTAGTATAAGTACAGTGATGATAACTGTGTCTTTATTAGTATTAGTACAGTGATGACAACAGTGTACTTTTTAGTATTAGTACAGTGATGATAACTATCTCTCTTAATATTAGTACAGTCAGTGTTGATACCTGTGTCTTTATTAGTATTTGTACAGTCACTAATGATCGCTGTGTCTTTATTAGTATTAATACAGTGGTTATAACTATGTCTTTATTAGTATTAGTACAGTGATGAAAACTGTCTTTATTAGTATTCGTACAGTCACTAATGATAACTGTGTCTTTATTAGTATTAATACAGTGATTATAACTGTGTCTTTATTAGGATAAGTACAGTGACGATAACTGTATCTTTATTGGTATTAGTAAAGCGATGAAAACTGTGTCTTTATTAGTATTAGTACAGTGATGATAACTGTGTCTTTATTAGTATTAGTACAGTAATGATAACTGTGTCTTTATTAGTATTTGTACAGTTATGATAACTGTGTCTTTCTTAGTATTAGTAGTAAGTGATGATAACTGTATCTTTATTAGTATTAGTACAGTGATGATAACTGTGTTTTTATTAGTATTAGTACAGTGATTATAGCTGTGCCTTTATTAGGATAAGTACAGTGACGATAACTGTATCTTTATTAGTATTAGAACAGTGATGATAACTGGGTCTTTATTAGTATAAACACAGTGATGATAACTGTGTACTTATTAGTATTAATACCATGGTGATTATAACTGTGTCTTTATCAGTATTAGAACAGTGATGATGACTGTGTACGTATTAGTATTAATAAAGTGATGATAACTGTATCTTTATTAGTATTAGTACAGTGATGAAAACTGTGTCTTTATTAGTATTAGTTCAGTGATGATAACTGTGTCTTTATTAGTATTAGTACAGTGATGATAACTGCGTCTTTATTAGTATTAGTACAGTGATGAAAACTGTGTCTTTATTAGTATTAGTACAGTGATGATAACTGTTTCTTTATTAGTATTAATACAGTGATTATAAGTGCGTCTTTATTAGTATTAGTACAGTGATGTTAACTGTGTATTTATTAGTATTAGTACAGCGATGATAACTATCTTTCTTAATATTAGTACAGTCAGTGTTGATAACTGTGTCTTTTTTAGTATTACTACAGTGATAATTGTGTCTTTATTAGTATTAATACAGTGATTATAACTGTGTCTTTATTAGTATTAGTACAGTCAGTGATGATAACTGTCTTTATTAGTATTAGTACAGTGATGATAACTGTGTCTTTATTAGTATTAATACAGTGATGATGATTGTGTCTTTATTACTATTAACACAGTGATGATAACTGTGTACTTATTAGTATTAATACCGTGGTGATTATAACTGTGTCTTTATTAGTATTAGTACAGTGATGATGATTGTGTCTTTATTACTATTAACTCAGTGATGATAACTGTGTACTTATTAGTATTAATACCGTGGTGATTATAACTGTGTCTTTATCAGTATTAGAACAGTGATGATGACTGTGTACGTATTAGTATTAATAAAGTGATGAAAACTGTCTTTATTAGTATTAGTAAAGTGATAACTGTGTCTTTATTAGAATTAATACAGTGATGATAACTGTGTCTTTATTAGGATTAGTACAGTGATGACAACTTTGTCTTTATTAGTATTAGTACAGTGATGATAACTGCGTCTTTATTAGTATTAGTACAGTGATAAAAACTGTGTCTTTATTAGTATTAGTAAAGTGATGATAACTGTTTCTTTATTAGTATTAATACAGTGATTATAAGTGCGTCTTTATTAGTATTAGTACAGTGATGAAAACTGTATCTTTATTAGTATTAGTACAGTGATGATAACTATGTATTATTAGTATAAGTACAGTGATGATAACTGTGTCTTTATTAGTATTAGTACAGTGATGACAACAGTGTACTTATTAGTATTAGTACAGTGATGATAACTATCTCTCTTAATATTAGTACAGTCAGTGTTGATACCTGTGTCTTCATTAGTATTAGTAAAATCATTGATGATAACTGTGTCTTTATTAGTATTAGTACAGTCAGTGATGATAACTGTGTCTTTATTAGTATTTTTTACAGTCACTAATGATCACTGTGTCTTTATTAGTATTAATACAGTGGTTATAACTATGTCTTTATTAGTATTAGTACAGTGATGATAACTGTGTCTTTATTAGTATTAATACAGTGATTATAACTGTGTCTTTATTAGTATAAGTACAGTGATGATAACTGTATCTTTATTAGTATTAGTACAGTGATGATAACTGTGTCTTTATTAGTATTAGTACAGTAATGATAACTGTGTGTTTCTTAGTATTAGTAGTCAGTGATGATAACTGTGTTTTTATTAGTCTTAGTACAGTGATGATAACTGTGTCTTTATTAGTATTAATACAGTGATGATAACTGTGTATTCGTACAGTCACTAATGATAACTGTGTCTTTATTAGTATTAATACAGTGATTATAACTGTATTTTTATTAGTATTAGTACAGTGATGAAAACTGTGTCTTTATTAGTATTATTACAGTGATGATAACTGTGTCTTTATTAGTATAAATACAGTGATGATAACTGCATCTTTATTAGTATTAGTACAGTGATGATAACTGTGTCTTTATTAGTATTAATAAAGTGATGATGATTGTGTCTTTATTACTATTAACACAGTGATGATAACTGTGTCTTTATAAGTATTAATACAGTCAGTGATGATAACTGTGTCTTTATTAGTATTAGTACAGTGATGATAACTGTGTCTTTATTAGTATTAGTACAGTAATGATAACTGTGTCTTTATTAGTATTAGTACACACAGTGATGATAACTGTGTCTTTATTAGTATTAGTACAGTCAGTGATGATAACTGTGTCTTTATTAGTATTAATACAGTCAGTGATGATAACTGTGTCTTTATTAGTATTAGTACAGTGATGATAACTGTGTCTTTATTAGTATTAGTACAGTAATGATAACTGTGTCTTTATTAGTATTAGTACACACAGTGATGATAACTGTGTCTTTATTAGTATTAATACAGTCAGTGATGATAACTGTGTCTTTATTAGGATTAGTACAGTGATGACAACTTTGTCTTTATTAGTATTAGTACAGTGATGATAACTGCGTCTTTATTAGTATTAGTACAGTGATGATAACTGTATCTTTATTCGTATTAGTACAGTGATGAAAACTGTCTTTATTAGTATTAGTACAGTCAGTGATGATAACTGTGTCTTTATTGGTATTAGTACAATCAGTGATGATAACTGTGTCTTTATTAGTACAGTGATGATAACTATGTCTTTATTCGTATTAGTACAGTAATGATAACTGTGTCTTTATTAGTATTAGTCGTGATGATAACTGTGTCTTTATTAGTATTAGTACAGTGATGAAAACTGTGTCTTTATTAGTATTAGTACAGTGATGATAACTGTGTCTTTATTAGTATTAATACAGTGATTATAACTGTGTCTTTATTAGTATAAATACAGTGATGATAACTGTATCTTTATTCGTATTAGTACAGTGATGAAAACTGTGTCTTTATTAGTATTAGTACAGTGATGAAAACTGTGTCTTTATTAGTATTAGTACAGTCAGTGATGATAACTGTGTCTTTATTGGTATTAGTACAGTCAGTGATGATAACTGTGTCTTTATTAGTATTAGTATAGTGATGATAACTATGTCTTTATTAGTATTAGTAGTCAGTGATGATAACTGTGTCTTTATTAGTATTAGTACAGTCAGTGATGATAACTGTGTCTTTATTAGTATTAATACAGTAAGTGATGATAACTGTGTCTTTATTAGGATTAGTACAGTGATGACAACTTTGTCTTTATTAGTATTAGTACAGTGATGATAACTGCGTCTTTATTAGTATTAGTACAGTGATGATAACTGTGTCTTTATTAGTATTAGTAGTGATGATAACTGTGTCTTTATTAGTGTTAATACAGTGATTATAACTGCATCTTAATTAGTATTAGTACAGTGATGATAACTGTGTCTTCATTAGTATTAGTACAGTGATGATAACTATCTTACTTAATATTAGTACATTCAGTGTTGATAACTGTGTCTTTATCACTATTAGTACAGTGATGAAAACTTTCTTTATTAGTATTAGTAGTTATTATAACTGTGTCGTTATTAGTATTAGTACACACAGTGATGATAACTGTCTTCATTAGTATTAATACAGCAATGATAACTGTGTCTTTATTACTATTAGTACAGTGATGATAACTTTGTCTTTAACAGTGTTAATATAGTGATGATAACTGTCTTTATTAGTATTAGTTGTGATTATAACTGTGTCTTTATTAGTATTAGTACAGTTATGATAACTGTGTCTTCATAAGTATCAGTACAGTGATGATAACTGTGTCTTTATTAGTATTAGTAAACTGATGAAAACTGTGTCTTTATTTGTATTAGTATAGTGATGATTACTGTGTCTTTATCAGTATTAGTACAGTCAGTAATGACAACTGTGTCTTTATTAGTATTAGTAGAGTGATGATAACTGTCTTTATTAGTATTAGTACAGCGATGATAACTGTGTCTTTATTAGTATTAATACAGTTGGTGATGATAACTGTGTCTTTATTCGTATTAGTACACACAGTGATGATAACTGTGTCTTTATTAGTATTAGTACAGTGATTATAACTGTGTCTTTATTAGTATTAGTACAGTGATGAAAACTATGTCTTTATTAGTATTAGTACAGTGATGATAACTGTGTCTTCATTCGTATTAGTACAGTGATGATAACTGTGTATTTATTCGTATTAGTACAGTGATGATAACTATCTTTCTTAATATTAGTACGGTCAGTGTTGATAACTGTGTCTTTATTAGTATTAGTACACACAGTGATGATAACTGTGTCTTTATTAGTATTACTACAGTGATGATAACTGTGTCTTTATTAGTATTAGTACAGTGATGATAACTGTGTCTTAATTAGTATTAGTACAGTGATGATAACTTTGTCTTTATTAGTATTAATACAGTGATTATGACTGTGTCTTTATTAGTATTAGTACAGTCAGTGATGATAACTGTCTTTATTAGTATTAGTACAGTGATGTTAACTTTGTCTTTATTAGTATGAGTACAGTGATGATAACTGTGTATTTATTCGTATTAGTACAGTGATGATAACTATCTTTCTTAATATTAGTACGGTCAGTGTTGATAACTGTGTCTTTATTAGTATTAGTACACACAGTGATGATAACTGTGTCTTTATTAGTATTACTACAGTGATGATAACTGTGTCTTTATTACTATTACTACAGCAATGATAACTGTGTCTTTATTACTATTGAAACATTGATAATAATTGTGTCTTTATTAGTATTAATACAGTTGGTGATGATAACTGTGACTTTATTAGTATTAGTACACACAGTGATGATAACTGTGTCTTTATTAGTATTAGTACAGTGATGATAACTGTGTCTTTATTAGTATTTGTACAGTCAGTAATGATAACTGTGTCTTTATTAGTATTATTACAGTGATTATAACTGTCTTTATTAGTATAAGTACAGTGATGATAACTGTGTACTCAATAGTATTAGTACAGTTAGTGATGATAACTGTGTCTTTATTAGTATTAGTACAGTGATGAAAACTGTGTACTCAATAGTATTAGTACAGTTAGTGATGATAACTGTGTCTTTATTAGTATTAGTACAGTGATGAAAACTGTGTACTCAATAGTATTTGTACAGTTAGTGATGATAACTGTATCTTTATTAGTATTAGTACAGTGATGAAAAATGTGTTTATTAGTATTAGTAGTGATGAAAACTGTCTTTATTAGTATTAGTACAGTGATGATAACTGTGTAGTTATTAGTATAAATACAGTGATGATAACTGTATCTTTATTCGTATTAGTACAGTGATGAAAACTGTCTTTATTAGTATTAGTACAGTCAGTGATGATAACTGTGTCTTTATTGGTATTAGTACAATCAGTGATGATAACTGTGTCTTTATTAGTACAGTGATGATAACTATGTCTTTATTAGTATTAGTACAGTAATGATAACTGTGTCTTTATTAGTATTAGTCGTGATGATAACTGTGTCTTTATTAGTATTAGTACAGTGATGAAAACTGTGTCTTTATTAGTATTAGTACAGTGATGATAACTGTGTCTTTATTAGTATTAATACAGTGATTATAACTGTGTCTTTATTAGTATAAATACAGTGATGATAACTGTATCTTTATTCGTATTAGTACAGTGATGAAAACTGTGTCTTTATTAGTATTAGTACAGTGATGAAAACTGTGTCTTTATTAGTATTAGTACAGTCAGTGATGATAACTGTGTCTTTATTGGTATTAGTACAGTCAGTGATGATAACTGTGTCTTTATTAGTATTAGTATAGTGATGATAACTATGTCTTTATTAGTATTAGTAGTCAGTGATGATAACTGTGTCTTTATTAGTATTAGTACAGTCAGTGATGATAACTGTGTCTTTATTGGTATTAGTACAGTCAGTGATGAGAACTGTGTCTTTATTAGTATTAGTACAGTGATGATAACTATGTCTTTATTAGTATTAGTACAGTAATGATAACTGTCTTTATTAGTATTTGTACAGTAATGATAACTGTGTCTTTATTAGTATTAGTACAGTGATTATAGCTGTGTCTTTATTACTTTTAGAACAGTGATGATAACTGGGTCTTTATTAGTATTAGTACAGTGAGAAAACTGTGTCTTTATTAGTATTAATAAAGTGATGATAACTGTGTCTTTATTAGTATTTGTACAGTAATGATAACTGTGTCTTTCTTAGTAATAGTAGTCAGTGATGATAACTGTGTCTTTATTAGTTTTAGTACAGTGCTGATAACTGTGTCTTTATTAGTATTAGTACAGTGATTATAGCTGTGTCTTTATTAGTATTAGAACAGTGATGATGACTGTGTACGTATTAGTATTAATAAAGTGATGATAACTGTGTCTTTATTAGTATAAATACAGTGATGATAACTGTATCTTTATTAGTATTAGTACAGTGATGAAAACTGTGTCTTTATTAGTATTAGTACAGTCAGTGATGATAACTGTGTCTTTATTGGTATTAGTACAGTGATGATAACTATGTCTTTATTGGTATTAGTACAGTAATGATAACTGTGTCTTTATTAGTATTTGTACAGTAATGATAACTGTGTCTTTATTAGTATTAGTAGTCAGTGATGATAACTGTGTCTTTATTAGTATTAGTACAGTGAGGAAAACTGTGTCTTTATTAGTATTAATAAAGTGATGATAACTGTGTCTTTATTAGTATTAGTACAGTGAGGAAAACTGTGTCTTTATTAGTATTAATAAAGTGATGATAACTGTGTCTTTATTAGTATTCGTACAGTCAGTAATGATAACTGTGTCTTTATTAGTATTAATACAGTGATTATAACTGTGTCTTTATTAGTATAAGTACAGTGATGATAACTGTGTACTCAATAGTATTAGTACAGTTAGTGATGATAACTGTGTCTTTATTAGTATAAATACAGTGATGATAACTGTGTACTCAATAGTATTTGTAAAGTTAGTGATGATAACTGTGTCTTTATTAGTATTCGTACAGTGATGATAACTATGTCTTTATTAGTATTAGTAGTCAGTGATGATAACTGTGTCTTTATTCGTATTAGTACAGTGATGATAACTGTGTCTTTATTAGTATTAGTACAGTGATGATAACTGTGTCTTTATTAGTATTCGTACAGTCACTAATGAAAACTGTGTCTTTATTAGTATTAGTACAGTGATGACAACTGTGTCTTTATTCGTACTAGTACAGTAATTATAACTATGTCTTTATTACTAATACAACAGTGATGATAACTGTGCATTTATTAGTATTAATACAGTGATGATAACTGTGTACTCAATAGTATTAGTTCAGTCAGTGATGATAACTGTGTCTTTTTTGGTATTAGTACAGTCAGTGATGATTGTCTCTTTATTAGTATTAGTACAGTGATGATAACTATGTCTTTATTAGTATTAGTACAGTAATGATAACTGTGTCTTTATTAGTATTTGTACAGTAATGATAACTGTGTATTTCTTAGTAGAAGTAGTCAGTGATGATAACTGTGTCTTTATTAGTATTAATACAGTGATTATAACTGTGTCTTTATTAGTATTAGTACAGTGAAGAAAACTGTGTCTTTATTGGTATTAGTACAGTGATGACAACTGTGTCTTTATTAGTATTAGTACAGTGATTATAACTATGTCTTTATTACTATTACAACAGTGATGATAACTGTGCATTTATTAGTATTAATACAGTGATGATAACTGTGTACTCAATAGTATTCGTACAGTTAGTGATGATAACTGTGTCTTTATTAGTATTAGTACAGTAATGATAACTGTGTCTTTATTAGTATTTGTAAAGTAATGATAACTGTGTCTTTCTTAGTATTCGTACAGTCAGTAATGATAACTGTGTCTTTATTAGTATTAATACAGTGATTATAACTGTCTTTATTAGTATTAGTACAGTCAGTGATGATAACTGTGTCTTTATTAGTATTAGTACAGTCAGTGATGATAACTGTGTCTTTATTGGTATTAGTACAGTCAGTGATGATAACTGTGTCTTTATTAGTATTAGTACAGTGATGATAACTATGTCTTTATTAGTATTAGTACAGTGATGAAAACTGTGTCTTTATTAGTATTAATAAAGTGATGATAACTGTGTCTTTATTAGTATTCGTACAGTCAGTAATGATAACTGTGTCTTTATTAGTATTAATACAGTGATTATAACTGTGTCTTTATTAGTATTAGTACAGTGATGAAAACTGTGTACTCAATAGTATTTGTACAGTTAGTGATGATAACTGTCTTTATTAGTATAAATACAGTGATGATAACTGTATCTTTATTAGTATTAGTACAGTGATGAAAACTGTCTTTCTTAGTATTCGTACAGTCACTAATGATTACTGTGTCTTTATTAGTATTAATACAGTGATTATAACTATGTCTTTATTAGTATTAGTACAGTGATGATAACTGTGTCTTTATTACTATTAGAACAGTGATGATAACTGGGTCTTTATTAGTATTAGTACAGTGATGAAAACTGTGTCTTTATTAGTATTAGTACAGTGATGAAAACTGCGTCTTTATTAGTATTAGTACAGTGATGATAACTGTGTCTTTATTAGTATTCGTACAGTCAGTAATGATAACTGGTTCTTTATTAATATTAATACAGTGATTATAACTGTGTCTTTATTAGTATAAGTACAGTGATGATAACTGAGTACTCAATAGTATTAGTACAGTGATGACAACTGTGTCGTTATTAGTATAAATACAGTGATAACTGTATCTTTATTAGTATTAGTACAGTGATGAAAACTGTGTACTCAATAGTATTTGTACAGTTAGTGATGATAACTGTGTCTTTATTAGTATAAATACAGAGATGATAACTGTATCTTTCTTTGTATTAGTACAGTCACTACTGATAACTGTGTCTTTATTAGTATTAATACAGTGATTATAACTATGTCTTTATTAGTACAAGTACAGTGATGATAACTGTATATTCATGAGTATTAATACAGTGATAAAACTGTGTACTAATTAGTATTAGTACAGTGATGACAACTATCTTTATTAATATTAATAAAGTGATGATAACTGTGTCTTCATTAGTATTAGTACACAAAGTGATGATAACTGTGTCTTTATTAGTATTAGTACACAGTGATTATAACTGTCTTTTTTAGTATAAGTACAGTGATGATAACTTTGTCTTTAATAATATTAGCACAGTGATGATAACTGTCTTTATTAGTATAAGTACAGTGATGAAAACTGTATCTATTAGTATTAGTACAGTGATGATAACTGTGTCTTTATTAATATTAGTACAATGATGATAACTGTGTCTTTATTAGTATTAGTACAGTCATGATAACTGTGTCTTTATTAGTATAAGTACAGTGATGATAACTGTATCTTTATTAGTATTAGTACAGTGATGAAAACTGTGTACTAATTAGTATTAGTACAGTGATGATAACTATCTTTCTTAATATTAGTACAGTCAGTGTTGATAACTGTGTCTTCATTAGTATTAGTACACACATTGATGATAACTGTGTCTTTATTAGTATTAGTACAGTGATTATAGCTGTGTCTTTATTTGTATTAGTACAGTGATGATAACTGCGTCTTTATTAGTATTAATACAGTGATTATAACTGTCTTTATTACTATTAGTACAGTGATGATAACTGTGTACGTATTAGTATTAATACAGTGATGATAACTGTGTCTTTATTAGTATTAGTACAGTGATGATAACTGTCTTTATTAGTATTAGTACAGTGATGATAACTGTGTCTTTACTAGTATTAGTACAGTGATGATAACTGTCTTTATTTGTATTAGTACAGTGATGATTACTGTGTCTTTATTAGTATTAGTACAGTTAGTGATGATAACTGTGTCTTTATTAGTATTAATACTGATGATAACTGTGTCTTTATTAGTATTAATACAGTGATGATAACTGTGTCTTTATTAGTATTAGTACAGTGATGAAAACTGTATCTATTTGTATTAGTACAGTGATGATAACTGTATCTTTATTAATATTAGTAGTCAGTTTTGATAACTGTGTCTTTATTAGTATTAGTACAGTGATGACAACTGTGTCTTCATTAGTATTAATACAGTGATTATAACTGTCTTTATTACTATTAGTACAGTGATGATAACTGTGTACGTATTAGTATTAGTGCAGTGATGATAACTGTATCTTTATTAGTATTAGTACAGTGATGATAACTGTCTTTATTATTATTATTTGTGATGATAACTGTATCTTTATTAATATTAGTATTCAGTGTTGATAACTGTGTCTTTATTAGTATAGTCAGTGATGATTACTGTGTCTTTATTAGTATTAGTACTGATGATAACTGTGTCTTTATTAGTATTAATACAGTGATGATAACTGTCTTTATTAGTATTAGTGCAGTGATGATAACTGTGTCTTTATTAGTATTAGTACAGTTAGTCATGATAACTGTCTTTATTAGTATTAGTACAGTGATAACTGTGTCTTTTTTACTATTAGTACAGTTAGTCATGATAACTGTGTCTTTATTAGTATTAGTACAGTGATGATAACTGTGTCTTTATTAGTATTAGTACAGTGATGATAACTGTGTCTTTATTAGTATTAGTACAGTGATGATAACCTCTTCTGTTTTATTATCTTCTTTTTTAGAGGGGCTATAGAATCTAGTGTCAGTCTCAGTGAGGCTGTAGCACTATCGACTAGTTCAGTGTTTTTCAACCTTTTTTGAGCCGCGGCACTTTTTTTACAATAAAAAAATCCCGCGGCACACCAACAACCAGAAAAGTTACAAAATACATGTCTTTCACAATGGCTTTGCAGGCAGGTAGTATTAATATTTCTGCCACAGTGTGTGGGCTTTTTGATTTGGCCACTGTGGTATTTGTTACAAATATATGTTGATACATTGATGTTCATGTATGTTTAATTGATGAATGTAAGAAACAGTACATGATGGGACTTAGGACCCAGGGGGGATTCAGGTGAGAAGGACAGCCTGGGGCAGAGCCGGTATCGGGGAGACAGCATGCGGAACGTGGAATAAAGAGTTACAATGAAGAGCAGTTGTTCTCACGTCTTATGCGTATTTAAAAACACGACAGTCACCAGTTCAGCTTCTAAATAGCTTTGAGAGCTTTCTCAGACACATTTGTGGATTTTCTCATAAATAGTACCCGTTTCTCAGTTTGTGTGCGCAGGTGAACACAATAGTCCCTGTTCTTGTTGCTAAGTGACGGGTGTTTCGTCTCGAGATGACGTCACAGCTTGCTTGGGACCATGGCGCTGTTTGATAGCTTTTCCCCTCACACCAAGCATAACGGAATCGGTGCAGTCGGATCCTCGGTGAAAGTGAATCCAAACGAAAGATAACTTTCACCGTACTGCCTCGAGCTCAGTGTTTTCTTTTTTTTCATACCACCACTCGTTCTGGGCTTTTCCTCTGGTTAGACGGTTGCCCAGTAGTTCAGAGTCTGCATTTTTCTTTTTGAAATATTTCTCCATCGCCGTTCTTCACCACAACCTCTCCCGCGCATCATTTAATTCTACTATTTTAAATTGACAAGGTAATTATTGCGCTACCTACTGCCACCTACTGGCATGGAAGAGTATTTCATTACTAGGCCAGCCACTATATTGCAGGCTCAGACGCTCAACAATGGCAAATTATTTGCGGCAACTAAATAACATTCTTTTGGACCGATTAAGTGAAATTGGACATTTCCCCACGGCACACCTGACGATCTCTCACGGCACAGTGGTTGAAAATCGCTGGACTAGATGATCAATCTGGGACGGACCAAAGTTAGTACAGGAGTCCTCTGTTATATTGAGACATGGTATTGAATTAAATACAGATGGAATCGCTTCTTTAAATTTAGCTACAGCACTGTCAGATAGACATCTGGTGTAGAAACATTTGCCTAACAGTGTACACTCTGGTCGTATAAACTCAAAAGTTATTAGGTAATGGTCTGATAAAAGACGGTTCTGTGGAAAAACTATTAGATGTTCTATTTTAATGCCATATGCAAGAACAAGGTCGAGGGTGTGGTTAAAACAGTGAGTGGGTTTCTGTACACTCTGACAGAAGCTGATTGAATCTAATAATGAGATAAACGCAGTACTAAGGCTATCATTATCGACATCCACATGAATATTAAAGTCACCTACAATAATAACTTGATCTGTTTTAAGAACTAAACTTGATAAAAACTCTGAAAAATCAGATAGAAATTCAGAATACGGACCTGGGGCCCGGTACACTATAACAAATAGAATTGGCTGTATTGTTTTCCAGGTTGGATGTGAAAGACTAAGAACAAGGCTTTCAAATGAGTTGTAGTTCAATTTAGGTTTAGGGTTCATTAATAGGCTTGAGTCAAAGATAGCTGCTACTCCACCTCCTCGGCCGGTGCCTCAAGGAATGTGAGCATTAATGTGACTTGGAGGAGTTGATTCATTTAGGCTGACATATTCTTCATGACACAGCCAGGTTTCAATAAGACAGAATAAATCAATGTGATTATCAGATATTAAATCATTTACTAAAACAGCTTTAGATGACAAAGATCTGATATTTAAGAGTTCACATTTAATTCTCCTATTTTGCTGCACTGTTGCGCTGGTGGTGTTAACTTTTATGAGATTATTTTGTACAACTCCTCTTCTGGTTGCTTTAGATTTAATTAATTTAAGTGGCCGTGGGGCAGACACAGTCCCTATATAGTTTTGGGTGGGTAACTGCTCTAATGGAAGTGCAGAGAAGGGTGTAAGACTACAACTCTGCTTCTGCTTCCTGGTCTGAACTCCGGGTTGTCATGGATTAGGTCCCCAAACAAAGTTGGTCAGATTTGCAGAAATGAGATCCGCTCCATCCAACGTGGGATGAATGCCGTCTCTCCTAATCAGATCAGGTTTTCCCGAAGTCTTTGTGCTTTCTCGCCTTGCAGGTTTCCACGGGTCGTGGTTGCATCTGGACCCTGGTCCTGCCTCCTGGTTCCTGGTTCCTGCCTCCTGGTTCCTGGTTCCTGCCGTGGCCCTGCTGACGCACATTCTTTTCTATTTTCCTTCTGTATGAATGCATGCACCATTAATGCACATTACTAACTCTGCTCCATCCCCGAAGTCTTTGTGCCTTCTCGCCTCGCAGGTTTCTATGGATCGTGGTTAAATCTGGACCCTGGTCCTGGTCCTGCTGTGGTCCTCCCCGTCACCTACTGCTACTATTACATGAATCATTTCTGTCAAGTGAATTGAACGTGTTGTCGCTGTTATGTTGTTCATTCTGTACACATGACATCTATTTTCGTACTCTGTCCATCCTGGGAGAGGGATCCTCCTCTGTTGCTCTCCTGAAGGTTTCTTCCATTTTTCTCCCCGTTAAAGGGTTTTTTGGGGGAGTTTTTCCTGAGTCGATGAGAGGTTCTGGGACAGAGGATGTCATTGTGTGCAGATTGTAAAGCCCTCTGAGGCAAATTTGTAATTTGTGATTTTGGGCTATACAAAAATAAATTGAATTGAATTGAATGGTCATAACCCTAAAAGAAATGTGTTATTGTGCTTATATAAATGTAACTTATGGTGCTGTTAGATTGCTGCTGGACTGCCAGGTTAAGACAGGTTTGTTGCCCCTTATGTCAAGCAAGCAAGAGCATTTTTTGACTGCAGTAAAAAAAAAAAATGAAAACCTAACGACCAGCAAATATCCATTGAGATAAAAGCATGTTGTGAATTTTGGAAATTACCTTTTTTTTTTACAATATTTTGACTTTTGGACTAAAAACTGAATGCTGAGTCAAGAGGGGAAGAGAAGGTGAAGTAAAGATTCTGTAAGTTATTAATAATAAACAGTGTGCGAAATACCCGGTGGCATTTCAGGGCTCCAGAAACCCGTATTTTGCACACTGATAATAATAATAATAATTTGAATGTCAACGACTAATAATTTGGTCCTAGTTGAAACGGATAGTTTGAGACATATTTTAGCTTGCTAAGTAAACCAACTCAGACTCTATCACATTTTTATTAGTATATGCTATTTTAATTATGTTATGTCTGTGTATTTCTTTGACTATAGTTCTCATCTCCCTGTAAAGCACATTGGTCAACATTTGTTGTAATTAAATGTGCTCTTTAAATACATTTACTTGACATATGTTATAAGTGTTGATTTAATGCTCTTCTCTACCTAGCGGTCTCCCTCTGTGAGCACCTGGGGTTATGATGGGTTTATTAATGCGTACAAATTGCTGCTGTCGCCCCAAACATGACTTACATTACATGGTGGCCGTCCTTCTGGCAGAGGAGTCAAATAACTGCTGACAGGAGCAGCGGCAGCAAGTGGCATGAAGAGATGGCTGAATATTGATTTCCTCTGAAACTTGTGCATCCTGCCTCAGCACTCCAACCTGGAACACACCTCACATGACAATGCTCAGATTACCACAGAACATGTCCTCGGTTCAACGTCAAAGGACAAGTCAAGTGTAATTGGTTGAAATAAACCATTACTAAATCTCAGTGAAATTTATAAAAAAAAATGTAAAAAAAAAAATAATCCATTATTGAAATTCTTATTAAAATGCCTCTGGCAAAAAAGAGTGTTGTGCTAGGCTTTAACACTACTTGGCATCATTCACCCATTCACACATTGATGGCAGGGGCTACCATGCTCGGTGCCACCTGCCCATCAGGACTAGCTAACATTCACACACCGTAGGCAGAGCTACGGGAGACACTCGGGGTTAAGTGTCTTGCCCAACGACACATCGACATGGGCTAGCGGAGGCGGGAATCGAGTCGCCGACCCTCTGATTGAAGGACGACCCTGCTCACCTCTGTGTTCTTGTTGTAGCAGCCCTGAAGGAGCCTTGTCCGTCTGCATTCCAGTCTCAGGTGGTCGGAGTGCAACGACAGGTCGAGCCGCCAAACAGCACCTTAGTCTCGACGTGGGTCCAGCAGACCGGCCTGAGGCTGCACCAGCAGAGCGTAGCTCTTCATCCGTGGCCTGGCGGTGTCCAGCCGCGGCCATGTGGGTAGCCCTGGGCCTGCTCAGCTGTCCAGGCTGGAAGTGCTGCTGCACTCCGCTCACCGGGGCCTGAACCCGGCAGACTGCTGTGAGACACGAGGCTCAGTGTCATCCAGAGCCTCATGTGATTGTTTAGAAGAAATCTTGTAGGTCATCGCTTACTTTTTTGTTTAACATGAGAAAGTAGAGATAGGTAGCCAACTATTGTAGTAATAATAATAATAATAATAATAATATGGCACTTAACAAGCTTAAGTACTAAATGCTTTCCATTTTATTTTCTTAAAAAAAAAATACTAAATAAAAAATAAATAATCGTCAAAGAATGGCAAAATTATAATAATTTTGCTATTCTTTGACAATGTTATTCTCTAATGTTTTTCATACAAATGTTTACATATTCTTAAGGAGATGTTTGCTAATACTTTTCATAATTCTAACATGTTTCAGTGATTTTATGTAACATAACTGTTAAAATGTATAATGGCAGTCAATGAGGTACAATAGTCACTGGTTCGATTCCCGTCTAAGCAAAAACATAATGCAAAAAGTAATTGTTTAACACACAGAAGATCAATCTTTCTTGAAGTAATATAATTTATTCTCATAATATTACAACTGTTCTCAAAATATTACTTCTCAGAGAATACAGATATGTGAAATGTTTTAATCATGAGCAGGAATCTTGATAAAACACATCTGAGCTAATAAAGTCCAAGAATTATTAAATTATTTTTAAATTAATGAATGTATCATTCACATAAATAGGTGCACATGCACATTTAAAGAGGGTACTTCCCCAAACAAAAGAACAAAAGAGGATAGAGGAGTAATTCATGCCTACATGTGTTGACTTAGCCGGGAGAACAACAATATTTGAAAGCAATACAGAATGACTGAGAGCCTTCCAGCATTATATTCTATTATATTTTGTGTTTTCCTTTCCATAAATAAAGACATTTAGTGGTGTATAAAAAATGGAAATTAAGAGTTAGACACTCAACATTTCCTGGGGGCGAACAAGTTTTTTTCCAGCATAGATTTTAATTGATGGGGGACTCTTCCCCACCTCTCAGGTTTCCATGGATCGTGGTTATATCTGGACCCTCGTCCTGCATCATGCATCCTGCCTCCTGCCTCCTGCCTACTGCCTCCTGCTGTGACCCTACTGACGCACATTCTTCTCTATTTTCCTTCTCTATGAATTCATGCACCATTAATGCACATTACTAACTCTGCTCCATCCCCGAAGTCTTTGTGCCTTCTCGCCTCGCAGGTTTCTATGGATCGTGGTTATATCTGGACCCTGGTCCTGCATCCTGCTGTGGTCCTGCTATTATCATTATTATTATTAGTTGCATTGCTATTAGTATGGCCAATACCATTACTGCTTTTATTATCATTATTATTCTATAATGTCCACTGTTGCTGTTATTTTTGGTAGTCATAATTTTTTCATCATGATACTGGCGTGATGAAAAATGCATTATATAAATCAATTCTGTCCTATGCATTGAATGTGTTGTAACTCTGTTATGCTGTTCATTCTGTACACATGATATCTATTGTACTTCTATTGTACTTCTGTCCATCCTGATAGAGGATCCTCCTCTGTTGCTCTCCTGAAGGTTTCTTCCCTTTTTCTCCCCTTAAAGGTTTTTTTGGGGGGAGTTTTCCCTGAACCGATGAGAGGTCCTGGGACAGAGGATGTCGTTGTGTACAGATTGTAAAGCCCTCTGAGGAGAATTTGTAATTTGTGATTTTGGGCTATACAAAATAAATTGAATTGAGTTAAATTAAAGGGTCTGGACAATGGATTGAGTCTAACCAACTACTGGTAAATAACTACAAGACTAAACTAATGATTACAAAAAAAATACGACTACAATAGCTGTGACACGTAAGTGTTTAACTAATAACATTAATTGCAAAAGTATATATTGTGGCAAACCAGGAGAAAAAGCCAAGCAGACCCAGCACGGAGGGGGTGGGGGGGATCCCCAGGCTCAGGTTGGGGGAGGTGATAGAGGGGTCTTCTACCCAGTTCAGGTGCTGCAGCCACGGGGTGCGTGGCATTGGTCACACCTAGAGCCCATCAGTTGATTAGAGCAGCAGGGACAGACAGGCTGGGCAGGAGACAAGGAGGATGTCCTGGACCTCTGGAGACAAGCGGCATTAAAGCAGAGGTAATCAAGCAGACTCACCGCTCTCCTCTGCTCTACCCACACGGGACAGAGGAACTGCCTTGCACTGGGACGAGGCTGAAGGCCCTGAACCGGAGGAACCTTGAGTTAAGTTTGACCCCATCCCCTTTACACCAACCTATTTATTAAAGGACACTTTTGGTTTTGTACCCAATGCCTCTGAGTCTCCTGTTGTATTCTGAATCTTGCCTCCACATCCCCAGGGTAATATATACAGTTTTCTTTTTTTTGTAGCTTTAGAAAAGTGCTATACCTAGAAAGAGTTTGGATGTCTGTTTTGGTGCACACCAACCCACATGCATTTACTGCCAAGGCCTAATGCAGTTATTCAAAACAGAAGCTGACTAGTTAATAAACCACAATTCAAGTTAAAATGGAGAAGGTTGTGTGGTCTCCTGTTCTCAGGTGAATTTGTTTCCATCTGCTACATCAGCAGTGCGTGTGAAACACATTCACTAGCTTTGTAATATCTCTGATGGACTTTGTTTTAGTCTGCTGCTTTACCAGAGGAAAGTGCTCTGAGGACACCAGCTGGACAGACCTGGAATTACAGTTTATGGAGTGAGGAGTTCCAGAACTAGACTCTGCGTACATCCCAAGTCTCTGAATTTTCGTTTCCTCTCTCCTCTCTCCTCGCATGGTTTCCTTGAGTGAAGGACACGGGGATGCAATTAAGAGACTTGGGACTTACCTGTAGTCTATTATAGCCTGCATTCCCATAAGTCTGTGAGACTGCACATGCATAGCATTATATATAGATTATGTTCTGTGACTGCATCTGCGCTCTCAGCTGCCTTTTCAAAGAAATTCATAACTCTGCTTTGCAGAATCTTACAGAGGGGTAATGTTTTCATATGGCTTTTATTAAGTTATTAAGTTATCCTCTTGCTTAAAGGAGGAGACCAACGTGTTGCTTGCTGCTAGCATGCAGTTTGACTTCTACCTCTCCTACGCTTAAAATGGCAAATTGTTTCCTGCAGACATCTCAAAATGCTTTGTGTTGATAAGATAAACGTAAACATCCAGGGAGACGAACATTTAGACCCACCTGGAGGAACCTGCTTTCCTCTTCCTGAACAGTTTGGAGTGGTACCCAGCTTCTGCAGCTCTGGCACAAAGCTGGGTCTGTACACAATCAATGGTATAATTATATAACATCATGTCTGGGCTGAAACTCAGTGAGTGTCTTGGCAGTAGCATGGTAGACTATTCCATAACTTACCTGGACCCAGTGTCTCTGAGCCTTCAGTCAACCCACTCACATCACGATCACATCTTTCTGAAGAAGGTGTTGAGGGTGAGGCCTCTGAACCCAGTGACCTTTACTCAACATTCACATAGATGGAATCAGACCGCATGGAGAGCCCGTTCTCATTCCCAGAGCGTCAAACACTAACGCTTTGTAGTTCTGTATGAGACGCAGCAGGCTTTCAAGTAACTACAATGTGAATCTATCGGAGTCAACACAGGACTTTCAACCAGGAGGCCAGTGTTCATGTCCCTAAGTGTTGAGTTATTTTGAAGTTACCTGTTTTCCTTACTTACTGTTTATGTTTTTACGCAGATTACGTCCTTATTTTAAGAACCTAACATGACGTTTTTCTTAAACCTCACTAAGTGGTTTGGATGCTAAACTTAAGCAAGTGTTTTTCTTTGAATTCAGACCGTAGTGAGTGTCATAGTTTGATGCGCTGGGCTACCCAGGGAGACCACAGTCCTGACCAAGCGTCAGTTAGTGACCGGTCGGGATGAGAATGTGTTGCCATGGAAAGCTACCAAAAGGTAATGTAAATGTTTCCCCATTATAATGATGGTGTAAATACAGCAAACCAGTGCTGAATGCAAGAGAATGTTATAATTTGACGACAGTAGCTGTTTCACTTGTAAACATGTCAGGATTAGAGCAGTTGACTTTGATGTAGCCCATAATCAAAATGATCAATAATTGATATCAGATTAAGGAATGTGGTAAGAACAGAGCCTTATGAGGAGCTCCACAAACTGTAGTAGAACGTTTGATCGTGCATCTAATAATCTTAAATAACTACAATTTATGAATACAAAAGGAAAAGTTACAGTTGTAATGTTTTAAGATTAAACCAGCTGTGTTTAAGGTAAAGCATCTTTTAAATAGTTTACAGGTGCCAACAAGACTTCCGCAGAGGATACAGTGTTTCCTCCTCGGTCCTCGGGCTCTCGAGACGTCTGGAGATGGAGCGCTGAGATCGATTTCTGGGTCACAAGCTGGAAGATTGAGAAGCGAAGAATCAAAAGGCACCACATTGAGATGAAAAAGACCATCTTAGTCAAAACAATTTTGTATTGTTGTAAAAGATTTATTGCTAAAATCTCACTTTTTCCTAGTGATTAAATAAGCACACCATCTGAAACGGGACAATGATGTGTTATTCTATTGTTTATGAGAAGTGAAATGTAACAGGCTCATAAGAGTTTAGGTGGGAAACTTTTGTGCAAAGTCATTTTGACATTTGAATTGTTTCTGTGGCTAAAAGTTGAAATAATCATGAGGATTCTGCTGAATCAGCATTTACACTATAAAGACTTGAATCATTTTAGTGTGAATGCTGCTGAATCATTACAAAATGAGAACTTAAAGACAACCAAAAGCCTCCAGATGCTACAATAACAGGAACTGGTCCAAAGCATCCAGCCTACAGCTGGTGGAATCGACAGCATCTTTAAGAAAATAATCAAAATGTCTGACCATAAATAAAAATTGGCTATACTTTTAAATATAATTCTATCAGTTGGCACTTTTCCTGACATATGAGATAAAGGTTTCGTAACAGTGATTTATAAAAATTGGAGATAAATGCAACCTAAATAATTGTTGCAGATTCTGGGGATCAGACTGTTTTGGTTGAGTTGCCTCGTTTTGGAGATGTCCGCCTTCTCCCAATGCACTATTCTAGAATATTTTCTTTCAACTATTGTTTCTACATGAAACTGCTCACAACAAGGACTGTGGATTATTATGAGTAACTGGGCCATGATTTCAGAACAGACATTGCTGTTGACTTTTTCAGATGTATTTTTTGCTGCTTTGAGCAACACAACCAGCCATCTAGTCCCGTTCTATTGGAGAGAAGGCAGACGTCTCCAAAACTATTTGGATTGATAATTGGCACTACAGGTAAGAAGGAAAATATGCGTTTGATTCTGGGTTGAGCTGTCCCTTTAAGAAAATAAGCCTTCTGTGTGACTTGCTGACTTACCTGGTCACAGCTACCTGATCAGGTCCAGCTCACCCCACAGTGTTGGATGGGGTGGAGGTCCGGCTCCGAGCAGGACAATCAACTTCTTCCTCACCTAATCGAGGAAACCATTTCTTCATGGACCGGGTTGTGTGCACAGGCCTGTTCAAACAGGAAACGGTCACTGCGCTTTGACCCAACATGTCATTTCATGCTGCAGCATTAAGCGTTCCCTCCCTGGAACTCAGGCACCGAACCCAAACCAGAACAAATAGCTCAAGGCCAAACAGACGGCAGCATGTGGAAAAGGAGGTCCATCCCCTTTTGGCCGTATAGTCTTTAGAATGATGTGTTCCTTCCTTTACATGAACAGCATCACATCGTTGCTCATTCAGGTGTCAGTTAACCACTGGATTTCAAACAAGACACTTCACACAGCCCATCACATTTTCCAAGTTTAATAGTTAAAGAATGAAAAAAACACCGAAATGTTTTTGTCGTCACATACAGACCATGGTTTGGCACAAAATCCCCCACAATCCACTCCAATAAGCAAAGTCACAGAGGCACTTTCATCATGAGCAGGCCAACTGTGAGCCAGTGAGCCGGTGAAGACACTGAGGAGTCAGAAACATCCATAAAGACCGGGGACTTCAGCAACCATCTCAGCCTCCCGGAGCCTTGACCAAAGCCAGGAGGAGCAACTAAAACCAGAACGGAGCCCGTCTCTCCTGAGTCAGGGGGGGGGGTCTCGAGTGCAGGAGGCAGTCCAGAGAGATGGAGAGGATCCACTTTCCTCTGTGGGACTCAGCATGGACAGTCCAAAATCATGCTTTATTGTTTTCTTTTATTTAGACAAACCCAAATAAAAAGGCACATAAAACATTGCGCATATCTTTACATAATTATTCTCAATGGACATACATTTAAAAAAAATGTAGGAATGTTTTACCTTTCTGCTAATCAGAAAGCCTAGCCTTCGTATATACAAAAATTACCATTGTTAATGTTCTAATACAAAAAGATTTATAAAAGGTTATTTTTTTTCTTGCATGTGTCTGTCATAACTAACATGTCCTCTGAACTAAATGGTTTGTACAAAGATATACATTCATTTGCCTTCACATCTGCCAAATTCATCATACAAAGTTCACAGAAAACAAAAAATAAAAATAATCTTCCATATTATTTGGCCAAATAATGTTTTTCACATTAGGTTGGAGTCAAATTAAAAAAAAAAAAACCACATGGTTAAATTTCATTGATACATCTACACGACCTTGACCCAAATAAAACCCTCCATTCAGGTTTACGGTTGCTCCTGAAGTAGAATAACTTCACACTCATCAGGTTTAAAAAATAATGAACTAATCACAACAGTTTGGTTGCCGGGCCCGCGGGGCCCCTGGCCGTGTGAACCGATGAAGGCTTCCCACACAAACTATTCCGCCACACAGCACATCTAGAGGAGGAAGCATCAACGTGTGGAAAAGTCTTGCAAAAATATTTCAGGCACACTTGTTTACGGCAACTGGAGAAGGACAAATGACATCACACACTTCCTTTCATCCTAATTTTTTTTAGTGTTTTGTTTTCATAAAAAGTCACTAGCCTTCTAATAATGGTTTTTGAACTCAAACCTACACTGGACAAGCTCAGTCATCCACATGTAACATTGAACAAAAATAAAATACAAAGTACAGATGGTAAATTAATCAAATTCCAAGATCATAATGCCATTACACATTACAACATTTCCCTTGGTGGACTGTGTCGACATGCATACAATGAAACTAAGGGGCCAAACATCTGGGCTGCCAAAGTGCAGATGTGGCCAGGTGAAGTGTAAAACACAGGCGGATCGTTGACTCACTCCACCCAGCTGGACGCCCTCTACGTACCACTCGTCTGTAGTGTGCACATCGTCTGTAGTGTGCACATCGTCTGTAGTGTGCACATCGTCTGTAGTGTGCACATCGTCTGTAGTGTGCACATCGTCTGTAGTGTGCACATCCTGCAGTCTGCAGTGCTTCAGAGTCCTGCACTGAAAAAAGTCCCTTAACTACAAACAGGCTTCACATCTACAAACTAATTCACTCGTGTTCCTCAGACACGCGCCACCAGGGAACCCTGGGACATCACGGGATATTGCTCACACTGTGCCACTAAACGCTTTTCCAAAAGCTAATAAAAATACTACGGAGAGCCAAGCCGCTGCACTGATGACATGTTCCTTCAATGAGAGCAACGAGCGCCGTTCACCCTCAGAATCCTGGGGCTTCAGGTTTAGCCTCTGAGGAGTAGCACCATGTGGGCAGGGGCAGGAACAAACTACACTCATCTTCATGTCATTGAAGAAGTTTGGTAACCAATCCAATGGTATGGCTCCTTAATGGGTTTTCAATTGTTTTGGGGAAAACAATAGAATTCTATGGTATTGGAGGCATATGGTGTGTCAAAGCGTAGCTACACAGATATTAGTTAGTAGGACAAACTGTTGCTTTTTGGCCTTTTTACGGGATTTGTTGATAACTTAAAGCGACACAAGCCTTATCCGTTATTAGTCTGGTGGTTTCTCTCTCCTCAGATGGACGGCCACATCAGTGGTGATATAGTTCTTGCATTGCTAGCCTATGGTAAGTAGAGAGGTTCCCTCTCCCACAGGTAAAAGGCAATAAAATAGTGTTTCATATTTACAAAGAAATGACCAGTGTGTGAATAGCTGAACATGGTTTTAAAAGACTATTCTCAGTAACCTTCCTGAGTTTGCCTGACAGTGATGGGGATCCTATACCTGCTAAAGTAAACAACCTAACCAACTAAACATACCACAGGTTCACTCTGAGACTTTGTAGTACAGATTCTACCGGCCACCGGGTAGCTCTCTTGACCTCTACAGTTAAAAAGTCCTCAGTAATCGAAATTTCGGATTATTTGACCTTTGATAATACTGCCATTTTAAGGGCAAATTGAAAGGGACATGCTTTCAGTACGAGACATTTCCTCTTAGCTGTACCTTCAACTGTCATGATATAAATACATACAAAAATTCTCAAACAGATGTGACAGATAAACTCGTGTAGAGTATCCAGCAGTGTCGACTGACTGGTTTCCAGCAATTTTAAAACACAGACATGGGGAGGGGGGGTAAACTCACTCTCTCCAAATGGAAGCTTTGTATTTTGCCATTCAACTTTAAAATACATAAACAATCAAATACTGATAAGTCCACTAAAATAACAGAAAAAAAACTTGAAACAAAATTTGCCTAAAGCGGAAGCATTTAAGAATAACTGGCAATACAATTCAATTCAATTCAAGGAGCTGGTTAACAAAGCCTCGCGGTCTAGTAAGCTCTCACATATCACCCAGATATGAAGTCAGATGCCCAGTTAAAGAGATCTTTAAGTGGCCACTAGTCCGAGACCAACTCGGTCCTTCAGCAGCTCAATAGATGACACAATCCTGGAATAGGGCTCTAAAAGCAGATTATGCGTTTAAGGCCTCACCCTCGACTATCTGTCGTCATGAAACAAACTACCCTAGTTTGGAAAAGGGGAAGGCAAGGGATAAAAAAAAAAAAACATGGGTGACAATGCAGCAGC